>CAOLHI010000885.1:0-486544 GCA_948474755.1 Ctenosaura bakeri
AGTTTAGAAAGCTCTGCCTTAGAAGGTGTTTTTTTTTTTAATGCACCTACTGCTATAATTTTGAGACTGCATCATTGAGAAAAAGGCTTACACACATACCTTTCAAGCCAAGGCACTCCACAGATTTATTATCCCCACTGAGCCATTGATAATGCTGCTTTTGTATCAGCCGCAGTAGTATTTAAGAGGACTCTGCAGCATTCAGTGTGTTTATTATTCAGTGTTTGTATGCATAATCTTCTAAAAAGCATTGCAGATTAGGGATGTATTACTAAATACAAAGCCAAATATCCCTCCCTTCTTAATCCATTTATGTGTAACACATTTGTTAGTTAAGCCACTTATTACCACTTTCTGACATTTCCAACCACAATACAGCATCTAGCATATATGCCTCATAACAGGAGTCTGATTGTGTTGGGAGTTTTCTGATGCTGACTTACACATTGTCACTTGAAAATGGATTAAAAGAAACACATGCACACATATACATACACACCAGTATGCTTTTAACAGCTGAAACAAGCTTAATCTAAATACCCTTATTCTTAAATTTTATTTCATCAACTGTAATGGCCTTTATTTCAATTAATATTCTAATTACTCTACACTCAATGAAAGAAAGCTAACCAAAAAAAAAAAAAATAACACAGGGCTAGAAGCCTTCATTAATTTTACAGTGAATCGATGCAGTCCTGTATAATTAATAACTGGAAACGACAATACTTGTTGGGAGCAATTCATATTTCAAGTTACCAAATAAATGAAACAGCTTTGATACAGTGATATTAACATAAAACTGTGTTTCTCTCTTCCACCCTACCCCTGCCATTTTGTGTTGTGCATTAATGGAGGTAACCCCACCTGACTATGGGGAAATAATTGATGCATTAGCCACTAAGTGACAATTCAGATTTTAACTGATGCTGCACAGAACATATTGTCGGAAGCAATAGTTGGAAACAGCACTACAGAGAGGCATCTTCTCATAAAAGCATTTATTAAAATCTCTCAAAACATAACAGCTACCTCTGTCTGAAAAACACACACATGCATATGCATACACAAACAAGAACCGAAGAGGCCCAGCATCAACTGTTCCTATTGAGAGGGGATTCCTTTTTACACAGTGTAAGCCAGTGTGCTATACTGCTACAATCTTGGAGACCAGAGCCATGAGAGGGGCATGCCTCTTAAAGAGGCAATGCAAAACAGTAGGCACATAAATCCTTGACTGTTAAATCCCCTCCTGCAAAGATGAACAAGTACTGCAGTTTTCTCATCTGCTGAAAATTTCTACACAGTTTTCTCCCTATATACAAATGTCCTAAAATGTTCTGTGTTTTTTTTTTGTGCAGAAAAACATTTAGATTCTTTTTTTTTCTACCCCAAAAGAAATGTTTTCTATGCAGAGTATCCCTCTCCTCCTCTAGGAGCTTCACATCTGAGAGATGTTTAGCCCAAATGTCACTGTCCAGGTCCAACTGTGTTGCTGTTGTGTGCCTTAAAGTCATTCCCGACTTATAGTGACCCTAAGGTAATCCTAGCATGAGGTATTCTAGGGCTAAGAGTGTGTGACATGCCCATGATCAGCCACCGGGTTTCCATGACTGGGCAGGGAATTGAATCCTGGTCTCTAGGGTTGTAGTCCAACACGCAAACCATGACACTATTCTGATCCAATAATGCATCCATATTTAGATAGTTGAAATGAGATGGGACCAGGGGAGCACATGAAGAGCAGGAAGAATAAGGTTTTTAAGAGCACCAAAAGGTACCCTGCTTATTTTTGAAGCACACAGCTCCTTCTGACAACTAGCAATATGCATTTTTACAACATTATTTTAAGTAAGAATTACGTTTGTTACAGGAAATGTTTTTCTCTTATTATTTCATAAACACAGCTTCCCCACACCCCCGCTGACACACCAAATAATTAATAGTCGTCTTTATTACAAGGTAGGTCCTTTCAACCTGGTTCAGAGACATGATAAATAATCAGCTCAAATGCAATATATTGTTAGCAGATCGAGAGAGACATCCAAGCCTCTTATGTCAGGGTGAGACTAAACTGCAGAAAACGGGGATGGCCATACGTCATATAACATTCATCACTGGCAAGGTAACTGACTTCTTCTGAATTCACTGAGGCAGAAAATGAACAGCTGCCAATGCTGATCAGAGAGAAGGAAAATACAGCTTCCAGGAATGACCCCCCCTCCACCTTCCCCAGCAGCCTCTTGTTTTCATAGTCTTTAGTTAAAACAATATTATTCAGGCAGAGAAAAGAATGCAGCTACAACAAAGAGGTAGATAGCAGAGGGTTCTTATGCTGAAAGCACCTCAAAGCTTCGGGCCAAACAGACATCATGGTTTGTCTCCTTTAAGCATTGTGAGCATCGCTAAACTGGGTCACTGTGAACATGTTCAAAGCGTAACATACTCTCCCAACTGTCCTAATTTGGCATGGATGGTCTCAGTTAATCCCGTTGTCCCACTTTTTCACCTGCTTTTAAAATGCCCCAGTGCCTCTCTCCTTCTCCCACCTTCCCTGTTGTTCTCAGCTGACTTCACTGGCTGCAAAACAAGTTTCGAGTGCAAAAATAGTTTACACTCAACTAACTCAACAGGGGAGCAGAGAGGAGGAGGAGGTAGAATCTTGCCCTTCCATCTAGGATCCACCAAAAGTTAACTGCTGCAACCTTTCCTAGCTAGTTCTTTCTTGTTAATAATATAATCCACCCTGCACACTAAGGTCTTCTGGGAGGAATTTACTGCAGCCAGTCAGAACTAGGTTGGCTGCAGTTACCCAGAGGACCTTCTCTTCTATCACTCCCAAGTTACGGAATGGCCTGCCAGCGGTGACCCGGCATATTACCAGTCTTGACTGCTTTAAAAAAGCAGCCAAGACTGTTCTCTTCCAACAGGCGTTCCCAGACTAGTGCTCCACCGCCTCTCATCAATTGTCCTCTTGTTTTTAATTTTGTTTTTAATTTGTTTTTAATAGTTAATGTGTTTTAGGGGGTTAGAAGGGTTTGTGGGTGGGGAGGATGGGTTACATTTTAGTGTTTTTAATGTATTTATATACTGTTGTAATGCCGCCTCGATCCATTGGGAGAGGCGGGATATAAATAAATATTATTATTATTATTATTAATAATAATAATAACAACAACAACAACACTTGCAATTTTGACCACACTCTGGATGTTTCTTCCTTGGGCACGCTTGTCCTGGTTTTCATCTTTGAAATGTTAAAGGGTATGCAATACATTCTCAGTGGCCTCCTGCTGTTGCTGATTTACATCAGTGGTTTGAGTGTTTGACTATAACCCTGGAAATCAGAGTTTGATTCTTTGCTCAGCCATGTAAACCTATTGGGTGACCTTGGACATATCACACACACTCAGCCCCAGAAAAACCTGTGATAGGTTCACTTTAGGGTCACCATAAATTGGAAAACAACTTGAAGGTACACAACAACAACAACAACAACAACAACAACAGGTTAACTGAACAAGAATATTCTCCCATACAATCTGCCTTTATATTAAGATCTTCGGGGGGGGGCATCCCTCTCCACGCCATCATCCGCACAGTTACATTTAGTGGGAATGAGGGAGAGGCCCTTCTCAGTGGCTGCTCCCAGGCTCCAGAACACCCTTCCTAGGGAGCAGAGAATGGCTCCCTGTATAGCAACCAGTGAACAACTTCTCATTCTGATAGGCTTGCAAAAACTGACTGTTTAAGAAGAGATGGCTTTTAATCATCATGCTGTACTTTTTGTATTTCTTTCTTTTTCAACTGAAGTGCTTTAATTGTTTTTAATACTGCTGTTAGTTAAATTCTATTTCAATTTGTGCAGATTTTTATTGATTAGAACTTTTATCTATAGCTGTTTTAATTTTGTAAGCTGCCATGTATCCCAAGGCTGAGAGAAAAAGGTGGAATGTAATTAAAACAAACAAACAAACAAAAAGTACCAACAAGAGCTATTAGAGAATAGGAGAGTAAATGGGCCAAAATCAGTTGCAGCATCCGTCGGAACTTCTTCCTAGCCCACCTAGAAGGGATGCAACAAGAAAGATCTGGAGCCTATTTACACTACAGAATTATAGCACTGTCATTCCACTTTAACTGCCATGGTTCCATCCTATGGAATCCTAGGGTTTGTAGTTTGGCGAGGCACTAGAGGAACTCTCTGGCTGAGAATTTGAATGCCCCTTCTTAAAGTGCAATTCCGAGGATTTCATAGGATGAACCAAGGCAGTTAAAGTGGGACAACAGTATTATGATTTTGTAGTGTGAATGGCCCTCACGTCAGTGACAGCCATTCAGAGTTTTAGTCTATTTAGCCTGATTTGAAAAGAGGATTCAGAGGCATCTTATGTAGCTCTCTGAAAGTTAGATGAAAATCCAAAGTCTGATTCAGCACTCCACTGTCATGGACAATGACCAGCCATCAATGCAAAGGATACTGGATGCTGCCACTAAACCTGGTCAAGATGAATGTCAAAGAACTAGAACAAAAAGAATTACAATGAACCCGTCCAATGTGGCTCAGGCAGGTGGGAGCTGAAGTCCACCAAGGGAATTGAAGGCCACCAATATTTGGAGTGGTTCTCATTTTTGAGATACAAACACACAGAGGAGACACATTTGAGATCAAGTATAATGTGATCTGAATGCAGCTGAATAGAACCAAACTATAACAGAATTGCAATGGGAGGAGTTAGGGAAAGGAACAAAGACTTCCCTTTACAAAATCATTAGCGGCTGCGAAATCATCACACTGAAAGGCAAAGGTGAAAAACCTTTGGTCCTCCAACTGTTTTTCCCTACAGCTCTCGTTGTTTCTTGCAACTGGCCATGCTGGATGGGGCTGATAAGAACAGTAGGCCAAAAAGAGAGAAAAAAGTCCTGAAGGGTCAAAGGTTACCTAACCCTGCTATGGTATTGTACCAGAAATCCAAAAGTTAATTGCACTGTGAATTTGGCCTTAGTTCATGCTTGGGCATGCTCGCCCATCATTCATGCCCGAAGCTCCACTGACCTCTGGAGGTTAGAAGTAAGAGCCAGCAAGACAGGCTGCAAAATCAGAACCATAAAAAAAGGAAAGAAGAAACAGAAGAGAACCAATTAAGATGACCCAGTGAGACGGCAAGACATCAAGTAGAGACAAAGGGTGGCAATTTGTGTGGAAGAGAGCAGAGGAAAAGAGCTTCAAGGATGGGCACGGGCGTCTGGCAGATTTGCTTTGGCCATGACACAAGAAAGCTCAGCTGAACACATCATTATCAGGAGCTATGGCTTCTTCCCTGCCGATGCTCAAAAGAACAGAAGGAAAAGGGATGTTTGAAGGGAGGGAATGATCTATCAAACCGTGTCTAGATACATCTGACATGTTCATTTTCACAGAATTTTTCTTAAAAGAAAAAAATAAAACTATCTCCCTCCCACGCTTTGCTGGAGACAATGTTGTCACTTACAGCACAAAGTCCATTCAGAGGTAAAGCTTACTGATTTCAAAGAAGACTTCTCCCAGATACAGATGGAAACATCAGCCTATAGATGGTTTGTGACAGTTATGCATGTATCTGTCCACTTTTTCCAACGGCGGAGCTCCTGCTTGGCACTAATGGAGGGCAAAGCTTCACTGAAGTACCTATGCCAGAAGCGAAGCTCAGCAATAGGTGTGAAATGGGTAAAGGCAGGACAGAGAGCTCTCCCAGTTCACTAAGCGAGGCCAATTGGTACAGCTGCACCCAGTGGAATAAATGTGACCTCAGGCACTGTCTCGCAGCACTGTACAGACTGGAAAATGCTGTTGCACAAAGAGGTAATGAATACTGATATACTTCAGTTAACAAAGCAGATGTGTTCCTAGGCACTATCCCTTTAGCAGAAAATTTGGCACCAGAGGCAGGAATACCATGGGAAGAATGGGGTACAGGTTCGCACACCACCAAGGAGGAGGAGGAGGAGGAGGAAGAAGGGGGAGGGGGAGGGTGGCTGTTCAACATGTTTCCCCCAACTTTTTATTCAGAAGTAAAAATATGTACGGGAGATAGGAAAACAACCAGGTGAGGTAAGCTTTGCATAAGCACACAGGAACATGTGAACATTCTAAAGGCTACTTTAAGACTTCTTCCAAAATACATCCTCGGATGACTTTTTCCTTTCGCTAGCTTCCATCCTTTTTATCCATATTGGTGGCCAAACTTAATAGATCTTTGTTACATTTTAACATGCTGCAGGTAACTTCCCCCTTGTCTCTGTTTTGCTGTTCACGCATGCTCTATAAGGGATTTTGGAAGCAGTTGCTGTTGTATTTTATCTGTTGTAAGCAGGGACATGTGGCTACTGTAAGCTAAAGCGTAATCCGAATCTTTCCCAGCTCTGGCTTTGTTTATTGCATTGATTACTGCAGACATACTGCCACAAACTGAAAGTGAAAGTCTCTGTTTCTCCAGCCCTCCTTCACCATCCATCCTCCCAGTTCTGATGCTGCTAACAACCTTGAGCTAGACAGAAGATGGGGAAGAAAAGTGTTGCCAGGCAGATGCAAAAGCCGTTTGAAAAAGGAGCTTCACTGTCAGAGCCTTTGTTAACTGAAGTATGCCTGTACTTCTTCATGCAACATCCAAACAAGTCCTTAGGTTAACATAGCCCCTGCCTCTGCCATCCTGTTTCTAATCAACATCTGTAATAAAAAAGCTCATGCAAAAAATTATGTTTATTTTAATCTTCAACTTTCCCTAATGTAAGCATTTTTATGTACAATTTCTGCATCACACTATTTGGAGAAGTGTGGAACCTGATGGATAACTGAGTTTTTTATCCACACATTAATTCCACCATAGCAAATGAGATTGCTTTGCTTAAAAAAAGCAGAGTAAACAACACTTTTGAACACTGCAACTCCCAGGTAAGTGAATATAGATTTGAAATCCAATAGTACAATGCTATATACAGTGGTGCCTCGGTATCTACTAGGGTTTGGCTCCAGGATCCCCTGTGGATACTAAAATTCATGGATGCTCAAGTCCCATTATGTACACAATGGTGTAGTAAAATGACGTCCATTATATAAAATGACCAAATCAAAGCTTGCTTTTTGGATTTTTAAGAATATTTTCAAGCTGTGGTTGATTGAATCAGATACAGAATAGATGGATATGGAGGGCCGACTGTTATGTCTAAACATAGTACTGTTTAGTAAGGTTACTGTCAGATAAGATGATTGCTGTTTGGGATTTCAAACTAAATCAAGTAAATGTTATTTGGAGGAAAGCTACAAAAGAAGGCTGTTTGTCTTGTTTCCATCCTCTATTTCTGCTTCCAGTATTCTGAGGCAATTTACAAAAACGATATGAGCGAGCAACTTTTAGCAATTCTTAACCACCTTGGTGCCATTTGTCTGCCATGCAGCGCTCCCATCTATCTAATTCCATTCCCAGAGTCAATTATTTGATGTAATAAAAATAAATGTCAATGCAATTATATGATGTGAACGGAGAATGCTTATAATGGAATATATTTTAATGTGATGTAAATCAACCGAGCCTTATATAATCTGCAAATTAGCCTGACGCAACACAAGCAAATGTGGCAATAGGCAAGTTAAATCCATTTGACAATGAAAAGTATTTCCTAAAACACTCTGCCTGGAAAAAAATTAGCATACAAACACACACACCTCTTAAATTATATGTTCCCGTATCAGCATTCTCCATTCCATTACCCCCTCCTCATATGTTCCTCCTCTTCACATAACCACTGAGCAGACTATGGACACTAAGCATACTTCATCCTTGACAACCTATTTTTGTCCTCATCTACTTTAGCACCAACTCATAAACAGATGCTGTGTTTCAGCAAACCTTTTGATTTACCTGCGTGTACTGATTTTTCCAGTCTCTACACAAGAAGATAAATTAATCTGATGCTAGACATGGCAATATCCAGAAACTGGTAGCACAGCATGTTGACTTCCTGGACATACAGTCTCTGACTTACAGGTAGTGGTTCTCAAGCCAAAGAATTTTAAAGGAACATTAGAAAGAGGAACAGCCCAGCTGGAACATATTCAGAAATTCTAATCCCTTAGCAGAAGTATGAGTAAGAAATAATGGTTTCCTTGCCCACTACATAGATGAATGCATGTGTCCTGACAACTGCAGATGTAATAAAAGATATGTCTTCAGAGAAGGATGTGACTGCAAGGAAATTGACTTTTGGGAAGCAGATTTATTGCCCTCAGTGTCAATACTAACAGACTAGCTACTTGAAAGAACAAAGATCTCTTTGAAGATTTGTGGCTAGGGTCAACAATTTGCATCTTGCTGTATGCTGCTGCATTCTGTCCCAATTCCCACAACTATATTAGTCTGCTTAAATGCCTGTGGCATTAAAATTACTTCAGATGCATTAGTGCATTAGTGCATCTGAGGAAGTAAATATGCACAAAAGCTCATGGTAAAAAAAAATCAGTTAATAGATCTGTTAGCACATGCTCCTTTGTGCTCTCTCAGTTTTTAGGCAGTTCATGTTTGTGACGGCAAGCCAACATCCCTTCAGTACAATGTAAATATCTGCACGTGGAACTATGCTTATACCACCACTGTGCAATCTCCATGCAGAATAGCTACATTGTGCAATGCAAGTCAGTGACTGAGTTCTCTTGTGTAATACCTAATGTGCAACTGCAATGTGAAACTGCCACATGCAACTGCAGTGTGCAGTACAAAACAGCAAAGTGTAACATTGCTGTATGCATTACTCTATTTCTGCTACTGTCAGCAGAATAAGTCTGTTGCACAATGGTGAATGATCTACCCTGCATACACAGTTTGATGTATGCTTGCATGTGTCACTAAAAGCATGGCGGCATATACATTCTGCTTCCTTCATTTTTTTTTAATTGTACCTTTTGTAGCAGGACGGGATATCAATCACTTTAAGTAAGGAAGATCAATCCTTGTAAGGACAAATTCATGGAAACAGACCCAGTCCTGTCACCTGTAGAGGTGAAGGTAGTGTCTGTGATGTGCTATTATGTGGTTAACTGGCAGTCCCATGGGTGTCATTCAAAATGTCAGCACAGAACCTTATCATTCCTCAAACCTCAAAGCCTCTACAATACTCAATTATGCTTACGGGGGGGGAGCCTTCATGGTAATCAATTAACTCCCTTCACAATGGCAATTCTGGCTCAATGTGCCTTTGGAATAATTCATGAGGAACTTTGCAAGATGTAAAGTAATTTAATTGCCTCTAAAACCTGTTTGTTCCCTTAGTTGATTGGAAAATGGGTTTTGTTAAAAGTCTATTAGTTTCCATGTGTCTATGTGTTCCTACGAGAAAATCTTTTAAAACATTATATTTACTGGGAAAGGTGTAACAAAATAAAGAAATAAAAATGCCAAAAATTTACACAGCATTGAAACAAGATGAAGACAAAGATTCAACACAGATTCAGATGTATTATACTTTTGTAGTTGTGTTGCATATGTTTTCTTTGGGGAGGGAGGCTATAGATTTTTGCAGTTTTTCCACCTGAGCCTCTAACATCCGTGAATATGAAATGTAGACTGTAGTGCATTTTTTAGAAGTTATCAGTTAGAAAGAAGAAGGGAATGGAGGTGTAGAGTATATATGGACACTATGGCCATTTCCACACTAGCCTGTTATAGCACTACGATTCCACTTTCGACATCCTATGGAATCCTGGGGTTTGCAGTTTCGGGATGGGCAGCTTGCGGAAATGGCCTATGACTGCCAAGATACATCTAATCTGAGACTAAAGTAATTGTCACAGCATTTAAAGCTCTTTATGGCTTGGCAGTTTGACATTTGAGGTACTGCCTCTTCCCAGACCACTAGGATCTCCCAAGGGGGTTCTCCTCTGTGGCCCAACATTAGAGAAAAAATAAACAAATAGGGCAGAGCTTTTTATGGTTGTGAAATCTCCTTGCCACAGACCATCACCCCCATGGGATTTCAATATCAAGCTGAAACTAGTTAGTTCATCCGAGGACCTCTAGATCATGGGCTATTTCGAGGTCTAATGCATTTGGTGGGTTTGTCTTCTGATTTATTTTGTTATCTTGATTTGCTTTTTTGTTTTAATAATGTGTAGTTTTAAAAAAATGGTTTAAATGTTATTGCAGCTGTTCTAAGGTGACTCTACTGACTGTACCCTACCCTGAGAACTCTGAATACAGGTTGCTGTTATGTGCCTTCAAGTCAATTCCAACGTATGGTGACCCTAAGGCAAGCTCATCACAAGGTTTTCTGGGGCTGAGACTGTAGGTTTCTATGGCTGAGTGAGGAACTGAAGACTGGTCTCCAGAGTTGTAGTCCAATGCTCAAACCATAATATCACACATTTAATATCCAGCTCAATGTTCAGAGACCCAGTGTGGTATAGTGGTTTGAGCACTGTGTCATGCCCCATCCCAGGACCCAGATAGGATTCTTTCTAACAGCCACACCCTAGAGACACGAGAGGGAAAGTATTTACAGCAGCTAGTCCAGGTGAAAAAAGGGAGAACGCAGGCTTCTGGCAGTGTTTATATAGGAAGAGCTCATTAATAAGGCCACAGCTGGTAGGATGCTGAGACTATATAGCCAGAGGTCAGGATGGCAGAAAAGCTGCTGGAATCTACTGACTCCATGGGTGGTGACAGCCTTGCTGACTCCTGCATGCTTTGCTTTTGTTCTTTGGACCTTTGCCTGAACTATAGATTCTGCTCTTGAACAGTCCTTCCCTGGACTCTTGGTAAATTTGGACTTGATTGTTCTAAGCTTGCTAGAGACCCGGACTGCTTTAACAAACGCTGTTTGCTAGTTGTGGCTATCTGCCTGATTACAGAGGTGAGAAGCCTTGGCAGCTTGCCAGCACAGGACACAGTAGACTACAACTGTGGAGACCCGGGTTTGAATCCCTATTCAGCTATGGAAACCTACAGGTGACCCTGGGCAAGCCACACTCTCTCAGCATCAGAGGATGGAAAAGAGAAAACTTCTCTGAATAAGTCTTGCCAAGAAAATCTCCTGATAGGTTCACCTTAGGGTGGTCAGAAACAACTTGAAGGCAATTAACAACAACAACAATCAAGTGTTTTAATAAAGGAAGAAAGCGGTAAATAAATAAACAAGCATACTGACTCAGTCTATAGCAAGACTAAGCATGAAACATCAACTACCTCAAGGCTCTTTTGGTAGTCTGTGTGACTCCCACAGGGTCTCCAAAGCACTACCCCTCCTCCAGTTACTCAATCTTGCTCTATGGCAAGGATGGGCAAAGTGCAGCCCATGGGTCACATGTGGCCCCTGGGACCTGAAATTATGCCTCCTAACGCCTCTCAGAAGCCCCTCTCAAGCCCTCAGACCACCCCAAGTTTGCAATTTTATACCAATTCCAGGAAGAGTAACCAAAAGCCAGTCAAAAACCCCAAACCAGCCTGAGATATAGGAATTTCTCCATCCCATCAGAACTCCCCAAGCCCTTCAAAATCTTTGAAAAACTAAAGCCAAGAACCAAAAATCCAAAAATGCTGTGTGGAAATGACATCATATCACTACTAATGTCCCAAAATGTGACAGTGAAGCAAGGTATACGAGGGGGAGATAGCCTTCATCCCCTCTGGAGTTGTCAACTCCTGTTCTACAGAAATACATTTATAAGCTATAGGTACATACTGGGGTAGACATTTTTGGCAACTGATTTCCTAGTGAGGACAGGCCTTGTTGCCAGCTGGGTGCTGTACTTTTCCTAGTGATGTGTTTTCAAATTGTTTTAATTGTTTATACTGACAGCTGGTTTATCAACTTCTCCTTGAAAGAAATGGAGCTCACATTCAGGATATGCTCCACTACCATAAAGTGGGAGCCAAGGAAATTAATTAGAAAGAGATGGGTAACGGAGATAATTTTCTCTCTTGGACTTCATTTTTATGAGCCTGTCACCGACTGATATAAAGCATCTGTGCAACCAATACCTTCATAAAAGAGGCAAATATTCTGAAATAGTCACAGAGTTTCATAAAGAATTGTTTACGTTCATAAGCAAATGATAAAGCCACAAAAGCTTTCTGTAGAGCTCTGATAATATGCTGGAAATGGCTAGATTTTGTCTGCTTGTACAGCACATTTCTAAAGAATGTTCTTCTGTTCTAATGATATTGTACCATCAAAAAAAAAAAAATGAAATAAAATCCAAAACCACAAAATACATGCAGACTTTTGTTGACCTTTAGAATTTGTGTTGCATGGCTTTCTGCATTTGAGGACGAACTTTGCAAGAACAGAACTGAAAAGACACCCAAAAGAGAGGAGGAGTGGGGAGAAGAAGGAAAAAAGTGAGAAAAACTTATTTGGAAGAAGTGGATGACTTCAATGTTAGTAAGGCAGTCAATCTACTACAGACACAGTCCAAAATGTGAAGAGGCTATCCATGGTTGAACCCTAGTCCCAAAACAGATTCAATATTTTGGATAGCTCACTCTGTCTATGGCAAATCCACCTGGAAGTACATAACCAAATAGCAGAGAAAAATCTATGTGCAAAATCAAATGCAGGCCCAATGGCTGTTTTTCCTTTAAAAAAAAAAAATACTTCCCAATGTCTTCTAGTGGCATGTCCCCTTCCATTTTAAGCTTATGAGAGGTTTTTTTTTTTAAAGTAAGACATTGAGTGGGAAGTGACCTTTTCCCACTTCCTGTGGTTAGAAAAGTTTCTCTCTTCAGTCTAAAATGAATGGAGAAGTCAAAAATATGATGAAATGTACCTCATGGTACATTTCCAGGAGAGCATTCATTGATATTTTTTTCCTTTGTGAAGGAGTACAGGGTGTGACTCTCAAAGACATCCTGGGGATCTAATGTAGCCAATAGTCTCCTACAGTTGTCCAACCCCATACTATGGAAATTCATATGCTTGACCAGTTATTAAACCTAGTGTGTTTCCTAGTGGAATCAAAACCAAAACCGTAGCAAGCTTTCAAATTTATTCCACCATCTACTTCAGTTATCCTCAGAACACATACTTTAGATTTCTGTATCTTTTTCCCTCTACTATGTGTATTTATTAACTAATCTTGACCAAACAATATTTATACTAAGGGTGATGTTCCAAGCGTTTTTGTGAAAATTCAGCAAGTGTATCTTTGGAAAATCTGCAGAAACATCAATGAGGTAAAGGGGAACAAATGCATAAATAAGAAAAATGCATTAGGAAAAGTGGTCCATCAAAATATTCATAATTTTTTATATGATAAAAGAAAGAAATCAAAGTCTTATAACCTGATATTAAAACAAAAAAGATTTGGAAAAAATGCAATGAGAATTCAGAGAAAAGCAACAGAATTGAGGCTCAGAGATTTTCACGTCACTAAGTCCAATTGAAATTCTTGCCAATTTCCCTTTGTACCAACGATATCTTCTCAAATGATGTTCAAAGACAGGCCTGGAGATGGACTTCTAGTGGGGTCTGAACACTGCAAGGTGTGCATAAGTGCAGCCAATGGTGTCTTTCCTCTGTAAACATCCATCTGACTTCATTGTATCAAGAACAAAATCCTAGCAATTTTGTGCCTGTTACATCTTTGGAACTATTATTATGGTTTCTCCCTTGGGCTTTCCATTTTCTCATTGTGATGTTTATCTCAGTACGTTCTTCCTGCTTCACTCTTTGGCCGTTTAGTGTCTTCCTATAATTTGTCCACACAATGGCAGAAGATTATGGTCCACTATTACCTCTCTATTTTCTTACTCCATAATGGACTGCTTTCACCGTTCCACATACATTTCAACAACAGATTCCAAGTGAGCTATATCCAGACAAACATCAGTGACATTGAAAGAAATGCTTGTTTCATCAAGATCACAGTGTAAATGGGCCCTAATAAAATTAGATCCTCCCTACAAAAGTTTAAAGTTCTAAGATTTGGAAAGGGCTCCTTGTGCAGTATTTTACATACAAAATGTGGGTTTGTATTGTACAGTATATCAATCAAAAGTCTGAAATGAGTCAGCTATAATGATTTCAAAACATAATACCTATTGTTCAATAGTTCAACATATACAGAGATGAGTTTTCTTTGCTATACTGGGCGAGAGAGGCTGTACTTACTGTATTAACAACATGAGAATGTGAGAAGAGACTTGCTGGTTTGGTCCAAAGGTCCATCTAACCTAACATGGCAATTTAACCAATTGATTGAGAAGACTGGCAGTAGGACTTAAGTGCAACAGCGCCCTTGGTCTTGCATACCACCTCTCATACTGGAAGTGATGTATTAGCATCCTAGGCAGTAGTCACTGATAACCCTAACCCCCATAAATCTATCCTTTAGAAACCCATCCATCATTACATCTTGTGGCAATGAATTTCCCTTAACTAGATGGTGTTTGAACCTGAAGTTCTTCCTGTCATGCTGCCTGAATCTTCCATCATTTAGCTTCAGTGGATGGTCCAGGTTACAGAATTTTGAAAGCAGTAGAATGCTTTCTCAGTATCTGCTTTCTCCATACATCTCTATTGGGACCAACAACTTGCCTTTTTTTCAGAAGCAAACTACCCCAATTGCTGAAATTTTTCTGCATGGGGAGGATTAAGAAACCTATTCACACTGCACACCCCTGGGATTATGAACACAGATGTGCCAACCTGTCAAGTTTAATCTACCTGAGATTTTGGTTTTTCCAGGCTTGTCTGGCTTCCATCCACTGGTTTTTGAGCCTGTCCTGCCTCCAGAAATTCATACAGGAAGCGCCCATCTTTCAACACTCCATTATCTGACAACTTGCTCTTTTGATGCTTCTATATTAAGGAGAAATTCCATTAAGTCGATACAGGGTACACTCTTTGGTCAGTTCTTCTTGCCTGTGGATGGTTGCTTGGGACTGCTCACATGCACATGCCTCTCAAGTCTTGCCTACAGAAAGAGTAGATTTTCTGGTCAAATTACAATCACAGAATTATAGAGTTGGAAGAGACCACAGGGGCCTTCCAGTCCAACCCCCTGCTATGTAGGAACACACATCAAAGCATTTCCAGCAGATGGCCATCCATCCAGTTAATGAAACTTTTCTGTGTTGCAAGCATTAAAAGAATGGGCTTCCATTCGTTCTTCTTGCCTATGGAGGCTTGCTTGGGGTCGTGCACACATCTTGCAAAGGGAGCTCAGAGGAGAGGAAAAGGTGCCAGTTGAGAGACTTCACAAGCAGTGCACATGTGCAGTCAGTCCTTGTGATCCTCCGTAAGTCCTTCATGTTCCCTACAGTAGATGGGCTCTGCTTTTTGACCATTTCTGCTTTCTGACAGTCCCCTGGTCTCTAACCTGTCAGATAAGCGGGGGAAGCATTATGTACTTTGTTACCCCAAAACGTAGGTGTCACAAGGGCCAACCTGCAATTTGCCAGTACCTCCTTGCAAAGGTGGGGAATTAATTAGCTGAAAATCAGGAGGCTAACGAGAGGTGGGCAACTCAGCGAGATCTTGCTACCAATGTTTATGGGCTCACACAGGAAAAGAATCAGCCAGAGATTCAAAAGTAAGCCAAAAATGTGTTTTGTTGAGGGGAATTCACTCATGCATGCACACAAGATATATATAATCACACATTCACACAAGAGCTAATTGAAGGAGAAAGGGAGGAAAAAATTGTGTATAGAGAGGCTGAGGAGCTTGAGAAGATTTATAATTACCAGTCCAGAAGGGTAGTGAAGAAGTTGAAATGTGGCTTAGACTTCTGTCTAAGGGCAGGCCAGATCAGGATTCAAAGCAACATAGTGGGGCCCAGCATTTTATCTGACTGCATCTGACTTCTCAAAACCAAGGGAGGGGGTGTGAGTTGATTGCTCTCCCAAACTAGTGGACAAAGGGAGCTGCAACGCAGACAATGGGGTCTGGAATGGACTGATTGGTTTCAATATCTTAGTTGAGACGGGGTTTCTGGGCCAGGCTACAGTACGAAATGGAAACAGAGGGGGTCCTAGCCTCTGTATCTGGGTGCCTTATTGTTTTCTGATATTGGCAGTTGATAGGATTAGCTCAGAGCCATTAAGTCAGGCTTTCTTGGCTAGTTTCAGTGAACTTTTGACCTGGCCATGCTGAGGTCGCCTCTGACTTACTCCCAGCCAGTGTTCCTTTCTTCCACATGGCCTTGCCAGTCATAAGTATAATTAATATTTTATACCAATTAATATATTTTGCCAAATAGACCATATCAAAATGTAGGGGTGTACGGCTTGGTAACAATTTACATTTACATTTTTCAGAATTTATACCAACACTTTTGTATTTTTTTTTACATATGGGCACACTTTTATGCATGTTCTTCCATTGACTAAAAATGTTCATGTGCACTTGAAAAGCACTGGACCCATGCTTTCATGAGCAAATCCTTCCTGCCCTAGAAGTAACATAAGAAGTGCCCCACTTCAGCTTCCCCACACTGATGCTCCCCTTGTTTTCAGGATTACAGTGGAAGAGTCTCCTCATAAACAGTCCAGCACAGGGATGTAGTATCTTCCACAAGTTATTTTGTCCTTAGCAAGAAAGGATGTCTTGTCAAATGAAGACACTTCATAAAAGACAGTGTCAACCACATTTTTACATTCTGATATTGCTTTTGTGTGTGGGGGGGGGGAATCTATGCCAAAATGTTTATTTTTGTGCACCAAAGCACTACATATTTCATTTTTTTTTCTTTTTACAAAGCTATGGCTTTTTGTGTCAATTATTATGGTTGTTTTTTTTTGGAAAAACATGAATAATCATGGAGAAATGCACTCTTACATCTCACTTAGCACAAAGAAAACTTTTGAAATCTTTTGTTCTTACATTCAAGCAGAAAAGAAGCAAAGATTTCCATTTCTACTTCAAAATTCTTGCTGTTATTTTCAGTGCATCGGAACATATTCTACAATGAATGAAATATGAGAAGGAAACCTAATTCTGCATAACATGAAGCAGTCTCTCAGAACATGAGGATCTTATTTTAATTCTGTCTTTTGTTGTTGTTAGCCATGCTGAACACCTGTGTGCGTGGGGGGGGAGAGATGGTCTCAACAAAATAAACATATAAGCAGCTATGGCCATTTCTGCACTACACTCTTACAGCACAAATTTTCCACTTTCAACATCCTATGGAATCCTGGGGTTTGCAGTTTAGGAAGGGGCCGGCCAGCCCCTCCCTAAACTGCAAACCCCAGGATTCCACAGGATGTTGAAAATGGAATAATCGTGCTATAAGAATGTAGTGCAGAAATGGCCTTAGTCTCTTAATCTCTCTTTATTTCATTCTTTATCTGAGCATCCTTTCCTCCTTTTCTCTTTGTTGTTTTATCACTGGCCAGTTATCTTTTCTTGTACTTTAGGTATTTGTACAGTAACTGCTACACTTAACACTCCAGTGCAGTTCTGTGTCAGAAAAAGAAGATGGTATGTTGTGTATGTGTGTGTGTGTGTTATCTGATTGCATTGTGGTACATCAGAGCAAGTTGTCACAATCAGTTGCTATTAATTCCTACTAGGAGAACAATAAATGAATCCTGACAGTGTAGACCAAAATGATATGGAATTGAGAATCCTAGCTCCAGCAACCATAACTTTTTGTAACAGGAGTCAAGGCACACACATACTCTATATATAATTTATTTATGCTAATGCAATGGAACATCAGAAGCATGGCCCCTTGCAAAAGCCAGCTTTAAAACTAGACAGAGATCAATTTAACTAATTTGCTAAAATAATGGCACTTCTACCTAATGATCCTACTGCGTACTGAACAAAGTGTGTGTGAGTGCGTGTGTATGTGCACATGTGTGTGTTCCTTCAGGGTTAAGAGCCCACTGAGCACTGTAACACTATGGAATAACAATTTTGCACTTACTGCAGCAAGCTGCTCAGGATATGGCAGTAATGCATCAAACAGAGTTTGCACAAATAAAATGTAATGTTGTGAAGTGATTGTCCTGCTGTGACTTAAATGCAGTCCCTGACAGTGCAAAACTGGATGGCCAGAGCTAAATGCAAGCCAGAAGTGGTCTAGGAAAGCAAGTCAATTACCAGGAGATGAAATGCTGAAAGAGGAAGGCAAGCAAAGTGTATGTGAGGAGACCAGTTCCAGGATAAATGCCTGGTGATCCATACATTTCTAGAGATCCAAGACTAGGGCAACAGATTAAGCTTCAAAGCAATCCAGGTTATAAACAGGAGTTCTGGTCAGGAATTAGGAACAATCAGAGAGCTGTGAGTGAGAACTGAGATTGCTTTGAACAATGGATCAGAACAACTGAAATGCTTTCAAGGCTAAAGGCCACTCCGCTTCCAGGTTCTACTGGTCAAATTTTTTTCAGATGCCCTTTAGCTGAAGAGTCCTGGAATGCAGCCAAGCATCATGTCAGAAGAGGAGAACTTGGGTCAACCTCATTAGCCAGCACAGTCCTTTGAGGGAGAGGGTTGCTTTGTAACTTCAAATGGAGAAACAAATCTTTATTGCCTCTGCTTTACTGCCTTTCTTCCCAGTTAGCTTATGGCCACAGGCTGGCTCTATTATTATTCATCTACTCACACATTCTATAACATCTCAAAGGAAGACTGTAGACTCTTTGACCAGTAAGCTGCCAATTTGGTTCCTCCCCATGCCATTTTACCATCTTTATCTGATGAAGAAGCCTGTGATCTTCCAACGTTAGCATGATATATATCATATGTGATAGAAAAATTTGGCAATAAGGTTCAACAACGTTTTGATATTTAGTATATACATATCTCTGAGGTTCAGAGATAAGTGATTATATATAAAAGGGGATGTCCTTTTTTTAAAAAAAGGAATTATTTTGAACTTTGTTAAAGAAGTGGTGTCAAAAAGTGTGGGAAGTCATGAGGAGAGAAGGAGAAGGGGTATGTGGTTTGTTCTCTCTCTCCTTTCTTTTTCTCCTTTCTTGCTATTCTGGCGTGCAGTTGTATTTTTTTTTCCTTTTCTTATAGTTCTTGTTGTTTTTCTTTCTTTTCTTTTTCTTTATAATAGTTATAATTTTTCTTTTGTTCATTGTTATTTGTTAAAGTTTCATCAGTGATATGTTAAAACTTAATAAAAATGGAATTTAAAAAAAAAAGTAAAATGATATATTTTGCACCTTTTAGTTGACCTTCTAAAGAGCTGCTCATACCACTCTATCAGCCCTTCCCACTATATAACATAAACCAAGGGGCTTAATCCTTGCTTGCCTAGTTCTTGCACTTTATTCCTCCTCTTCTGCAAGATGTGAAGCACCTTCTCTCAGACTCAAGAGAGTCTTTGGATCTGAGAGAATGATTTTTCTGCATTGTGAGTTAACTATGAAATCACATGTGTGGTCTCTTCCAACTCTACATTTCTATGATTCTATGATTCTATGAGTGTTGACTTATTGCATGGACTTATTTAGAAGCATCAAATAGTCCTTTCCCATTCTTGGGGATAAAAGAATAAAATCTTTGGGGGGGTTAATGATTTCTCCACAGAGTATCGCAATGTGTGATGTGGATGTAATTCTCCATTAATTTTGTTCTCAAGGGAAACAATGAGTAATTTTAGCTATTTTATTCTTTCTCTCTCTCAAAAAATAAGAAAAACTCGAACATGCTTGAACTTTAAACAGTCACTGAAAACTGCACAGTTTTAAGAGACTATTTACATTTTTCAAAATCTAGTTTACAGTATAAGACTTATTCTGTGAAAAATTCACATGTGGTCTTTTTGCACATAAAAACATTATTTTCTGCACAGGAAGCAGCATTTTCTGCACAGAAATTTTCTGTGCTGCAAACTCTGTCTTGCACAGAAAATGTTGTTGTCTCCACAATAATACCACATGTGAATTTTGTGTAGAGTAAGTATCAGACTTCAAGGATTCTCAGTTCATTATTATTCTCATCAGGCCTGTGTGTCTTCCTTCTCACCCAGGCAAAAGGTCAGCAAATGGGATGAGGAGAATGGGGGAAATGTATGCATGTGCCTTCTCCATGTGGGGCCCCTCCTCCGATTCTCTTGCCTTTTGCTTGAGTACAGAGAAGGAAGACACATGCACCCAGGCAAAAGGCAAGAGAAAGGAAGGGGAAGCCCTGGAAGGGAATGGGAGCGGAGTACTCACTCTGGCAGGGGAAGTTATTTGCAGCTCTTTGTGCCCCAAACCCTCACAAAAGAGTCCACTGTATTTAATTACCTTTTTTTTTTTAGCAAGGACTTATCTGCATTTAATGCACATTTATAATTAAAACCACTTCTATTTTACATCCCTATCAATATTCACTTTGTAAAATTGGAGTAGGGGTAAATAGCAAAAGGAGAGTGAGGAGCAAAAACAGAATCAAAGGAGTTCCTCATCAGGCAACCACTCCAGAGGTTGCCTTATGTCCAAATAAATTAAAAAATGTAACAAAGCATGCTTTTTAAAAAATGATGCATTATCCTTGACTGTTCAGAAAGCAAACTTGGTTTTCATTAGTACATTCTAAGGTCCCTTTTTTGTGTTTCTGGTAAGTTTAATTCCGGACTTACCTGGCACCTCTTTGAAAAGCTTTGAATCTCCGTTTGCATTTTTTTTCTCTCTTCACATATAACCATAAAGATATAAGGCTCCAGAAGAGTGGATTATAGCCCAGGCCTTTAAAAATGTTTACAAGCGTCTCCTGTTATAGGGTAATCTCTCAAGGACATCCCATCATGCTGAGTTATGTTTGTAATTACCACGCTGAATCGCAGAGTCTCATGATACCTGGCACAGACTTGACTATATTGCATTGTGTCCAATCCAAAGATGCTGCTCTGTACTTTCACAATGGCAAGGGGTTTAGCGTTCGCTCCACAGCTTTGCATTATTGCCATTTAATTTTGTTTTTTGGTTTAATGCTTTTTTTGTTCCCAAAGAAAAAACTGTGCAGAGACACACAGCAGGAACTGTGCTATATTTCTCCCCCTCTCCCCCTGTGTGTAAGACTTCTTAATGTAATTAACAGCCAGTTGCCTTAGCTCCTTCCCAGAATCAGTGGTGGCTGGTGGCTTCCACGACAGTGGGGCAGTGTATCCATTCTGGGTTGCAGGCCAAACTTTAAAGGAACTGTCCAAGTTGCAGAATCTATTTTAGGAAGATTGCTCAGGCCCTTGAATAGCTCCCTCAAAGTTTAGTCTAAAGCCCAGATCACAACTGCCTCACTAATCTGGAAGTCACCAGTTACTAATGCCCAGAAGATAAAGATTCCTCTTATTCCACTATAAATACCAATTCAGTTACACTTACACCTTTGCAAGAACCATTCCTGCCGCCTTATCAAATTTGTTGTCCAAACTGGGCTTCTCTTGTTTTCACCAAGACGGCCTAAGAAACACTTGTCACTTCACTGCTTAATAAACACTTAATAGTCCTGACTAAAGTAGACCTATTTAGTCAGTGGTATTTACCTACAATTGACTGAGTAGGCCTACTCTAGTTGGGACGAACCAACAGAATGCCAGCCAATGTGTCTCATTTCCTTGACATTTTTTCCAACTACTTTCCCAGCCGGACATTTTGTGTCCAGCTGAGCACCGAGAGAGAGAGAGAGAGAAAACCTGGCTGGAATTTATGAAAATGTGGTGGTCCACAAAGAACCAACGAAAGAAAAAAGACTACTCCCATATAAGCCAATGCTTTGCAATTTTATACAGGCAGATATCTAATGTATATTTATGACTTCATATTTTTTCAGAATGATTCAAACGATCTATTTCATTTGAACACAGAACCTATTTCCTTCTGACTTAGAAGCCATAATGCACATCAAAGAGGCAATGCCCAATCAGTACAACTTAAGAAGTCTTATCATCACTGAAGCTAGTCTTGCATTTGTCTAGCTAAAACTCTGCCACTCTGGCAGCCACTCTAGTTTAAGATGGAATCCAATGATTCAACAATGTAAGGCCCATTTTGTGTGGGATAAAATATCCCCTAAAGCATCCTTTACTCAGGTCTCTGGGTAGCAGAAGGTCTCTTCCAGCCACAGTACATATCACAAATGATGCTATTTTTCTTCTTTCTGATGCTGACTCCAGGTGAGTTACTTTTCTATTCTAGACACAATTCCCTCTTGAGACTTTTCATCAATAAATAAAAGGACATACTGCTATCACAGCTGCTAGGTGTCTACCAAACCCCTCATTAGCTTGTAGTCTTGGAACAAGATAGAAAGAAGAAAAGCTCTGGTGTATGCGTGTGTGCAAGCCACAGCTAGCAAACACAAGTGACACCTATTCTTAAAGACGTCTACATGCTAAAAATTTAAAATATGTTAGCGTTCCACAAACAGAGGAAATTTACCTCCCCGAAAAGGAAGACGGAGAGAAAAGAAGGCACTGCAAGTTAAATTAAAACATCGGTCTCGTTATAACCATCTTAGCTAGATCTTACCAAGGTGTGTACAGATACAATGCAACGCCCAGAACTGAACAGATATAATGATAAACGTGTATGAAAAAGGATATCTTATGAATATACAGAAAAGGGTAACCACTGGACCACTGGAATTGGGCACCCCAACACTGGAATTGGGCACCCCAATTCAAGAGGGATATTGACAAGCTGCAGCAAGTCCAGAGGAGGGCGACGAAAATGGTGAGAGGCCTGGAAGCCATTCCCTATGAGGATAGACTTAGAGAGCTGGATATGTTTAGTCTGCAGAAGAGAAGGTTAAGAGGGGACATGATAGCCATGTTTAAATATTTGAAGGGATGCCACATAGAGGAAGGAGAGGGCTTGTTTTCTGTTGCTCCAGAGACCAGGACAAGGAACAATGGATTCAAGCTGCAGGAAAAAAGATTCCACCTGAACCTCAGGAAGAATTTCCTGACAGTCAGGGCTGTCCGGCAGTGGAATATGCTGCCTCGGAGTGTAGTGGAGTCTCCTTCCTTGGAGGTTTTTAAGCAGAGGCTTGATGGTCATCTGTCGGGAATGCTTTGAGGGTGTTCCTGCACAGCAGGGGGTTGGACTGGATGGCCCCTGTGGTCTCTTCAAACTCTACATTTCTATGATTTCTATGGACCAAAATACTGATGCAAAATCCACAAAAGCCCAAGTGTTCCATTATCGTAGCTCCTTCTTTAGTTCAGCGAGCAAAGGACTCTTTGGGAGGGGGTAGTTTTCCTCCTCATGGCCACACCTCTGTTGTTACGAGGCCTCTGTCAAAGCACTAGGTAGAGCATCATGTGCAGAAGGGGAAGAGGAACATGGATAATAAAATTTAACCACTCGCTATACATTTTAGTTATTATTATGGGCACCATTATCTTTTTAGTTGGCCACATGGTTTTGATAGCTCTGAAATTTGGTACTTTGATTAACGGTAGCAGAGAAAGCCATTCAAAGGCACCTTCTCAGTCACTGAGCGCTTCTATAACACTACCTCCATTACGTACATTCTTTTGGACATACATTTTATGAACAAAACCCCTTACTAATTACTGATAAATCATAAATCCCCTAATTTAGATATGTAATTACGCAAGAATACACAACAGTTTCTGAAAATTATACAACACAACAGAGTCCACCAAAGCATGTCATGACTGTGTTTCCAATATACCCACATACATGAGTGGCTTTCCGGAACAATGACCTAATGATCCTTCTGCTGTTATTCACTGATCTTCATCAGCTGCCTGAATGTATTGATACTTCTTCCATTGCATCCACATAGATTGCCAGGATATTAATACCGTATTCCTGGAAAGGACACATACTTAGCCAAAGTGCCTGATAAGTATGCTATCATGTCTGCATCTAAAGGTTACCCCAAGCATTCAGGAGATTTTCATCAGTTATTCCAAACACATTAACGCCTAGGATGTTTCAAAGAAGCAGAAGGCCATAAAAAGTTGGAAGAAAGAAATGTCATATTCCCAAACTGTCACAATTTGGCAGAGAATGACCAATTAATCCTTTGTCATCACAATTTTCCAGATGTCCTAAAATGTTCTGGTTTCTCTCCTTTGTCCACAGCTTACTCCAATTGCTGCAAACTTGAGTTAAAAAGTACAGAAGTAGTTTTGTACACAATTAACCCAGTAGGGGAGAGAAGAGAGAAGACGGCAGCACCTTCCCCTTTCCTATACATTCAAATAAAAGCAAATTGTTAAAACCTTGCCTGGCTTGTTTGCTCTTCCTCCTTAAGAATTTCTGCCATTTTGACAAGACTCTGATGCTGCATGGCTGCACACTTCATCTATGAAATGTCAGCAGGTAAAAAATTTACTTAGCAAGTTTTGTTTTGCTCCTGCACTAAAACTTTCAACTGGTAGCCAGCCTCAAAATACACTCAGTCAAGGCCACTGAAATTTAATATAAAAATACTAACAATAGCCTTGGACATCTTTAATTGAGTAGACTGAAAACAAGAATAAACTTAAAGTCATCTAAGAAAGCTTCCCTGGTTAACCAGACAACAGTAATTATTTTGTCGGTGGGGAGGTGGGATGAATTATGTTATAAATAAAATAAAATAGTTTTTTTTAATGTGAGTACTTGCAAGTGATACGTATAGCATCTGCCATCTTGTAAGAGTGCTTCAAGTCTCACAGAGGAGATGGCTCTTTGTCTGTCCCTGAGATGACATAAAAAGGAATAGTATCAAATAGTCTTTGGACACACATCCACACACCTAGCAGGTGCCTTCCAAATGTATGCGACTGCAAATCCCAGAATCCCCTCCCTAGCTACATCACAGAAGCTGGGGAACTTGTGATTTGCAGACCTAAATACCTGGACAGCACCAGGAATGGAAAGACTACAGAAGAGAAGGTTAAGAGGGGACATGATAGCCATGTTTAAATATTTGAAGGGATGCCATGTAGAGGAGGGAGAGGGCTTGTTTTCTGCTGCTCCAGAGACCAGGACAAGGAGCAATGGATTCAAGCTGCAGGAAAGGAGATTCCACCTGAACCTCAGGAAGAACTTCCTGACAGTCAGGGCTGTCCGGCAGTGGAATATGCTGCCTTGGAGTGTAGTGGAGTCTCCTTCTTTGGAGGTTTTTAAGCAGAGGCTGGATGGCCATCTGTCGGGAGTGCTTTGAGGGTGTTCCTGCATGGCAGGGGGTTGGACTGGATGGCCCATGCGGTCTCTTCCAACTCTACATTTCTATGAATCTATGACTGTTCTAAAAATCACAGGAAATAAATGGTGTGTGAGTGTTTTCCATTCAACTTGTATTCCTATTTATTCAGATTTATTACCAAATTGGTTAATAAGTCAGCTAAAGCTCACATGACTAATCAACTAAGATTAGGGCATCCACCCATGAATGAAAAAATCGTTTTTTTGGTGGTGTTTTTTTTTTTTAAATATTTTTCTAGATGATCAGATCTTTGAGGAAAAGAAATTGCTATGGTCTCCTGAAAGAAATTTCAATGTTAAGTTTCTGCTCCTCCATGATGTTGAGAAATTTTGCAAATCTGATCAAGATTCTTTCATATTTCTGCAACATTATTGAGTCATGTTGCCTGAGGTGTAGATAACTCAACATAATGGTTGGTTTTTGCTTTAAGTAAAATACCAATAACCGTATATTATGGTATTATTAGGCCATTCAAAGTATTTTCCATGTACTTTCTAGGGGACTCGTACACACAACCGTGCAAAAATGCTCTGGAATCAAATGTTCTGCAGAACATCGCTGATACTTTGAATACCCAACAAAATCCATACTTTAAAGGGGTTTTTTTCTTCATTTCTGAACAGCCATAATGACCATAAATAATGGTCATACAGATGCCTACAGACAGTACCAATGAAACAGACTCACCTGATAAATGCAATTTACTGTTCAGCAACAGATACAATGGGTCTATTCTAGTTTGCTAGCAAATGGATTTAGGTCTTAATTCTCCTCTTAAATTACAACCAATTTTTTTTTTAAACTCCCTTAATGTCTAAACCAAAGTTATCTCTTCCATGGCTTCTGCTGACTTCAGCCACCAAACATGCCTTTGACAAGAAATCATGTGCAAGCGTACAAGAGCAAGATCTAAAAAATCAACATTCAAGATCCAATTTAACATCTTTCAGAAGGCAGAAATATCCCCAGCTCATCTCACTGTGTGAAAAATATCGCAAGGCAATACATAATAATGAGAGACCCTTATCTATTTCACCATCATACTTTTGACATGAGTGAGGAATTAAAGGAAGGGCTATAAAATGAAATTTCCTTCACAGTGAAATCAACAACAGAGTTATTATAAAGGTGGACAGGATTTAATCGCATGCCATATTATATTCATTGATTTATAACTCACCTTCCTCCCAGGGACAGAATTCAAAGTGGCTTACAATTAAATAAGGCAAACACAATTAACACATAAGGTAAATAATACACACACACACACACACACAAAGAAACACCTACCCCTTTTCAAAGAGCTAACCCCTTTTCTTTTCACAAGCCTAGTAAGCTAGTGCAGCAGTTCCCCTAATGGTCCTCCTCACACTAAGTGCCTATTTTTAAATCCTGTCCCCCAGAAACATAACCTCCACTACTCATAAAACAAGAAGAGGCCAAGCTGCAAATATTATTATGCCTCCTTGCATGAAAATGCTATCTTTATTTATAATGAAATTGTACAAATCACACTTGTTTTTAACTTTCTAAGTAAGTCCCTCCAGACTAATATTAAGACTGACCTGAAATGGAACCCACATTTCACAACTACATTTCAGAGGTAATTATCATGGTAATTTTGCAAGTGAAGTTAATTGTATGTGAAAGGGAAGTGTTAATTCTTAGGATTATCTTCTTGGTAGCCACCTAGCAACATTTCTCTCACAGAATGGAAGGAGAGAATATATACCATCATATACTATTATTCTGAGAGGCATTCTGGTGGAAAAAGACATGGCAGCTAAGAAGAACTCTACTAAGAAGAACCAGGATGCCCCATCTCTTATAGGATCAGTATGAATGAGAACACCTAGCCAACTGCACAAACCAAAGGGCATTCAGATTTTATTGAAACAGGTAGCCATGTGGAAACCTAGGGGACAGGCATACCATTGCAGAGTTGAACCTATTACGTATGGACATAGCCTGCCACCACATCCCCGCATCCCAGTTGTAGCAATGTTTAGTATGTGCAGGAGAACTTACAAAATATAACAAAGAACATACCATGCCAGTTGGGAGAGTGTCCTGACATTTCTACACTACATTGTTATAGTGCTATTATTCCACTGTCAACACCCTATGGAATCCTGGGGTTTGCAGTTTAGGGAGGAGCATTTAGAATTCTCAGCCAGAGAGCTCTTTGGCCTCAGGAAACTACACACCTCAGAATTCCATAGGAGGTTGGAAGTGGAATAATAGCACTATTATAGTGTAGTGTGAAAAGGCCTGCTGTGTAAGCTAATTTTGGAAAGTGGGAGAAAAGTCATGTAACAGCCTTCAGAGAGGTGGTAAGAAGACACAAGTGATATACTGTGACTGGTTCTGCTACTCACCCACCCAACACCCCAAAAAGTGATCAAGATGTGATCATCTCTTTCCAGGGCAGAGGTCAAACTTGTGACTTTCCTTCTCATACTGAGTACAAGGGTCTCTGACAACCTCTTTGTCTCTACAAGGCCCTTTTGCATTGCCACAGTACACCTTCCTTGAAGGTTCCCAGCATTCATTCTGTAGCTGCTCAACTTCCTTCATGTTAAATATGTCCACACACATCTCTGTGCGCAGGCTTATTCCGTGTCACTTGTTTTCTATGTGATCCTGGAAATTTAGACTTAAATCTTATTAGTAGCCCCAACAGCAGAACTATTGGACCAAAGAGACCTTGGTAAGTTAATTCTCATGCAGCTTCCATCATCTGAATAGGTCAACTGTTGTTGGGAATAACAACGGGATTTTGGGCCCTGTCATCCCACCTTTGGGACTGACAAAGGCCCTTTTCGCACTGAGGCTTCTAGCGCAAGCGGGGGAGGCCGGCAAGCGCAAGAAGGCTCCTCCGGGAGGCTGCCGCTTCCCCCTCCTTCCTTCCGCAGGCGAAGGAACGAGCGGGGAAGCGGCACCGAAGGAGGCTTGCCGCGCAAGCCGCCCTCCCCCGTGCGAAGCGGGAGACGTTGCGCCAGATTCCCCCCCGCGCGCGCGAAGCGGGCAGCGTCGCGTCCCCCCGCGCGCGTGCGCGAAGCAGGCGTCGCGTCCGTCGCGCTAGCTCCCCACCCCACTCCTTCCTTCCGCAGGGGCGGAGGGAAGGAAGCGCGACCCAGCCGGCTCCTGGAGGCTCCGCACAAAAGGTAAGTGCGGGTGGGCACCGGGAGCGTTGCGTGAGCGCGGGGTGATTTTCGCTTGGACGCGAAAATCAAAAAACCTGCGCTCGCGCCGCTTCAGCCCCGTGAGCCCGGTGGAAGTGGGAGTGCGTCGTGTGGAGTGACGCTCCCACTCCTGCGAAGCTCACGGGGCTGTCGCGCGAGCAAAGGCCCGTGCGAAAAGGGCCAAAGACTCCTAGCATTTTAATACATTCTTTTTCTCCTAAATGGCATTATCCGTTCTCTCTCTCCCCCACCCTTGAAATAGTGGTTCAAAAGCTAAATAACAAATGCATTGCTTCTTCCCTTTCCCTGAGGAAATTCTCACCTCTTCTCATTACTCTAGACCACAGCCTTTTGATTATATCACCAATCTACCTTTCATTAGAACCCAAGAGATTTCATTGAGAGGGCTTTGACGGCACCCTGACAGCTAAAATGGGGCCAATATGATCATGAATAATATACAGTACCTGAAGGCTAAAAATAATAAAAAGTGAATGGACCTTGACTTAAAAATAAAAATGAATGAAGATCCATAAGCACCACCATTCAAGGGCAACCAAAAGGGAATCTGGGCATAGCACTGCAGCAAAATAAGCGCAAACCCCATTCCAATGCAAAGGAAGAAAGAAAGAAAGAAAGAAAGAAAGAAAGAAAGAAAGAAAGAAAGAAAGAAAGAAAGAAAGACGGACAGACAGAGGTGTTAAAATGAAAAAAAGGGGATAAAGTCCAGAAGGCATAGCAAAGTGCTCAGCAACAGAAAATTCCAATTCCTTTAGCATCTAATGTGTTTGAGACAAGACCATAATACATGCTCTGAATCCACAGGAGAGGCTTATCAAAGGAAATTGTATATTGCGCAGGGGATTCTTCAATAAGAAATGTTTTATTCACGGAGCTGGTGAATTCTCGTATGTGGCGTCGCGGGCTGGGAGTTCTGAACAGTCAGGCATTTTGTGAATGAACAGTCTCATAAATGATTGCACCAACGTAGGCATATTACCCAAGGATATCTCTTTCTCCTTTAGAGGAAGGGGAAAACTCATCTTGATATCCACATTGCAATTTTGAAGAGGTGGGTGTCGATTCCCTGGACTCACCCTGCTCTGTCAAGCCATTAAACAGCATGGATGGCACAATCGGGATGAAGGAGGAAGACATCAGAAGCCAATACGGAGGAAGCTACCCACTTACAGGACTGGCTGTCACTGCCTCTCAAGGGATGGAAAGAATATTAAAAAGCATTTGAAAAGAAAATCATAGAAATTTTTTTTAAGTGTTAAGAAACCCTGGCAAGGAGAATCCTTGACTGATGAGAGTCTTCTCAGTTCAGAATTTATTCTACCCCAAATTAGCACCTTTTTTCCCCCAGTAAATACTATTTTCTGTGAAAGAAAAGGTGTGAGTTTTGGGATGAATAAGTCCTGATGAGTAAGTCTTCCTACAAGAAGAAAACTTCTAACAGTATTTGCTGCATCCTTCTACAATGAAATTAGTGAAGAATTTATCGACCTATCCATTCGCCACAGTGTGGCATATGAAGCATTTCCAGTGAATAGATCATGAATTCAAAACCACTACAAATGAAGGTACATCTTCTCCTTTGGTTTGCATTACAGGATGATTTGACAGGTTGCACCAGGACTATGGAATTTGAAGAAAAGCAAGGAAAGAATGATGAGGATGACTGGTGGCCCATACAGGGAGCCTCGCTCTGGACTGATATCTGGGACCTAGGAGGGGAATAACCTGGGAAACCTAGGCAGCATCCTCTTATCAGAGGATAAACCATCTCTTCCCCTCCTTTGGCCCCAAAAGGGAAACAGCTCAAAGGTGTGACACTATAAAGGGAGATTCAGCCTTGAGTGAAGGGAACTGGCTTTCACCCTCTTGGTAAGTGTGAACCTCCCCGAGGGATATAAAACCACCAAGGCAGCATCTAGAGTCCACTCAAGATCAGGCTAGACCACAATTGATAGGGTTAGATAAAAGTGTCGATAGGGCTAGATGAGACTGCAATTTTAGGTGGTCCCAGAAGTGCACAGTGGGATGGGGCAAGGAAGGAAGATGCCCAAGTCCAGTCCCCTAAGGTGGATTCTGGTGCACTGGGAAGGGTTTGGGGGTGCTTCTCTGGCAAAGAAACAAATGGTACATGGCCCCACTATGTATGGCCCCACTATGGTTTAAAGGGGTGGGGTGGGGGCCAGCTGGCCTGAGAAACGGTGCACTTGATTATTGTACTATTTTACCAACTTTATTTCACTATGGGGGAATGAGCTGATGCAAAAGGAATGTGGGTTAGTTGCTGTAAGTGTATTTGATGATGAGAAATGCTATGAGAAAAGCAAAGCAAATGTATGCTGATGAGGATGATCCCTCTTTAGGCAACCTGATGGCCACTGGCTCCCCAGGGATCACCATATTGATGACAAACTTAATGTGGACACCCAATCTACATAGTCCACTGCAGACCAGAACTCCTGAGCTCAAGTGGTCTGCCAGCCTCAGCCTTTGGAGTAGCTGGATTACAGACTTGCACCACTGCGCCCAGGAGGCTGATAGATTGCTTGAGCTCAGGAGTTCTGGGCTACAGTGGTCTATGCCGATCGAGTGTCTGCCTTCAGTTCAGCATCAGGAAGAGAGTCCATCACAGATCTCCTGCTTCACCCCCTAAGCTGTATTGTTATTTTCCCTACAGAATGGTTGTAAGGATCATAAGAAAACAGTACAAACTAAGAACTCGAAGATAACCCAGCACCCACTTAGAGAAACACAGCTTCTCCCACATCCTAGATACCTAATTTTGAATGGATGAGAAATCACCAGAGAACCTCAATATGCACAAGACTCTTTTCTGAAGTGTTTACTAGTTATCACCATTGGAAATCAATCCTTCTAATTGGCTGGAGTCCTTATGGGATGTGACAATAAGACTTGTGGCTAAATAACATGGAATCAATAAACCTTTGGAGGAACAAAAAGAATGCCAAATAGGATCAGACCCACAGTCTTTCAGGTTAAGAGCCCTGTAGCTAATGGTGGTGGACACTATATCCTTGGTTGAAAACTGGAAAGATCCTGAATGACGCTGCGTTTCCTGCTTCAATGCTGCCATGGAGCAATGATGCAGCTTCCTATCATGGAGACAAGTGACTGCACATCTGAATGCCCCCTTTCAATGAGGTTGGCAAAAGGCCCCTCGCACCTGGAAAAACACTGTGTCAAAGAGAAGGGGAGGCTGTACTTAGAATCACAGAATCATAGAGTTCGGGGCCATCCAGTCCAACCCCCTGCCATGCAGAAACACAAATCACTCCCAACAGATGGCCATTCAGTCTCTGATTAAAAACCTCCAAAGAAGGAGACTCCACCACACTCCAAGGCAGCAGATTCCACTGCCAGACAGCTCTGACCATCAGGAAGTTCTTCCTGAGGTTCAGGCTGAATCTCCTTTCCTGCCGTTTGAATCCACTGCTCCTTGTCCTAGTCTCTGGAGCAGCAGAGAACAAGCTTGCTCCCTCCTCGACATGACATTGCTTCAAATATTTAAACATGGCTATCATGTCCCCTCTCAACCTTCTCTTCTGCAGACTAAACATACCCAGCTCCCTTTCAGACCCTTCACCATTTTGGTTGCCCTCCTCTGGACACACTCCAACTCGTCCATATCCTTCTTGGATGAGGTGCCCAGAACTGGACACAGTATTTCAGATGAGGTCTAACCAAAGCAGACTGGAGTGGTACCACTACCTGCCTTGATCTAGACACCATACTCCTATTGATGCTGCATCATACTGCTGACTCACGTTCAGCTTGTGGTCCACCAAGACTTCTAGATCCCTTTCACACACATTGTTATCCAGCCATGTGTCCCCTATATTTGTGCATTCCATTTTTTCTGCCCAAGCATAGGACATTTATCTCTGCTGAAATTCATTTTTCTCTGTATAAACTTAGCAACACTTTAGCTTTATTTCTGAGCCACAACTGCAGAGTCTGGTAGCTGGAAAATATCCACCACAGGTACAGGCACGGTCATGTATGAACCTGGCTTTGCCCCCAAAAGTCTGATCACAATGCAGAATGTGTTCACAGAAACAAGTTGGACACCATCCACAGAGACAGACGCTCATGTATCTTAAAACTTTGCTTCTTTCTGAAAAAAACCAGTTACAATCTCCTGGAGAAAAGCTTACCTTGCACTCTGTAAACCCCATACATGCAAGAGATCTGTTGAGAAGGTGTCTAGGTTAAAAGTTCACGTTGCTCAGGCTGGCCTCAACTGCCTGTTCTCCTTATGCTGGAAGATGGAGGGAAGTGATTTGGAAAGACACAGCTATCCTCAGGTTAATTTTAAAAAAATCCTTTGCTAAATTTAGATCATTTTGACAGGTCAATATGTGCCAGAGACTGCAGTCCCTTTTATTTTTATCTCCTGTTCTTTGTGGTTGGCTTTCCCCCCACCCCGTCATGATTACATCTCATTTTGAAATAATTTATCTCTGCCGACAGTTGGAGAGAAGGCAAAACATAAAACAGGAAGGGCCACACCAAGCCGAGGTTTGAACGGAACAAAAGGGGCAAATGTTTTCTGAATCATGAACTCTATAACTAGGGTAATCAAGTTTTCATCAAGTCGTAACTCGGGAGATTAGGAGATTGCTGGTGCATTACTTCAGAAATCAAATCTGATTAACATTTAATTGCAGCGCTGTGCCTAGGTATTAATTAGGTGTATTTTTCTAGGAGTCATAAATAGTTATTAAAGCAAAAAAAAGCAGAAATAATTTTGAAATTAGCATAAATAGAATGGCACACTTGAATAGTAAGCGATGGAGGCAATGAATGGACCTTGTGAAACAGAAGAAATGGGCAGTTAATTAACATGTTAATTCCGATACATAGCTCTATTCAAGCAATGTATATTAGTCTGGGTTTATACACAGTGGCTTTTCCTTGAAACAACCAAGTAGGATGCAAGCAAGTCTGATTTTCAGAACTAGACAGAAGGTAAGAAATCAATTTGCCCCTGGTCCTTAAGTGCCCACTGCTGCATTCTTCTGAAATAGAACAAAATATTGAAGATGAGGACAGCTGCCAAGCAACAGTCAAAAGGAAAGAAGAGGAGAGCTGAAGAGAGCAGGGTCCCAGCGGGAGGGCTAAATCCCTGAGGCAAAGATCTCCAGAGGGCCTCCAAAAGAAACAATTTATCATCTATCAATTTTGGAACTTCAACTGAACTGAGAGGGTGGCTATTATGTCCATTGCTAACCTCAGGATATCCAAGTCTTGGACAAGCATCAGCAATTATCACTATAGTTCAGACAAAGCAAAGAGCAACACGTATTCGGTTCACAAAACGATTTAGGGAGACGGGCCCAATCATGCATCTGTTCCCCATCCTGTGACAGCTTTTAGATGTTCAGGACAAAGCAAAGTAAAGGTGAACCCATGTATGGATTGTACCAATCCAGATTATGTCACGACACTGACAAGTCTTTTGCAGTCTCCCAAGGAAATTTTGTGGGGGGGGGCTTCCTTACTGCTGGGAGATTTTCTGCATCCTGTAACACAGTGGTTCTCAACCTACCTAATGCCGCGACCCCTTAATACAGTTCCTCATGTTGTGGTGACCCCCAACCATAAAATCATTTTCGTTATTTTTATTTATTTATTATTTATTTAGTTAGTTAATTAGTTATTTCCAGCATCAAATAGATTGGAAACATTGCCCTAAATCACTGCTCTGGATAGACTTCTAATGCCTAAAAACTGGTAACCCTCTCCCCCTTTTTTAAGCACAGAAAGCGTCCATCAATGCCAGAGTTAAGAGAGTAGTTCTAGTTCTGAATGTTGGGTTTCCACAGTTCAAAAAGCCAGTCACTCCCAAAGGCAGTGCCGAAACAGCCCACATTTTACACGAGGCACAGGGAGGAAAGGACAGGGAGAGAGGAAAGATGGTGGCAGCATAAGCAGACGCGTTTTGTTTCCCTCCCTCCCTTAAAGGGAGTGCGGACGCTGAACATACAAAAAGCGAGGAATGCAAGAAAGTCAGGGCGAAGAACACAACACGTGCGTGTGGCAAGCGCCAAGGGTCCACGCACAACAAAAGCGAGAGGAGAAAGTCATCCTGGCTATTTCTGCACTAGACTGTTATAGCACTATTATTCCACTTTCACCATCCTATGGAATCCTGGGGTTTGTAGTTTGAACCCCAGCGCAGGGGTCTCAGAAGCACTGCTCCCATTGGCTGTGAGGCCACCTTCTTTTAAAAGGGGGGGCGGGATTGAGGAGCGGCGACCCCTGTGAAATGGTCGTTCGACCCCCAAAGGGGTCCCGACCCCCAGGTTGAGAACCACTGCTGTAACATCTTGAATGTGTGATCTTTTCTGCTCAAAACTGCCTGTCCGAACACTGATGTGGTACCATCTCATCTTCTCTCTCTCCCTTCTCCTCAAAACCAACCTTTCCAAGAAGATTTTGCACCCCTCTCCATACTTGGGAATATAATAGCCTCCCATGCTTTTCATCATTTTCTTTCTCATTCCCAGAACTGAAATAAAATAATAATAACAACAACAAAAACAACAACAACAGTTATTATTATTAAAGTTTTTCTTTGAAGCCTGAGTCTTAAATCTTTAAGCTGGCACTAAGCAGGAACACAAATTTAGTTCTAGGATCCTCAGCTTGATCTAGCAATAGGAGATTCTACAGACAGAGAGGCAGACAGACAGACAATTTAAACATAATGAGGAAGCCTATGTAGATTTAGTGTCTAAATATGATTAGCCATCAATATGACTCGATATTTTGATCTGCCCCTCTACAGTATCAATTACATACCTTAATTCCATGAAACATATAATGGTACAATGACAATTTTATTATTGCTGTCATCCCAACTCCGCCAGCCATGACCGACTCCATAATATATGGTGAGGTAGAAAGAAGATGACATTATACCGTAAAACCTGCTTGCAGTTTGCCCCTTCCCTGTCAAATAAAAGCACTGCTTTCAAAGTATAAAGCAAAAGATTAAATCATGTGTAGCTATGGACTGCAGTCCACCAACTCACTCCATTTATGATTAGTGATACAACTACCGGCAAAATAGATACGATCATCAGAAATAATTTTTCATAACCTTTGGAACATGCACAGTCATGTTCCATTTACAGCCCCCTTACATACCAATATGTAAGGAACAAAACATTTTCAGGAACATAAAAACAAGAAAATAGCATAGGTGAAAATTTTGTATTCTTGAAAAATTATTGTGAGATTCAAAGGTTTTCAGCAAGTATAACCAGTTTTTCTCTTCACTCCTTGGCGTATATGGGGGAACCTTTAGTCTTCCACTCTAAGCTTGGCCGGCCACTATCAACTCAAATGTGTATGCCAGCAATGAAAAACAAGCACTGGAGAGGAAAAAGAAGAAAAGAAGTGCCGACAAAGGGTGCACTGATGTCTTCATTCAGCCACCATTAACCTCATTTCTTGAACTGCCTGTGACTACGAAGGATGAGACCTTGACATAGTGGTGGATGGTTCAAGCAAGACACTGACCCAGTATGAGCTCTGCAGCAGCAAAAGGAGAAATGCAAAAAACAAGACTGAAGCAAATTTAAGGACCTTGGATCTTTGTTGCTATGTTTCTTCAGGTCAGCTCAGAGTTATAATGATTCTACGATAGGGTTTTCTTGACAAGTGTTGTTCAGAGGAGCTTTGTCATCGCCTCCCTCTCAGGCTGAGAGAAGGTGACTCGCCCCAGGTCAACTAGTGAATTTCTGTGACAAACTCCATTTCTGCACTAGACTGTTATAGTGCTGTTATTCCACTTTCAACATCCTACGGATTCCAGGAGTTTGCAGTTTAGGGAGAGACCTTTAGGATTCTCAGTCACAGAGCTCTTTGGCCTCAGGGAACTACAAACCCCAGAATTCCACAAGAGGTTGAAAGTGGAATAATAGCGCTATAACCATGTAGTGCAGAAATGGCCTCAGTGTAGGTTCAGACCCTGGTCACCTTAAATCCTAGTCCAACACTCATATCATTGCCTCACACCTGCTTAAATCTATCAGCAGCTATTAGACACGGTTTATATGGAAACTCTACTTCAGGCAGGTGATGCTGTTGGGGTTTGGGAGTAGGAATGGTGTTGGGGACAACTCTGCCATGTGTTGCACATAGCCGTTCCTTTGCCTCCTCAGGCAGCCTGCTGTCCTCAAGTATTGCGGAGGATGCTATCACAGCACCAATGTAGCTGTAAGATTCAATTACCAGTCTAATCATTCGCTGCATAGGGTGAGCTGAGAGAAATCTTCAGGCAACAAAATATCTCGGGTCTATTTCAAAAAGGCAGCAGGGTTCCAACATTTCATGACATCGCCAAGTAAACTATCCCTAAGTAAACCATTTTTCACAAACTGAAGATTCTTATCTGCTGCAACATATTCAGAACCCAGAATTCGAAAAAGTTACTTGTTTGGACTATCAATCCTAAAATCCCTCAACTAACCCAGTCACTGAGCAGAGGATTCTGGGTCAGAGGAATGTAGAAGAAAAAACGTTTCCATACTCCTTCAAATCTCTCCACAGTGAGATGGATATCCCCTTCCTCCTCTTCCTCTACAGGAATAATTTTTGTTGAGACCTCTTCAGATTAATAAAACCTATACTCGGATCTCATACAAGATGCAACAGAATGGACCCTGCTAGCTCTGCTTTAGTAGCACGTTAGCAATGGGCCTGTCAGCTCAACCAGATGGCTGTGCTGGAGAGGCAGAGCTGGGCAGGAAAGGAAATGAGGCAGTGGGGGATCTCATTTGCTAACATTGCACATCCAGGTGCCAATGCAAATGGCACCTCTTCCAGGCTGCCCTTAGTGAACCGAGATCAGCTACTTGATAAAGGCAGTGACAGCCAGAAAAGAAATGAGCTTTGAGAAGCTGCCACCAAATTGTCTCCTGTCCCACTGGGAGATCCAAAAGTCTTTGGCTCTGATGCTGGAAACAAAGGGCATGATTAAGGAAAGTACTGCAACCCCCAGCTGAGTTGAGGGGCAGTGGCCATTCCTGCTGAGGATAATGTTCATTTTTGTCTTCCTTCCCAGCTTTGAGAACACAAGGGAGGTTTCTGTCACAAGTTCCTGGAGATCTGACTACCTGCAAGGGCAGTGGTGGCTGGTGGCTTCCATGTCACCGGAGCAGAGCGTCCTCTCAGTGTTTTAGTCAGAATTTTAAAGAAGCTATCCAAATTGCTGGATCTATTTGGGTGATGGGGACAGAATTCAGGCAGGGACATATTCATGAGTAAGTGCCCTTTACATGTGTGGATGTGCTTTTTCAAGCACTGCAGGGTTGATACTTTCTTCCTTTCCACACAGTGGCCAAAGCTCACCTTTAGATTTACTGTAAAGCCCGAAGTCACCTTGTATGGCCATGCCATGGTTCTGGGTAAGCGGGCAGGATCAGAGAAGAATCTGGCAACCCACTGCCCCAGTGAGAGGCACAACAACTAGAGAAGATTTGAGACCTCCCCCCCTCCAAAGGACTCCCCAAGGATCTCAGTGCTGATTCCATCATTTTGCATCTTGCTCTGTCAAGGGGCATTACAGATGCTTCTTCAATCCCTCCTGCTCCCAGTGAACCATGGAATGGCCATGTAAGGCAGTTTGAGGGCTTTACAGTAAGTCAGGGATGTGGTATAAGGCTCAGGGTAACATTTACACTATGTTGAGGGGATACTAAGCAGAGGCCAGGATTTGTCTATCTTATGCCCATTTGGCAACAATTACAATTTAGTTCTACCTTTGTTATTAGGGAATGGAATTAATTGTCAAGTAATAAGTTATTTTACTGAGGAGCTGAATTTTCAAAAAGCAACTAGTTACTTCTAAGGTATTGATTGCAAATAACTGGTTACTTGTCACCTCTGTTGTATACAGGACTGCAGTTGAAAGAAAGTTGGCAACCAAGAGTTTGACTCGGGTGCAGAAAAGAACTGGCTTCATATGCAGTCCGGAGCACTTTATGAAGCATGCTGGAACCTGCCATGGCTCACCATCCCTGCAGTGCATCTTTTACTTCCCTGCTACAGGAGGAGGCTATCTTGATGCTCTCTCCATTCTTAAAAATAAAAATAGCTATAGGGAGCCAATTAAGATTGCTGGCCAGGGCCAAGCAATCAAATACAAAACGGTTTGCAAATGAAAGCGGCGCCTTTGCAATGTCTCTGAGGGTCAAAAGTAATAACCCTGTCACACAGCTAAGATACCTGATATTACACCTGGTATTGGGCAATAGTGAAGATTAATACGGTAATTAGAGATGCTGAACAACAGTTCTGATATGAGGGATATAAAAGAAGCTGCAGCAGTGCAGGCAGCAAAGCAAGGAGATTTCATTACGCTTCTCCTACCAGCCGGTTTGGGTCATCTCCACCCTGGCCTGAGAGAAAAAGAGAAGGAAGGGAGGAAAGAAAGAAAGAAAGAAAGAAAGAAAGAAAGAAAGAAAGAAAGAAAGAAAGACAGACAGACAGACAGACAGACAGACAGGAGGAAGTAGTTCTGGGGAAAATCACAGTCAGGGACTATAAACAAGTCCTGGTCCAATAATGGGTAGAAGGTGGAGAAGGAACAACTGTTTGTTTGTTGGATGATTTTTTTGTTATTTCTAGAAGGGTATGCAACTCCCAATACTTTAATGGAAAAAACAACAATGTTACCTAGGTCAGAGCTTTCCAAAATTTTCATGTTGGTGACACACTTTTTACTCATGCATCATTTCATGATAGTAATTGAGTTTTACTAGCAAACCAGAGGTTAAACTAACCGATTACGCATGTGCAGTAACCAGAGGTGTATCTAGGGTGGGGAAAGTCAGCTCCCCTACCCGATCCTGGTCTGCTGCCATTGCCCTGGCAAGGGTGGTGGCAGTGGGAAAGGCAGCCCCCTTCCCAATCTTGACCCATTGCTGTTGCCCTTGCTGAGGAAAGACCTCAGGGAGGGTGGCGATAGCAGGAAAGGCAGCCCTCTACTCAATCCTGGCCTGTTGCCTTCGTGAGAATGGCTTGGGTGAGGGGAGTCTTTCTCAGTCCAGGAAGGTGATACACCTATGCACTTCAGGAGACACACTAATGTGTCACGACACACCTTTTGGAAAGCCCTGGCCTAGCCTATAATAAGTCAGTTGTAGATATTTGCTCACTTCATTCTAAGGCTCACAAGGTGGATGAGAAAACAGATTCCACGCTTGAGTCACAATTCTATAAATGATTCTTCCTACCCCAGAGGCTCCCATGTCCCATGTGAATCTGCTCTGGGTTTTTAGTCTAAACTTTAAAGAAGCTACAAAAGATACCAAACCTATCTTGGGCACCAACTTCAGCACTTTGTCATATAACCTTTAAAGTTTGGGCCAAAATTCTGAGCACATTCACTCCACTGAAATCATTCAACGGGAAGGAAGCAGGGGACAGGAGAATGGAACAGAATGAGGGGGTAAAACAAGGTTGTAAAGTGTGTATGAAGAAAAATATAGGAGCAAGGTACAAAACTGTCTGGGCCGTTTCTGTCTACGGATGCTCGGAATGGGAGGATTAATCCATCAATCCAGATCAACTCCAAATCCAACCTCATGGCATGTTCTCCCCAAAGTTAAGACCCACTGAGTTCTATGGGAGTTTTACTCCCCAGTGGATTTGGGATGGCAGCCAGAAGCACATTTATGATGGAGCAAGACCCACTCATCCTATCAACAGATGTCTGTGGCTCTTTTCTTCTAATTAAGCTGTCCATAGTGACATGCCATGTCAAAGCCAGACAAGCTTTATTTGGCATACACTTTTGTGAACTGCAGCCTAATTCATTGGATGAAAGTAGGCAGAAGTCTAAGAAAGTGTATGCGAAAGAAAATTTGATTGTGCTTCCCTCTCTGACCTCCTGGCTGACATGTACTGCTTACTGAGACCCAAATGTGAGTATCTTTGATCTTTGTCTCCCCCTTCTCTCTCCTAGTTTCTTGGGGCGGGGGTGCTGCATTCTGCCCAAGGGAATGTTCCATGGGATCTCTCCCTTTGGGGAAGTGGTAACCTTTCCAAGTAAGGAGGGAGAAGCAGGTTTCTCAACAGCAGATTTGGAACTGTGAGAGGAGAAATCCCATTTCTCTTTGTTTCTCAGGATGAAGGTATATCTAGAGAAAGAGAGGAGACCTAGCAAACGGAAGTTACCCGTATGCTCTCTGTGCCCGTTCACTTCTTCCTTCCTTTCCAAGTAATGAGTAAGGAGAGGCAAACTTGCATTTCCCTACCCTCTCACTGGGGTAAAAAGTATTGTTGCTGTCTGAGCAATCAAAGCAGCAGCCAGGTTTAATAGAGAGATATGTCAAGTAAGTTTTTATTTTAAATAAGAAAGATCCCATCAGGCTAGTAAGGCATCACACAGCTCGGACATTATGATAATTTAGGGGGATGGGAATGCTAACAGTGGCACATCCACAGTATCATTAAACAGGATTATTCACACCAGTAACCACTCCCACATTGAGAGAACCAAGACAACTGAAAGAGCATGTGAAAGATTATAGAGGTCACCCACAGTAGAAAGGAAGGGAACTTTGCTGAAAAGTGTTATGAAGTGTTACATTAATTTAAAATGAAACAGTTTTTTTAAAAAAAAATTACTGAAACATTCAAAACTGCAAGATGTATATATCTGCATGTGGATTCCCCACAGGAAATGAAAATACAGTATACTACAGAGGAGGATTTTAGCATAGCCTTTTCCCTGACACGTTGGTTTTCAAAGTACAGGTGATTGTTGCAACAGGAAATTTCATTCATATGATCTCCTACCTTGAGTGAGACAAGTGTTACACAGTCCACGGGACAGAATTAGACAGAATTAGGATTTAGTAAGTAGAAGCCAAAGTATCAAGTGATTCTATGCAATCAGATTCTTTGCACTGACTTCAATTGGGTTTAGATCAAGCATTTCTTTAACATATTTAAAAGACCCTGCATAATGTATAAAAGAAAGCAATTCTGAGACTGGTAATTATACAGATTTGGAAAAAAAACACTAATTATATTAGAGATGACAAAAAGATAGAAAAATGATAGAAAGATAGAGGAATAAAGAAGTTTCCCACAGCAATCCTCAATAAATTTGACAACCAACACATTATACACAGAACAAAGGACTGAGCCCTCTTCTAATTCCATCAACTGTTGAGTATTAATAAATAACATCATACTATTATATTTTCCCTTACCCTTTGAATCAACTTATTTTACATCTGTGTGTACACTGTGAACATTTAAAAATGAGATAAATGATTTCCTTTCCTTTTCCATGTACATTTGAATGTTATGCTTTCTGTGTTATCTGTCTTGCATTTTTCAAAACTAAAGTTGGGATATAAATACAGAATATACAATTCTCCCTCTACATTCACAGGTTTGACCTTCACAAATTTGATTATTCAGAAGGCATATGCTTGCCCCGCCCCCCGCCCCCCGTCACTTCATTTTCCTCCTCCTATGCCTCACATTTCTCACCCCAGGCTTGCCAGGCTTGTGTTTAAAATAGTTGGGTCTTTTTTCTTTCCTTTTTGGGCAAGCCAAGCCCCCCTCACACTGATGAAGGTGTGGCCTCTCTGTCACGTGGCTGTACTTTCTGCTGTGTTTTGGCTGCTGACTGGGCAGGTGCTCTCTTTGCTCCTATCCCTCCCTTTTCAAGATGGCCACGTGAAGTAACTAGAAGGGGAAAACTGTACTCTTCTCTCCTTAGAGGGCAAAGTACCAGTAAGTTCTTTACTGTGTCTTTTTTGTCCTCTGGCCCCCAATGCTGGGGCCAGAGGCAAAGGAATGGGAAGGGGGAGCTCTGAAGGGGTATTGTGGAGGTGGGATTTATTTACAATTTTTCCACTTTTGCAAGGGTTCTGTGTCCCTAACCTTCGTGAATGTGGAGGGGCTGCTATATATATACGTGTGTGTGTGTGTGTGTGTGTGTGTGTGTGTGTGTAAACATACACACATACACAATGTAAACAAAAATGAATTTAAATGCAAATAATCTTTAAAACTGTAGTTGCTGCACTGAGTTCAAGTTTGTTTTCTCTTCTACAACATTTACATTTTCTCATACGGAAGCAAGAATTCTCCCCAGTGACAACTTTCTACCCTCATGAGGTCCACTCCAAGAGTTGCCTTTATCAAAGTGCGCAACCATCTTATTTTAGACTGCACGTATATAACACATTATTTTATTTTTCTCAGACATAAGCAATTAGAGCATTGGAAAATAGCACGCTGAATGCTCCGAAGAACTGATCCGGGGAGAGCCAATCTAGCAGTAGCAAGCAACTGTGCAGTCCCTTGATGCTGCTCTGAACAAAAGTTATCACTCGTTGAGCACAGCAACTTGCAGACATGTACACAAACCTTTGCAATTAAAGCCTCCCATTGCAACATAATGGATGGCTTACCTGGAGGCTAGAGGGAAGCCTCTCCCGCCCACATTCTGCACACACACTGAACTGATCAAGTAGGCACAGAACAGAAATAAATCATGTGGAAATGGCAGAGGATTCGGGGAGAGGTTTTCCATCATCATCTGTTTTCTAGGCCAGAGGCCTTTCTGGAATTGGATCCAGGACACATCATTTCCTAAAAGGTTTGGAAGTCATTCCACCAAAAGCATGAGAGATGGATCTGGCCTGGTCTGGGCCCAAGTGCAAGGACCCCATGCATACTGTGAAGGTAGCAAGATACAGACTTCAGTTGGAGTAGAACACAACCAGACAGCCATTGTGGTGCCTGATTCTCTGTTCAGCCACAGAAACCTACGGGGTGGCATTGGGCACATCACACACACTCATCCCCAGAAAAGCCCATGATAGATTTGCCTTAGGGTTGCCATAAGTCAGAAATGACTTGAAAGCACACAGCAAGAATGCAATCACCCTTTTCCTTATCTTAAAATCTGAGACTAGAACAAAAAAATTCCATTCTTCCACGTTCTGGCTGTTTATTACATAGTCCTCCCTCCACATTCATGGCTTTGACTTTTGCAAATTTGATGGCATGTACTTGCCTCCCCACTCCCATTTTCCTCGTCCCATTCCCTTGTATTCCTCATCCCAGGCTTGGAAGGCTTGTGTTTAAAATGGACTTTGGGGGGGGAGGTGAGCAAAGCCCCCTCCCACTGCTGGAGATATGTCCTCTTTGCCATTGGCTGCACATTTTGCTGTTTAATGACCGCTGATTGGTTAGGTGCTCTCTTTGCTCCTACACCTCCCCTCTGGGAGGAATCTCTTTCCCCAAGATGGTAACCAAAAATAACTAGAAGGCAAGAACTCTGTTCTTCTCCCTCTGAGGGGAATGTACCGGTAGGTGCTTTATCTTGTATTTTTTCTCCCCCCTCCCACCAATGCTGGGGCCAGTGACAAAAGAATGAGAGGGAGGAGTTCTGAAGAGGAACTGCAGGGGGGAATTATTTCTGTTTTCCCACTTTTACAAAGGCTCAGGGCACAGAACGCTTGCAAATGTGGAAGGGCTATGACATATTACTATGATTATGGTATATCCTTCCTCCTCTACCCATGTGCCTTTGAACAGCAACTCACTTTCCCTATTTCCTTCGAATCTGTATCAAGACGGAAGGAACAGAAGGGGAGGAGGATACACAATCCTCTTTGAAATTAAATGACACTGGCCCCTGTGGCTTCTGTTATGCAGAGCCACAGAACACATCAAAACATTACAAAGGTGGGGAAATTGAGGGAGGGTCTGCTGGGAAGGAAATGAAACAAAAACAGCTTGTCAAGCGGGACTCCCTGCTGCCAGGTGCGGCACGGCAATGCAGCAGGTTGCATATGCTGAGCCATCAAATCTGCTGCCAAATGTGAGATGAGCGACCATGACATTAAGCAGTCCACTGAGGGCTTACTCAAAACTCTGACACAGAACCTTCTACTGCACTGCACTATACACTCTTCTTATTATTATTACTATTACTACTACTACTACTACTATTTTTCAGGAGCAAAAAAACTGCATCATGATAATGAATTTTAAGAAACAGATAGCGAAGGGGTGACTCCTGAAAGTTATAAAATTTCTGAGCTCCTACCATGCAGTGCTGGAAAGATCTCATCCTCAGCCTCTGTTATAGCAGCAACTTCTTCCTCATCTCAAAGTGGTTGTGTCCTGATGCTGAAATGCACAGCAACTTGGGACAGGGTGATGTTGAAGCACGCCAAAAAAGTGGCAGTGGATATACTTAAGGTGTTCTACATTGCAGAAGACAGTCTTCTATGTGACAGTGCAGCTCATTTGAATGATTGTCCAGTCCCAGAAAACAAAACCACTGGACATTAAAGCACAGGAGCTTGAAATTTCCCATTAGTAGTCTTCATCATGGCCTCCTTCTTCCTCTATAACAGTGGTTCTCAATCTTCCTAATGCCGTGACCCTTTAATACAGTTCCTCATGTTGTGGTGACCCCCAACCATAAAATTATTTATTTATTATTTACAATGCCCCCCCCCAGCAAAGGCCAGGAGCAGGGAAAGAGGAGCTGCGCATCTCTCCCGGGAAAAAACAGAGACCCCCCGGGCTCTGGTTCTGCTTTGCTCTCATTTCCGCTGGGGGGGGCAGTGTGGGAAAAGTTTCCAGAGTGTCGACCCTGGCCGGGGGGAGGAATCCCAGTGCCTTTGTCTTTTGTGCCAGGTGCAGCTCGCCCCCCCGGAAAAGTGCCGCATTGCGGCCCCTGGCCCTTCCGCGGCACCCCCTCCGGGGCGAGTGGGGCAGGGGCCGTGGCGAGGAGGGGGCCTGCCCCCGTGCTGCCGCCCCCCCCCAAGCTGGCCTGTCAGACGGAAGGTTCTCCCGGTAATGGAGAAGGGGAGCGATTTCAGTCCCTTCTGAACAGGGGGCAGGAGGACGCGAGTGCGTGGCTCACGCTTGCGCACCACCACTCCTGCTGTGGCGAAGCTGTGGCTGCAGGTGCTCCCGCCAAAGGGGGCAGGAGGACGCAAGCGTGTGGTTTGCGCTTGCGCACCACCACTCCTGGGCCTTTTCTGCACGTTACCTTATCGCGGAGGTGGGGGCTGCCGTTCGTGCAAGCAGGTTCTTGCGCAAGGTGCTCTCTTTGCTGTTCCTTCGTCCCACAGCTGGCTTCCTGGTCACGCGACTGCCCCGCCCCTTCCTTCCGTAGTGCAGCCTGGGAGCTGTAGGCTGCGCTGGGGGAGGAAGGAGTGGGGCAGTCGCACAACCAGGAAGCTAGCTGCGGGACAAAGGAGCAGCGAAGAGAGCGCCTCGCGCAAGAACCTGCTTGCGTGAACGGCACCCCCACCTCTGTGATAAGGCAACATGCGGAAAAGGCTCAGGAGTGGTGGTGCGCAAGCACGAGCCACGTGCTCGCGCACCACCACCAAGGAGGCAATGGAGCCTAAGACCATCAGAAATACGTATTTTCCGATGGTCTTAGGCAACCCCTGCAAAAGGGTCGTTCAACTCCCCCGCCAAAGGGGTCGCGACGCACAGGTTGAGAACCACTGCTCTATAATGACTGGACAACATCTGGTCCTGCCTGATAGGCTTGTTGTGAAGAATACTAAGATAAATGTATGTGGAGCCCTTCTGAAAAGAAAGAGGAGCTGCTCCTCAAGACTATGCACACTGATGACACACATAGGTCAGTGATGACCTGTGTCTCCAATGGCAGGTGGGTAGCAAATCCAGGTATTAGTCTAAACTTCTAAAGAAGTTTTCAAAGATGTTGAATCCTAGCACCAAAATGAGTTCAGCACTTTAGACAGCACTGTTAAAATTCAGAAAAGAGCTTGAAGTGGACTTATTGCTCTACTGACATGAGCAGCTACTAGTGAAAGAGAGGACTGGCTGGATTTTCGCTCATTAGAAAACTGGTATCAATAAGGGATTTGGACTTCTTTTAATATTACAAGTGGGACCACTCTAAGTTAGTGCCAATAAGAGATATGCAAATACCTCCTAATATCTATTTATTTTTGTGAAACATAAACGAAGGTCTTCACCAGAGAACAGCCTCCATCCCTTTGCAATTTGTTGAAGGGGGGGAAACAGGAGCAAAACTAGTATGCGTATCAAGTGGATGCCCCTGCCAAAGAACTTGGTTTGTTTCCAGAGCTGACTCGAGGGCACCAGGGAAGAATTTCTCATTCTCCCTTCAGCTTTCGCATCCAGCTAAACCACTGATGCTGAGCATCTCTTCTGCCCATCCTTCACAGAATGGTGATATTTGGATTTTTAATACTCCAGTGTTTCATGAACAGGCAAGTGGTCACTGCCATTGAACTGAATTTAATTCCATCGTAGCCTTGAAGAGACACAAATGGGATTCTACACTCTTTTAAAATTATCTTTAGAATCTTTATTATCCTTATGACTCACATAGCAAAATGACAAGCTGTTAGTATGTGTATTTACTGTGTGTACATTAGGGATGTAAAGAATACCAATAACTTTTATCATCTTCAGGAAAAAAAAAGGTGGGGTGTGAGACTGTCACATTTCAGGAGTTTTTTGTTGTTGATGTTGTTTTGAAAAAATTGTGCAAGTACAAATTTACTGTGCAAAAGCAAGAGCTTTTGTGCAAATATCTAGTTAATTATAATAAGCAACCTCTTTTGACCAACCCCTCCCTCACCTCCCCCCCCAAAAAAAAACCCATAATGGAAATATCATTCACCCATGCTCCAACTGCTAGTAGAATGGACCTCTGAGTAAAGTATACTTAACTAAGTGGCTGATACAGGATTCTGGCTTATGTACTTTAGATAATGATGTTTTTATCACTGAAGTTGCTGCTACAGTACTATAGAGAATTAAGGAGAAATCAACTTTTTCACTGCAGCAATATCAAGCTGACATGAGGCACAGGTCCCTAAGGCTGAAATCCCTAAAATGCCTATTCCCCCACCCAGTAGTAAGAATACAGTAAGAAAGAAAAAAAGCCAGCAGCTGCTAATTTACTAACATTTCATACATCCACAACTGTCATGCTTTAAGATGGCTACCTCCCTCTGTCTAATGGTAGGACCAGCCTTGATAAACAGCAGGGTGTTGTCAAGGACTTGGCAGGCCACACAATACATGGCTGGTAATGCAAGCTGTGCTTAGTGTGATGGGCCTCAGCCTGTACCCGCTCAATTAATGATTTCAAAGCTTCCTGCAGAGCTCCTGCCCATCTATTCCTCCACTCTACTTGCTACCTATTCTGACACTCTACCTTTACTCACTTAATCTCTGCCACCCCTCCTTGCCATTTGCTCCTGCAAATGAAGAGGAGCCAAAACCAAATGCTTTACAGGATTGTCCTTATTTCTCAGAATGGTGATACTGAAGCATCACAGAATGTCAGGTTAATTAATCACAACCTTCTTGACTTATGTGGATCTCAGCTGTACTTCGTCAAGCCCCATTTCTCATAGTAAAGCTTCAATGTTCAGATATTGAGTTGAACAATTATTCATGCAACTAGGCATGGTCACAATGCTTCATGAAGGCTCAATGGCACCAAAAGACATATAGTCAAAGACCATTTCCGCATGGCATCACAGTCCTGCAATGGAGATACGATGGCAGTGGTCCATAGGTCGTGCTTTCATACAACATCATTGCAGTCCTGCTACCATCCCATTCCCATGTGTTACAATCCCAGGATATATGCTTAATGGATTAAACTCCAAGGGTTCCTAGGTGAGATAGATCATCTAGTTAAGGGTGGGAATCATTCAGTTCTCCAGATGTTACTGGACTTCATCCCAGCACCCTGGCCAAACTAGCCAATGGCAGGGAACGCTGGCAGTTGCAGTCCAACAACATCTCCACTCCTGATCTAGATCCATTTCAACCTGGCTTCGAGATGCATAGTGTATTTCATTTTGTATTACAGTTGGCTCTCCACATTTGCTAGGGTTAGGGGCACAGGGCCCCTGCAAAAGTGGAAAAATCACCCATATCAAAATGTATGTGTTTGTGTCTATGGGAATGGGGGCAAGGCATGGTGAAGGAAACGGGCACGCAGAGTCCAAATCAGGTCAGGGAAAGGAGAAGGAAAAGAGATGGGTGAGCATAATGACCTTATATTTCCTATCTCTTGCCCATATTTCTCCTTGACTGTGTGTGGGACATTTGGAGAAGGTCTCTGGTGCTAAGGAATGGTGCTGTGATCCGCCCTTACCTGCCCAGGCAGTGGCTGGTGGAGGAAGAAGAGGGCCAGAAACAGTTTTTTAAGGAGCTATGCAGCCTGATCAGAGTCACAAAGAGGTAAGTATTCCCCCAAAAAGAAGTTCTTGAGGTAGAGGCACATGAGTTGGAGAAACTTACAAATGAGCAAATCCATGACAGTGAAACCCGCAAATATGGAAGGCCGACTGATATCATTATTCAACTTCTGTCTCAAAATGGCACTCAGAGTGGCAAACAGTAAAAAACAAACAAGTTCACAAATAGAAACAAATGCAATTAAGACATCTGTAAAAGATTTAAAATGCAAGTTTTAAAATGAAAGAAAAATAAGTACATTCGTCCAGCCAGAGCACCCTTTAACAACAGCACAGCTCAGCAGACAAAGGCCTGCCTGTGTAAGAAACGGGACAACAAAAAAGGGACCAACTAAGCCTGCTATGCAAGGAAGTTCCCACGGTCAAGCAGGGTGGCAAGACCAAGGAAAGGCTTCACCTCAATATCTTAGAACTGAGGCAGGCTCATACGGGTGAAAACTTTCCTTCTAATACCTTGCCATGCAAGCCTTGCTCTTTGTGCATTGCACTAAGCCTCTAAATGGTTAAAGCAGCTTAGTGTCTGTTCAGCTCATTATTTCTAACAGCTTTTAGGCCTTGACGTCTAACATATCCATGCCTGTGTGTCTGTGCGAGGCCTTAAGAGGTCACTTCAAGAGCCTCCTCCTGTGAAAGTATTCTGGCTGTTACAATCTCGCCGTGAGAAGAACTACTTAGTCCTTTACTAAAAAGTCCAGGCCTTCTGGTCCTTTGATTGGTTAACTAAGCGAACGTGGTTCTGTTGGACAAAAGGGATAAAGGTCCCCTTTGGCCATATTCATTGCTACTATTTTTTTTTAAAGGGCCAAACAGTCCTTGTATAACGTGCTGCACTTTCATTTGTTGTTCTTCCTTCCTAATATAAAGTTTGTTTGTCTGTGTCAGGCAAGAAGACCTCATATGACTGGCTGCCTAAGAAGATTCGATGGAATCCTGGGGTCTAGAGTTTAGGGAGGGGCCTTTAGAATTCTCTGCCAAAGAGCTTTTGCGCCTTGTCGGTTGCTATGGAGATGAGGCCTAGCAGGAAGGAGGAGGGCAGTGTATTCCCTCAGGAACCCAACCTCTGTATGTTAATAACTCTGAATACAGATTATATTGGGGAATATGGGGAAAAGTTACAGGTACTGGACAAGACAGTTCGGGGAATTAGAGACACAGGATCTCAAATCTTTCTAACAAGTATTACTATGAGAAAATAAAACCCCTGGCAACACCGGGTATATACACTAGTAGTTTACATTTTTAATTCTATGATGGTTTGACTGTTAACATGTACTTTTAAAATATACATTGATGGTGTGATGATGATGATAATAACAACAACAACAACAGTAATAGTAATATCAACTACTACCACCTCCACTACTACTTCTATTGCTACTTATGTATGCTGATAATTTTGTAACTATGTTTCAACTGTTGTAAGCCGCCCAGAGCCCCAAACTGAAGGAAAAAAGCAGAATAGTAATGGCAACAATCCTGTATGGGAGATATGTATATGTGTAACTATCATTGTTACAGTGCTATGCAGTGAATTCTGGCCCAACCCCTCCACTAATCACTACTTACCAGGCAGCAGCCACGACAAGCTACAGGTATCTGTTCCCCTGACTGCTGTTTCTACTCCTTTTCCTGAGGGATCTCTGGTATAACAAGCAGCAGCAGGGTCTCTGCCACAATTCACCCCCAGAGATCATGAATTGGGGGAAGGGGCAAAAACATCAGTTAGCCATTTCCTGAGCAACAGGAGAACAGACCCCTGTTGAATGCCATCACCACTGCCTGGTAAGTGGGGATTGGGGGACTTTCATGTCCCCTACATAACCCATAAATTAGAGGCCACATAGTGAGTGCAAATACAAAACAGTCACAGAAATGTAAGTTACATATTTGTAACTGCCATAGAGGATTCTGCCCAACATCAATAACAACAATAATAAAAACTGATAATCATTCAATCTGCCTGCACTTGTGCTGAGCTACTGAAGTTAGCTATCCATACTAGTATACTCTGAGTGCAATACTGCACATCTAAACCAGTGCAGATGGCTAAATTGTGGTATTCAATATACGGGCCATTTCCACATGATGACGCTCTCCTGCGTCACCCTGTTGCAATCCTGGCAGCGCCTCTGCCAGGATAGGATCGTGTCCCCAATGCTCCACTCCACATTCAGTCAGCTACCTGTGGAAAGGAGCGCAAGGGACACTCTCTTCGTCCACACTGTAGCCAGTCTTCTTCCCACGCTCCAGAGGGGAAGGAAGCGCATGATTGCACTTTCAGCCCTTCTGCATGAACAGTGGCAACAGAAGCCTCACATGATTGGGGACCACTGATGGAGTTTTTCCAACAATGATATACCCCATAATTGCATCAGCTGGGGATGTGAGAAGGGCGGCACTGTGATGATGTCATGCAGAAGCATCAACGTGGTCCCACTTCTCTCGCATCCCCGAGCCGGGAGGGCACTGTCCTGTGGAAATACCCACAATTCTGAGCATCCTATGTGTCACAAATGGCAGAGTGCTTTAAACTCTTCCTGGAACTAGCAGCAGTTGATTTAGGAAGACTATTTCTATGTAAGTTTTATTAGTCTAACATTAAGGGCTGATTCAGATGGTCAAGCAGCCATCAAGTAGGAAATTTCCAGTGACTTGGATTCCATTTCTTTTGCATCTGTCTTCTCAAACTGCATTATACAAGGACAACTGATTTGTTTTTTACTTCTCTGATTTTTTTTCAAAAAAAAATCATCATATATAAAAAAAAAAGGACCTTGGTTAGAGACAGTTCTCCCATCATAATCCCAGACATCTCCATCTGGAAAAGAATAATGAAGCACAGGGGTGAGGAGAATGCATAAGAACATACCCAAATCTTATGATCTTCCGGCCATCACTCTCACAGGCTTATCCGATAACGACAGAGGAGAGATTCTTTTCAACAACTGCTTCTAGGCTATGGAACTCCCTCCCAATGTAGGCTCACCCCTTCCTTGATTGATTGGTTGATTGATTAATTAATTAATTAATTAATTATTGCCAGCAGGCAAAGACCTTATTCAAGCAAGCCTTCAGCTTTTAGTTGATGCATTGAGTGTGCCATTTTCTATAAGTTACACAATTCAGTGTTTCAATTGTTTTTGAATTAATGCACTAATCAGATGAATTATTAACACTTTTTAAACTTTTGCACCATGTACTGTTTTAGCTGTTTTGTTTTAACTTACATTGTAAAAGCCACATGAGGACCAACACTGGGAGAAGGAAGGGATATAAATCAAATAGATAAATAAAGATCTTATTTAAGCAAGCCTTTGGCCTTTATCTGGTTCAGTGAATGTGCCATATTCTGTATGTTATACGTATCCAATGCTTTAATTGTTTTTAAATTAATTAGCTGAATTATTAATGCTTTTTAAACTCTTGTACCATGTACAGTACTGCTTTAGCTGTTTTGTTTTAACTTACACTATAAATGCCACATGATTTTGGGAGCAGGATGGGATATAAATCAAATAGATAAATAGTCCCAACTGTTCGTTGTATATCATGAGGCTATATTTCAGAGAAAGGAACTGGAAAAACCACCTCTGAGTATTCCTTACCTAAGAAAACCCTATGGAATTCATGGGGTTTGCTAAGTCAACAGGTAACTTGAAGGCACACAGAGAGACAGACCTAAAGGTGAATCCTAACATGACACCACAAGGAAAATTAGGATTCTGACAGGACTGAACCATTCCTAGCTAGAACAACCTCAGACTAAACTCAAGCCATGAGTTCTAAGGAAAATTTGGTCCTTTCAGCCTAGATGGCCAAGAAAGAGCCATGCCTGCATTTATTCATTGACTGGATCCAGTTTTTAGGAGACATCTATACTGTTTTATTTCATGAAGTCCTTTGTGAGGACATGGTTCTATGTTATCTATTATATTACACTATGTTACAATTACATTGTTTTTATTTGTCTCCTGCTTTCCTTCCAAGGTGGTTTAACACCTATTAAAACAGTTAATAAAACTATAAATATAAAGCTATACATTAATTTAAATCTGTCATTAAAACACTTTGAAACACCTCCTTAATAAATACATGGAACTATTACCAGTTCAGCATATCCACTTAGCCCACTAAGTTATTAAAGAGCCATCTGAAGAAAAAGATCTTTCCCTACTAGTGGAAAAACAAACACAATGGGAGTAAGCCTTATCTCCTGGTGAAGGACAGTCCATAGTCCAAAATCAGCCACCAAGAAGGGCCTCTCCTGCGCCCATACCAAACACATCTCTCAAGGTAGTGAGACTGAGGAAAGAGACACTTCCGAAGATCCTGAAACCTGGAGGGGCTGATATATAGAAATACAGATTACCTGGACCACAGCCATATGGGTCATAGCCAACACTCTGAATGTGCCAAAAAAAAAAAAAAATGTACCAATCATCGTGGGAGTCACAACCATCACACACAGAGAGAACTATTTCTTAAGCATGCTGTACGCATAAAGCACAATGCCCAAGCCACTACATCATCATGCTGCCATTCCATTGTCATTACAAGCAAACACCCTATATGAATGGCTAGGTTACGAATACCAAAGGAGCTAGGGAAAGAAAAAGTTTAAAATACAAATAGCCAGAGGCCATAATTCACTAGGATGGCCCAATGTGCTTTGGGAATAATCACCAGAGAACATTTTCTGAGGGTTAAAGTGTAAATAGCTAATAGATCAATAAGTAATTTCTTGCAAGAGGAAGTATTCCTTCTTCAGCAAAGTAGTAAGGTTGTTAAATCAAACTCGAACTTAATATATTAACGAAGTTGAGATTAATCTAACCTGTGAAAATTCTCAATTGCACTACTCAAGTTTATTTCAACTGATAATTTATTTAGGATGCCATAAAAATCCAGACATTTTCCAAGGTGATTGCCACTTATACACTCTACAGTAACTTGAAATTATTCAACTAGACTTCTTAGGGTGACAACCATGTTTTTCTGTTCAAAATTTATCACTTAAAGTTAATGGTGGGCTCAGCCCACACTCGTCAGGATTAAGAAGGTGTCAGACTAAACAGGATCATCACCATTCTTCTGACAGATTTCCTTTGTAAATCTACCTGTACTAATACAAGCTCCACTGATGTTCATATAAATGAAACAACAATAATTTTACTACAGTGGAGAACAATGACAGTGGACAGCTATAAAACTGGATGTTTCCAGTACTGAACTAGGAACATTTTGCCCATGGTCCCATAGATCTATTTTGGACTGGACCAAGCATCCAGTCTCTTCCAAGCATCATCCCTATGAGTTTCTAGGCCTGGGTCACAAATTCTCCACCCATATTCACATTGCTTGCCAGACGTGAGTAACTTCACAGTCTTAGGCTGTGGACTCTTTTGAGTATACATGATGTTTCCAGGGGAAAGGATTGCTAGAGTTCCCACACATGTTACTCAAGTGTACAAAAATCCTCACACATGCATGAAAGCATCAATGAACTTAGTAAAGTCTGTGGCATTTAAGAGATTACAAAAAATGAATCCAGTCGGTCCAAATTACTTTTAAGTTGGATTTGGGAAGGTTGAGAAGGTGAGAGGAGCTGCCACGCACAAGCTGTGAGGGTTTTAGTACATAAGATGCACAGGGTCAAATGAGATGCAAAGAGTCAAACACTAGAAGTGGTGCTCCATTAATTGGTGGAAACCGTCTTTTTCTCCTAGTGAATGCTTTCCTTCAGCTTTGTATCTTGCACAGACAGGTGCTGCATCTTGTTACTGATCACTAGAAGGTGAACAAAGGCACAGTTTGCAAGTCTGATTGCTGAGCCACACAACTCCAAACAAGAAAGCCTGGTGTCAAGAGGGAAAAGTGTGCTAATAGCAGGGAATATGCATTTCCCATAACATCTAGTTTGACCCCAAGTAAAAAAGCAACTGGAATATTCTGAGGAGGTTTGAATCCTAGAGTGTATTTTTGTTCTTATCCCAGATCCCACAGATCACTTCAACAGCCCAAACAAAAGTCCCAGTTCTACCAAAATGACTCAAAACACAATCTGCAGCCCAGTTAAAATTCCACTGAAATCAGCAGCTCTAAATCAGCTTAAAGCATTTTGCCATTACCCAATAGGATTAGTCTTCCAATGCCAAAATCTCTTCCGAAAATTGGATTGAAATTTATAAATCACTGAACTGCTTTGGGGGAGGGGATATGTTACTCAATGGCAGAGAATCAATTTCAGAAAAGGACAGTATTGTAATTGGCATTGCAAAAGCTGGAATTGAAACATAAAGATAAACAGAAAGATTATATTTTGCTGATGGTACTTACGATGTGCAGCTCTAAATAATCGCCGAGCCCAGTAGAGCTATCCACTCGCACCAAGACAGCTTCTTTCTGAACTGTGCTAAACCCTATTGCCAGTCTATCTGCTCGTGTGCTGGGCCGATCGTTGGGAGGCCAGGTATATGTAATTTGTCCACCACCTTTGCTAAATATATATGTTGTTCCCGCTGAAAAAGAGAAAGGAAAAAGAATGATTAGGCTCCTTGTACTGGTCTGACTCCTATTTTTTTAAAAATCAAGTCCCATATATCCTACAAGTGTTATTGTTCTTGTTGTTGTTTTTATTCAAGAAGCATTTCAGGAATTATGGTTCTGGAACTCTGGTGTTCCTAGAAACATACTCACCTCTTTATCTGCTTTGTGTATCAAAGGTGGCTACAAACACTCATTTACCTACCAAATTCCATGAATATTCTTTGTAGAGAGATCCACATGATTGCACTGTTAAAGCCCTAAACTGCTTGATAAAATTTATAATGTATCAACACTATTGGCAACTTCTAGATTGAGCTGGGAGGGGCTCACCACCCCAAATATGTTCATTCTGTTCATGGACCACCTATGATCCCTTTGCTTGACTTCTTGTTCCTTTAAAACAAGGGTGAGCAAATGGTGTTGTTGGTCTGCATCTCCCATCAGTCCTAACCAGCACAAACAATGATGATGAATGCTTGGAGCTGAAATTCTAGAACATCTGGAGAACTATAGTGCATTCATCCCTGCTTTAAAACTTTTGTCTCTGTCAGCAATGCTCTTTAAATCTCCAGCTCCACAGATGATTTTGGTTTCTTTCAGACTGTTTTGTTTCTGCACATGTACACTTCAATGTCTTCTTGTGTTTATCAGATTTGTGTACTTCTGTCCCATCTTGCCACCTCTCAAGTACTGTTTGCTAAACAGCCACTGTGAAGACAAAAATGCATGTTTGGGTCTTTTGCATTAATATTCCTAAGGCATATGGGGATTTGCCATGATATGGTGGCAAAATCAATGTTGATGTTACCCCTGCAATGGTAAAGACTCTGTGCAACTTTGAGTGACTGTGAGAGAAGGGGAGGTAGATCAAGAGTGGATTCCACATAGCGGTGGATCCACCAGTTGCCCATGGCTGTTCATCTACTTCCCCTTCTCACCTATGTATGTGTATATATATCTGTCAACTCTGCTAATACTGGAGTCTGAGAAGCAAGATAAATGAGAAAGATAGACAAATAAGATACACAGATAACACTCAATGAAAATACAGGCCAAATAAAGCTTGGTTTTTTTTAAGGTTCTACAAAACTCCTCGTTCCTTCCACACTACTGCAGTAGAGTGTACTGGTCACATATCACATTTCTTTAACTTCCAGAAGATTCTTGTAGTCCTCCAGGTTGAAAATGAAAACAAAACACTCACACAGGCACCCAGTGAGAACAAGTACCTCTTATAAGCACTAAAATCTGCCACAAATGGCATTAAACTGCACACTGTTCTCACATCTCCCAGGAACCACATACAAGTCCTCCATATCCTCTAGTCATTCAGCAGCTGTTCTGCACACCTCATTTTTCACAGACCAGGACATTCATGGGGCATATAGAACCTTCTCTGAAGGCCAAGGTCAGCTGGAAAGAGGGAACTGTATGCATGTAGAAATATGCACATGTCCACACACATATGCACACATTTTCCACCCACCTCTCAGTGTCCTCTCTGGGTATTGCTTGTTCTCTCACACGTACATGCATCCCTTCCTGCCAATTTCAGAGGCAGCAACCAGATTACAGCCAAAAGGGGTCAATTCAGAGGTATCACCAGTAGGGATGTGTTTATTTAAATTAGTTGCATCCCTCAGGAGAGAATAAATAGTTTTCTCCCCCTGGACAGTTTTCAAAGACATTTTCTCAGAGGGAAAAAAAGTCCCTACACTACCATTTTGGCCTCCCTCCAACAGAGCCATTCAGTAACCAAGACAGGGGGGCAGCTGAGAATTGTCACTGGCTGTGTTCCAACACCTGACATGCAACCACAAGGTTATCCTCTGGGACCTCTGAAGGACCCCCCACCATCAGGGTAACCTAGAAAATGCCTGCAACATCATACAACAGAACATAGCTGTGACACTTCTCAGCTGACCCTTCTCTCTCCCCATTCACTACATGGCTGTGTCATGGTGCGGGGGGGGGCAAGTCAGGGGAAGATGAAAAAGGAATATTAGTAATATTTTCCTTGTTGGAGTTTCCTGACACTCAAGAAGCTCCCTTTCGTCCCTTCTCCAGCTTTTCAGATATTGTTTCTGTTGCTAATCACCGCATACTAATAGAAGAGTGAGCCAGTGTCACAAGCCCAGATGTCCACTTTCTGCCCCAGGGATCCTATAAGGGCCTCAGAGGCTGCTAAAAATACAAATAAAGGAGGTTGTCAGAAATCCACTTTGGACTTTGAGGAACTGAGATTTCCAGGAGAAATCATTCACTTCTTCTTGGACAGAAAAAGGGTAGTCTGGAGGAGACAATGACCATAAAATAGTAACAGGGCCACATATCGCCCCAAGGTTGTCTGGGAGCAGTTTCCAGGACTAAAAGCATCACATCCAGCTAGAAAATCTGAACAGAAGCAGTCCTGCTAGGGAGTGAGGAGATGCTGTAACATTTTGTTGTTGGTCCCACTTGCATTATTCCAAATGTCAACTGTCGTACAGGAAATGTCATGTTACATACTTCCAAGAATCACTAACATTTTTGATCCCAGACGAGTCAACTGAGGACAGTGGGTGAAACAGTCTGGAGAGATAAATATGGCCTGTCATGTGGTTAAGTCTCCCTCCTGTCTCCTGAACGCCATGAGCTCTTTCTCTGGAGTGTCACAATAAATGAGCTGCAGCTTCTTTGCCTCCATTTTGCACAAGCGCACAAGACTTTTCACATGCCATTTAGGAGCCTGTGTTGTTGGCATTTCCTTACCACCACCAGCTCCTCCTCCTCCTCCACCACCCCACCTGCACACATATCTTTGGAGTTTTCCTCTTTTTTGTTTTAAAACTCTGGGGAACAAAAGAGTAGCAAAAGTGACATCAGATTTGACTGCGCTACGAATTTCCTGGCCTGCTTCTGGATGGCAAATTGCCAGCATGTATCCTCCGCAAGCGAACCTGTCAACCTCTTTTAAACTCAAAGGACAAGGAGGAGGTTTGATCATCACCCCTGGCACTGAAGGATAGATACACGTGTAATGACCAATTTTATGTGGTCCAGATCACTTTCAAACTAGACCAAGGTTGGGTAATCCTACCAAAGCCTATTTTATGCAATGTGTACAAATACATGGGAGATGGTAGTTTGCATTTGAATGCAGAGACAATTGTTTGCTCCAGACCTCTGGACTGCAAATCTTTACCCTTCTGAAATAAAATTTTAAAGCAATTTTGAAGCATTTTAAAAATGGTTTGGCTAGGTGATACTTGCTAAGGACTACAACTTGGTGGACAAAAATGTCTGACCTCATAGAAGGCAGCTTCAAATACTCCTAACTAAAATGCAACATAGGGATGGAAACTTCAGATTTATTTTTTTTTTAACCAGTATATGGAGATATCTGTGAATTTGCAATGTTGTTCAAAAACACCGTGGTGGAAACAAAATTCTTCTGTATATGCACCAGACAAATTAAAAAGGTGATGGTACTCCCAGCACAGTGAGGTCCATATTGTACCTGTGTCCCCAAAAGATGCTGAAGATCAGAAAAGAAGAAGAGGAAGAGGAGGAAGAGGTGGCAGTAGTAGTAGCAAGCCATAATTTTCTATTAACATGGATAAAACCACAGGGTTTCAAATCTTTACTTGTAAGAGTTACATACTTCAGAAACTGGACCCAAATCTCCGCTTTGTTTTTTCCCCATATTCATTTTTTTTAAAAAAATCTCAAGTTTTTCCCTCCCTGATACAAAGAAAAATGTGTATTTCAGAAAATTCTTGTCAACACTGGATTGAACTGAAATTCTCACCCATCCCTAACAAAAGCCTGCAATCCTACACTCTTCACTAAGCTGTTGGAAAGCAACATAAGACAAATGAGACTTTCTCTTCCCCTCTTTTTTTTCCTTCCAAGGGAGATTTAACTCTCATTCTGCTCTTTTGCCTTCCTGCCCATCCCTCCGTGGCCAGAACACCAGCTGAGATTCAGATAACCAGCTAATTAATCTGTGTTGATGAACAGTAGACCTTCTTTTGTCTAATCCACAAAGCTGCTATTCTTTGAGCTTCCCATGTTAATTATGCAAAAATGGGCTATAAGCCATTTGAGAACAGGCCCCTTAGTGTTTATATTTCAGGAATGGCAAATATAATAATGTAAAATTCATTACTCGGGAACGATTGGCGGTTTATTGTCCTGCCCTCCCCATTAACTATTAAAGCCTACAAGGAACCAAAGCAATTGTTCTAATAAAGCATTAGGATTGCTATCAATTTCAGATCTGCAGAGGACGGATAAGACAAAGGGCTTTGGGAGTCCTAATGGCTAAACCCCCACTTCCTTCCCTGGGTGTAACCTTAAAGCCAATGGCAAAACCAGAGCTGGGAAATTACTGCTTCCCCCATAAATCAAACCATCTTAATTGAGAGAGGAGGGTTTTCCAAAGAGATAACTATATTAATCTGTTTAAGGATGAAAAGGAGGGAAAGGGTGGTGGTACAGAAGAATCTAGCATTCCCCTTGAGACTGATTTAATTTAGCACAAGCTTTTTTAGATATCAACCCTCTTCTTCAGATGTGCTGATGGAGTGATATAAAGCCACAGATTCTTAAGCATGTCACACAGTTGCAGAAGTAGAGAGCGGGATGGAAGGTAGTATAATTTAATCCAATGCATTATGTAGATTGGTATGTTGTCTTAGTTGTGCAATGGAGCCAGAAGGAATGCTGCCTTTTAACTAGCACAAAGTCCTACGGGTTCTATTTAGCTTTTAAACAAGGGCCCTGCACCCCACAGCAAAATAGGACTTTCCTGTTCTTCTATTAGTAAGTAACTAGTAGGCTGGCAAGATGTAGCAGGAAACTGACTACTTTTTTTAGCCACACTTTACAGGAATATCATACTATAGTAGTCCCTCCACATTCACGAGGGTTAGGGGTGCAGAGCCCTTGCGAAAGTGGAAAAATTGTGAATAACTCTCCCACTCCTGAGCTTCCCCATCCCATTACTTTGCCTTGGGCCCTGGTATTGGGGTGGGGGGAGGAAAAAAACACAGTCAAGGGCTTAGCTGTACTTTTCCCTCGAAGGAAGAAAAGCACAGTTCTTCCCATCTAGGGAAGTTACTTCCAGTAGCCATCTTTAAAAGGGAGGTGTAGGAGCAAAGAGAGCTCCTGACCAATCAGCAGCCATTATGCAGCAAAACATGGCAGAGAGGACGTACCTCCAGCAGTGGGAGGACTTTGCTAACCCAAAATGTAAAAATGGCCATTTTAAACACAAGCCTGGCAAGCCTGGGGTGAGCAATGCAAGGGATGCGGGGGAGGCAAGCATGTGCCTCGCAAATAATCAAATTCACAAGGTTAAACCCGCAAATGTGGATAGAGGACTGTACCACTCCAGGAAGTGAGGCTGCTGGCTCAATGCCAGCCCCACTTTCTGAATGAGCCAATTGGTTTCTCACAATCCATGCTTACAATCCACTTCCCCATATGCTCGAACTAGCCAGGGAAGTTATTAGATGTACATCAGAGCGATCATCAGCGTCCATTTGCTCTAGGGTTCTGTCCAGGCTTTAAAAGAGCTAGTGTTGAGTCTATTTCAGGAAAAGAGTGACTAGAGTCCACAGCAGAATCACTGCTTCGCTGACATCAGAGCCACCCTGATTGTATACAGCTTACACTGGGGTAAGCAGACAGAAAGTAGGTTAAAATTCTCTAGTACTGTGCTACTGAAAGTGGCTGTCCATACAATGGCGGCAGTCCCTGAGCTATTAGCTGCCAGCCATTGATAAATTTGTAGGAAAGAAGCAATAGATGGCACATTGGGGGAAAAAATAACTGGCAGTCCCCTATATCAGATAACTTGGGAAGCACTATTCTGGTAGACTGCTGGAGGATTCACAGTAGATTGGCAAGGGTTTCTAGCTTATGTTTAACAATAGCGAAACAAAAAAGCCCTCTTCAATTTAAGCTCATAGAATTCCAATCCATACTATTTCCCATGCAAATTTGTACTTGTATGTGCCAATCATTTGAGTACAGTCATAGTTACTTCTACCCTTTGAACCACAACAGTATTCTAGTTCATTCTGGGTTTAGTATTAGCTTTTGCACTTAGCATTAATAGATATTGTAATAGGTACACCAACTAGTGATGAACTGAAGTGCTAATGATTATAATAATTATATCTGGAATTAACTCTCTGAGAAGAAAGTTCAAATTTTTAAAAATGTACTGTTTGCAACAGAGTACTACTGCTAACCTTGGTATATTATTCAATAGTACCCAATCATCTACATAACTCAATCCCAGCTCAAGGGGAATTACAGGTGGAACCAACAAGCTCTTTGCCAACTCTCTCCAACTTTGGTTAAATCATGTGTTATTGTGACCCTCTAAGAACAGAACTAAACTTGTTTTATTATGTAAGCCACTGTGGGGAGGCTGAAGTCTTGAAACACAACTAACAATTGCACAGAATAAAGTTTTACCAAATATCCTCTCTGCTTTGCTTTCCTGTAATTTCAGCACTGTAGTCCTTCCACTGTTCACAGACACTGCTATTGTTTTAAATAGCACTACAGTCAACCCTCCACATTTGTGGGTGTGACCTTCACAATTCTGGTTATATGCAGTTGCTCCAACCCCTGCCTCACACCTCAGGTACTTCTTTTCTAGAGAAATCTTCCCTCTCGGAGGATCCAATCAGCCCATGCAGCCCTTTAAAAATCTTCCTTTGGTCCTCCTCCTCCTCCACCAGCCACTGCCTGGCCAGCTAAGGACAACTCACAGTCCAATTTCTCAGCACCAAAAACCCTCTTCCAATCCCTCCCCCCACATCAAGGCCATTTTCGCACTAGCCTATTATAGCGCGATGATTCCACTTTCAACATTCTCTGGAATCCTGGGGTTTGCAGTTTCGGGAGGGGCTAAGTGGCCCCTCCCCAAATTGCAAACCCCAGGATTCCAGAGGATGCTGAAAGTGGAATCATCGCGCTATAACAGGCTAGTGCAGAAATGGCCCAAGAGAGAAGATGAAGTGAGAGAAGAAATACAGGGCCACCATGCTGATCCATCCCCTTTTCCTCTTCTTTCCCTGGCCTAGTTTTGACTCTGCATCTCCGTTCTCCCCACCATGGCTTGAATCTCTTCCCACAGACATACTCACACATTTTGATATTTGTGATTTTTCCATTTTTGCTGGGTTCCTGAGCTCCTAAGCCTTGCAAACGTGGGGTGCTACGCGTACACACTTTTCTCTGTAAACTGTGTGGCAGCGGAAGGGTCTTTCAATAAGGTGAATGTCCTTCTTGTTATTCTCATGTTTTAAATGCTTTAAACTGTTCATTTTAAACTGTTTTTTTATACATTCATCACTCCACATTCATGGGGTTATGGGTGCAGGACCTCAGAAAAAGTGGGAAAACCGCAAATATCTTCAAGCCCCCAAACCATATTTAACAAACACAGAGTACAATCTACAGATTCAGTCCTCCATGGATTCTTATGTTCAGTACACAAGACATTTCAGTCCACAGTGAGGAGCTCTTCAACTGCCTGATTCTGCCTTCCAGGTGGCGGGATTTCTTTGCAAGGCAAAACCAGGCAGCTAGTGGGGCTTGCCACAGTCTCCACTGCTGCCCAATGCCATTTTTAAGAGGGATTTACAAGCCTCACCTTATGTTTGGAGTCTCTCTCAGTCTTCTGAACATGAGTCATTAGTGTGATATGGCAGCCAAGAAAGCCAATGCAATGCAATCAATAGGAATATGATGTCTAGATAGAGGCAGGTAATGGTACCACTCTGTTCTGCAGGCCTCATTTGGAATACTGGGTCCAGTTCTGGGCACCTCAATTCAAGAAGGATATCAACAAGCTGGAACGTGTCCAGAGGAGGGTGACCAAAATGGTGAAGGCTCTGGAAGCCATGCCCTATGAGGAACGGCTTAGGGAGCTGGGTATGTTTAGTCTGCAGAAGAGAAGGTTAAGAGGGGACATGATAGCCATGTTTAAATATTTGAAGGGGTGTCATGTTAAGGAGGGAGCAGGCTTGTTTTCCACTGCCCCAGAGACTAGGACAAGGAGCAATAGATTCAAGCTGCAGGAAAGGAGATGTTATCCCACTGGCATACCTATCCCGGGGACTATAAATTTGATATCAGATATGCCCGCCATGCCAGAGAAGTTGCCCAGGTGGGTACATAGGCAAAGAGGTCGAACGACTGAAACCGGGTCAAGGCCAGGAAAATCCCTAGTCACATAGCCCAAGCAGTCCTCAGGCTATACACATCCACATAAACAAAGGGTCCTCAGCCAAGAATAGCCAACTTGAGGGAAATAGCATGTTTTCCCCAGGCTGAGCAACTTTGACTCTGGAAAAATCCTATAAGGCGAGGTCCATCTACATAAACCAATCCTGCAACCCTACTTGACTGAATACTGCAACCCACTTGCAATTGTATGGCATTTCTTCCTTTGTTCTGGCCATTGTTCTTCCCAGGAGAGGGCTTGCCCTCAAGGTACATTCTGCCCTATAAGGTCCCTTCGGAGAACTCCTCGTCATGCTAGCAGACCAGCACTCTGTTAGTTGAGTGATCCTCTCAGCTGTCTCTTCGCTGAACTCTGTTCTTCTTGTCGCTTCCTGGACCGAAGACTTCAGGGTAGGTGCAGTATCGCCGCCTCTAAATTCCCTTTGCTATATCCCCTATCCATTTTTCACCTCTTTTCTTTCTCAATAGGCCTTGTGTGCGTGAGTGAGTGAGTGCATTTATTTAACACATTTGTCTGGCTTTTAGGCTTGGCCTGACCCTGTAAAGTTGGGTAAAAGATCCTGCTGGCTTACCCTGCCCCTTGTTTTGCTAATGTCAGTGCTCCTCTAATTTCCCCCAACCTTTATTACTTGGAGTGTGGTGGAGTCTCCTTCTTTGGAGGTTTTTAAGCAGAGGCTGGATGGCCATCTGTTGGGAATGCTTTGATGAGTGATCCTGCATAGCAGGGGGTTGGACTGGATGGCCTCTGTGGTCTCTTCCAACTCTATGATTCTGAAGTTTGCACAGAGATTGCAAATGCAAGGCAAGACTTTTAAGTCCCTTTTAAAAAGGGAGTAGGGCAGCAGCAAATGATTTGCGAATAATCAAAACCACGAGTGTTAAACCTGCAAATGGAGAGGGCTGACTATAACGATTTTCTTTAAATTTGTGTTTTCTCTAAAGCTATGTTATAAGCTGCTTTGTATCTTACATTAGGAGGTATAACAAATAAATAAAAAAGTAAGGGCAGCTTAAGCAAAAATATGCTTAATGGAATTTGGCCACAAAAATCTTCTGAAACTGCACTTGACCCTCAGGTTAAAAGAGGTCCTCAAACATTTGAGTCAGGCCAAAGCAATTGTTTCATACAATCTCTTTTTTTCCAGCAAAGGTTACATTTCTGGACTACTACCACACAGACCATAATACCAAACAGTGGCTCTCCTTGTACAGCTCCATTACTTATTTGAGAAGATGCTGTAACTATCTTTCACCAAATTTTTAGACTGCAGTAAAATGCTACATAGCTGCCAAGATTTAAAAAAAAAATCCACTCCATTTATAATTCTATTAAAGGTACCAAGGATACAACATGTTTTTTTCTCTGAATGCTTGCCAAGGCATCAGATGGAAATTAAAAGTCAAACATCTATAAATAAAGGAAGATTTCACCCCCTCCTACATCCTACCCACTATATTGTTGGTTAAGTGTAACTTTCTCAAAGAGGTGGTAATTTTCCTTTGGTGAAAACGACACCAATTCACGCTATTAGAGATGATGAAAAGATATTATGTAATTTTCCACAGGTGAAATTCAAATATTACATTAGCAATTGCCTAATTTGTTTCTCGCCTTAGAAATTAAGGGACTTACGGCTGCGTATTGACTGAATTGCCTATTAATATAAATGAGCATTACACATGGGGGACCAGAAAAACTCGTCTTGCCTACCAATTCATTCCTCATGACTTATTCATTGCACCAGATGCTCAAGGAGTTGAGTTAAGGGACTGGTCGGCACAGCCAAAGGGGTGTGCAATAGAATGGAGAGCCAGAGAAACCCAGTACAGATTCCACCAAGTTAGATAGCAAACAAATGACTCCACCATCTGTTAGCAGGCTACTTGAAACGGCTCAGCAGTCCCACTTTAGGGAGCCTGAAATCTACACAGGAAACACCTGACCAAAAAAAAAAAAAAATACAGAGTATTTTCCCAGCCAACAAACAGTTACTTCAAGCAACTTTCAGGCTTGCTTTCTGACAAGTAGTAGTCCTCCTCCACTCATTCAGCCATGGAGAACATGTCATGCAACACCAGCTCTGTTCAGGAGTCTCCTTATCTCAGAGAAGAAGAACATCTAAGGCCAATTCACACAGTATATTTTGTCAGCAACCCAACTAACTCATTGTTAAATATACATCAAAAAATGCCAGGCATAGATGTTGCAATGAGATATTTGCAAATATGTATTTCATAAAAGTAGGTCCAGTTCGAAGAGTGAGGCAACAGATGGCCATCCCAACAATGCAAGTTCCCAAATCTCCAGAGCAGCATGATCACCATATTAGCCGGGGACTGGATGATAAAGCCAGAAAGTGAACGTTCCCAAATCTGCCAATGTAATGTCAGAGAGAGTGCACTGATATTGCCTTGTGCACAGCGCTTCTCAATGGAGACAATCCAGTCATTCAGTTCCCACCTACGGGATATGAATGGACTGCAAATAAATCAAGTGATTTCATGTAATTATACGCATCATATGATTTCGTACACACATCAACCAGGCCAGCCTCATCAGTCAGAACTGGTCACGGCTCCCTGCAAAATACACTGGGTAGAAAGCTTGAGAGAAAAACCAATGGGCCTTCTAAAGCAGTAAATTTGAATTTCTATAACCAGTTCCTCATGGGGTCTTTGTGAAAACTTTCTAACAATAAATTTATAGGAAAATTAAACTGTCACGTCTGCCTGGTTCCAAAGCCTCCTTAATCTCTGGTATCTGAACACTCTGGGTGGTTATTTTATCCATAGGAAGGGAAAGCAGATTCTGTACCTATTCTTACTTCACATGTCTGGGCATTTATGTAGTGTTTTAAAATAAATGAAAAGAAGGGAGGGAGGGGAGGTAAGAGAAAGGAAACAGAAAGACACTCAGACCAAGATTACACAAGATAGGCCATTTCCGCACTGCGCTGTTATAGTGCTACTATTCCACTTTCAACATCCTGTGGAATTCTGGGATTTGTCGTTTACTGCCAAAGAGCTCTCTGGCTAAGAATTCTAAAGCCCCCCCCCGCCCCCTAAATTGCAAACTCCAGGATTCCATAGGATGCTGAAAGTGGAATGATAATATAACAGTGTAAGCCAAAATATCAACACTGAAAAGTCAGACAAAATATTGGGATTTCAGTGATTCATTCACTGTTCCAATCAATCAGCCATCTTCACCTCTATGAAACGCCATCCCATTTTGCCAACCACCCAGTTCTCCACTTCTCTTGACCCAGCAGCCAATATTTGATACCTATTGAGCACACTCAGTTTGAACTGGGACATATGTACTGAATTTGTTGAGTGAAGAAACATTAGAATTTTAATTTCAGAACAGGGATGGGCAACTATCAGTAGTTAGAAGAGAGCATTAGTTTGCTCCTGGAGACCACCCTATTGCTACTGCAGGTTAGGCCTCCTTGGAGATAGCATAAAGATATCATTTTGATATCAATAATTTGGCTCTCTTCCACCACCCCTCTCCACAAGTTTGTGAGGCCCCCGGACAAGCACAGAACTAGGCTCAGCCATCAAACGCTGCAATATCCCAAAACAATACAGACAGGCCAGAAATAGTCAGATCACCGCTTTAGGAGACCTCTTTGCAAACACCCTCATTATGTATGCACATTGTTTACAAAGGACTCCATGCCCCGAGCAGGCAACCTGGCAAGCTCAATACTCAACTGCCAAGCACTGAGTATTTGCATACTGTCTACTTCTTTGTCAATTCGGACCTAACTCAATCAGGCTAAATTCTGACCTTTCCAAAGTTTTGTCTCATGCCCAAAACTCATTGTTTTCCCCAAGTACGGAATAGTCTGCAGTTACATTTCTCCCTATAAAAACCCCTGATTCCGAGACCTTCCTTGGATCGCTCCCAAGTTCCAGACCGCCTTGCTGCCACTTTGCTTGGCAAGCTTCCCCTCAGCTCCATGTGCCTATCGAACCCCAGTATCGCTCTGTATTCTTCCAGGCTTCAGGACAGGTTTCGTATCACCCAATTCAACAATCCCTCTAAAAATCCCTCTACACCACTCCAACCTTTATTTTCCATAGTTACTTGTGTGAGTGTGTTGCATACACTGTGTGTCTGTATTTAATAAATTCTCAATTATTCTTATAACTTGGTGTGCTCCTTGGCTTGGCCTGACCCTGTAGACATTGGGTAAAAGATTCCGCTGCGTTGCCCTGCCTCTCACATTGCTAATTTGTGCTCTAGCTAATTTCCTCAAACTTAGTTAGTTGAGAGCGCATATAGGTGTCCCTCCCAGGACCCCCAGTAAACAGGGTAACACTATCCATGGGAGGAAAATAACCTCTGTTTGTTTCAACATCACCAGGTACTTAGAAGCCATTTTCCCATATCCCTCCCCCAGCAGATTGTTGTTGTTGTTGATATTATTATTATTATCATCATGCCTACCAAGAACTCAAAGCTCGTAATTCAACAGAATGGCAAGACACAATTATATAGAGGTAGGTAGGTAGGTAGACAGATAGTAGATATAAATATATAAATATAATTTCTTGCCCTACCCTGCCCCAACTCACCTCATCACTAGCTATCAGGATAAGAAGCTGAATTCTTTTAATTGCTGTCAGGTAGGGTTATATCACCCATGTTAGATAAGCACTCTGGGAGAGCCATGCTTAGCCATTCACAATTCATTTGATTTGCAGAGTAATAACAAGAAATGGAGCCTTTAAATTGGTGACACTAACGTTTCCTCATCGATGTGAATAAATTCAATATTGAAGATTCACAGGATGCTGAATGGCAAAATTGGTATCTTGGGATAAAAACAAGCAACAAAGGGAGACTCTCAATGATAGGAAAGGGAATTTTCCCCCTCAATTAATGCTGACAAGCAGTGATTTTGTTGGGGGTGAGGGTGAATCTTGAAATATTTGGTTCCATACATGGTCTTTGAGACTTCAGGGCTGAAGGAACTTCACACAGACTTCTACCGTGAAACTCAAGCACACTGTAGAGGTCTCTGGGACATTATACTATGGCGCAGACTTCTATCACCTTCACAAATTTATTCATTTAGTCCTAATGTTTGTACACTACACTAAAATCAATACAGCCCTTTGGGTGGTTTATAGGAAACTAGCGCATATACCCAGCGTTATCCAGGATTTTATTTTCTCACAGGGAACATTTGTTAGAAAGATTTGAGATCCTGTGTCTCTAATTCCCCAAACTGTCTTGTCCAGTACCTGTAACTTTTCCCCATAGTCCCAATCCAATCTATGTTCAGAGTTATTAACATACAGAGGTTGGGTTCCTGACGGAATACACTGCCCTCCTCCTTGCTGCTAGGCCTCATCTCTATAGCAAACGGCCTATTCAAGACAGACACAGGTGACTGAGGCCCAAGAGCTCTCTGGCTGAGAATTCTAAAGGCTCCTCCCTAAACTGCAAATCCCAGGATTCCATAGAATCTTCTTAGGCAGCCAGTCATATGAGGTCTTCGCCTGACACAAACAAACTTTGACTTTTATATATTAGATTAAAACTGCAAAACAATAACACTGAAATATCAAATATCAAATCTTTACCTTTGTATTGTTTTAATCGGTTTTTATTTGTACATCACCTCTGGAGCCCTCATGGACTGGGAGGCAATACAGAAATATTTTAAATACATACATACATACATACATACATACATACATACATACATAAAGTCCCTCGCCCCATTCCACCACTACAGAAAGGTAGCACAACTGAGCAAATGCTTAAAACTAGCAACAATAAAGAAATGAAAAATAATCAGATCAAAGACTGTGTTACTGTGGGCCATAGTCCTATTCCGGGGTCTACTAAATATAATTCGATATAAAAAGATTGGACATTCAAACTGTTTCCCTCCACGTGCTTGGGAGGCCCCCGGATAAGCATGCACACGGACATGGCCGAACAGCTGAAAAATACAAGAAAAATCCTAAGTCAGGCCAGTAATTTTCCGGCACACAGCTTCAGCAGACCTCCAGGCAAGTACACCTTGAAACTAAATTAAGTATACACCAAGCATACAAAAGATTCTCAGCCCCAAACCGCCAGCTTGACAAGATTAGCAGTTCTGAACACCCAACGGTCAAGCGTTCCCTTTTTGCATACTATCTGCACTATAGGCAACTACGTCCAAATCCAATCATTGTAAGTGATAATCTTTCAGAGGCTTTGTCTCCGATCTGAAGCCCATTGTTCTCCCCGGAAATGGACCAGCCTACAGGCACATTTTCCCCTATAAGAACCCCTGATTTTGAGCGCTTCTTTGGATCGCTCACAGGTGTCATCCCGCCTTGCTGCCGCTCCGTTTGCCGAGCCTTCCCCTCAGCTTCCACATGCTGAGAAATCTCCGCTCCAGACTTACTGACTTTCTTCTGGCTACCCGGGCTGCAGGATCAGGTGAAGTATTTTCCCCGAAAATCCTTCTTAAAATCCCCTGTCTAACTTCCTCTCTTTATTTTCTTAGGTCTGTGTGAGCGAGTACGCAAGTGTGCCGTGACTGTCTTTTAAATAAAGAAAACAACTATAACCTAATTTTGCTTGGTTTTTGACTTGGCCTGACCCGTAAAGCTAGGTTTAAGATCTCACTAGGCTACCCTGCCTCTTGTAGTGCTACAGCTTGTGCTCTGGCTAATTCCCATTCCACATTATTTGGAGCACATTGAGGTGTCCTCCACGGGACCCCAGAAATCAGGGTAACAATTGAAAAAAAAAAAAATAGGGACAGTCACGTCGACAAGTCAACAACATCCCAACTCGCACATACACTTTAGTAATAAATTTATTAGGCTAACCAGAATCCCATACCCTTCATCTGTCCTCAATTGTCAGAGTTAGTCTCAATTAGTCCTTTGCTATCCCACTTTTTCAGCTGCTTTTAAAAGATCTCAACTTTTCTCTCCTCCTCCAACCGTCCTCCTTTGTCCTCTGCTTGCTTCAACTGCTGCCAACTGAGTTTAAAGTGCACAAATAGTTTGGGTTCAATTAATTCAGCAGGGAGGGACCAGAATCTTGCTCTTCCTTATAGAGTGAGGCAAAAGCAAACTGCTGCAGACTCTCCTTTCGGAGAACCCCAACACTCACAGACACACAGGAGAGCCATGAGCTTATGCTTCCAAAACAGTACCATAAATAAGAATGGGGAAAGAGCACAGCTCAAATGCTTTCTTTCCCAAATGGAAAGAAATTCACAAATTTGGGGACAATTCTTCAAAACTGAAGTGGACCCCCATCTGCACCAGCTAAATGTAAGAATAAAAACTGTTCCCAGCACAGAGAAGATGGTGGTGTTCTTGCTCACCACAGAAAGGATGAGCCTCTCAGAGACACAGGGCATTTCTGCACTACACCATTATAGTGGTTTTACTCTGCTTTCAACATCCTGTAGAATCCTGGGATTTGCAGTTTAGAGAGAGGCCTTTAGAATTCTCAGCCAGAGAGCTCTTTGGCCTCAGTAAACTACAAACCCCAGAGTTCCACTGACTGTTGAAAGTAGAATAATAGCACTATAACAGGGTAGTGCAGAAATGGCCTCAGAATATAAAACCCAGAGTGGATTCACTGCTCCAGTGACATGGGAGCCACCACCACATGAGAGCCATAACCCAGCACTACCAACAGAAGTGAACATACAAGTATTCAGCCCCAGAATAGGCTTCTCTTACATTTATTACAAAAACAAACAATCAAAAAATTTTCCTTCCACCTCAACTATAGATGAATAAGTTTGTGAACCTGCATGCCTATATTTATGAAAACCAGACTGAAACAAAATTCCCACCCATCCCTCCTTGTAAAGAAAGCAAAAAAGTGAGTGGAGAGAAAAAATAGATTTGGTGACATTTGGAACTCATAGACCATAAGCCTGTTAAAGTGAGATGTGGAAAGCTCAAGCCAACTTTCCCTTTCGCCCTCCTCCCCTTATGTTAGATCAGATCACTGATATCTTCTCTCCCACCATCACCACCTTTCCTCTTTCCAAATTCTAGCTTGGCACTTGCAAAAAAAAATAAAAAATGACATGCTGTGTCATTATGGTAATTGCTATCATTCTGCTTTGGAAAAGATTTATTCCGCTCTTTTTGAGTGACAAGTTAACTGCCGGAGTCCAAGAAAAGAGATCAGAAGTGACAAATGAGTGTATTATGCTTTGAACTATTTGTTTTTCATGGTCCCGGTAATTACTGAGTATAGGCTGGTCTACTCGCTGAAGCCCATCATACTGTTCACTGAAATGAGTACACTGTTGTTGTTGTTTTATCATCACTAAAACTGATATATACTCTACACTTTATCCATCAGCCCGGCAGGTTTTTAAACATTGCCTCTCACGCAACACAGTATGAGAACAGACAATGTCAGGTCTATCACCAATTCATCATAATGGACACATTAGGCTCCCACAGATAAGCGTGTAAGTATACAGTTTTATACTTTCTCAGATCATTCGATCTACTTAGCCCCATTCTCATAAGCTCTGACTGACAGGAGTTTTCCAACTTTTCAGATCTTCATAGCCCTGTCATCCCAGGGCCACCTCACACATGATAAGGTAAGAGGTTTTGACTCTGAGATTTAAAAAATGGAAAGCATGAATATGTCAGAGATTTGACTGAAAACACATGCCTCATTTTCATCTTCAAAGGGGTGGTTCTGTTAGCACTGTTACAACAAAACAGCAAAGTATCATGAGATACCTTTAACAGATTTAATCAAGTCTGATGAGCTTTTGTGGATCACAATCCACTTTGTCAAAGCATAATCGTACAAATTCGGGCATGGATGTTCAGTGTGAGAGTCAGCACAGTATAGTGGTTTGAACACCGGAATACAACTCTAGAGACCATGGTTCCAATCCCCACTCAGTCATGAAAATCCACTGGGTGACCTTGGGCAAGTCACATTCTCTCAGCCTCAGAGGAAAGCAAAAGCAAACCCCGCTGAACAAATCTTGCCAAGAAAATCCCATACTAGGTTCACCTTAGGGACATCCTAACTTGGAAATGACTTCAACACAATTATAACAATGTCCAGTGTACAATGGGTTAGAGAAAATGTAGTTATAGGTCACCTATGACCTCTAACCCTATTTCTGCATCTTGCCAAGCTCCTCTGGAGTGTGCATATACCGTTAACTTGCTTGGCAACTTATGGAGACCTCATGAATTTTTTGTGAAGAAAACACAAAAGCACAGAAAAAATTATTTTCTGCACAGAAAATGCTACTTTCTGTGCTCTTCCATCCTGTATTCTCCTCACTGGGCCTTTCTGACACTGGGAAACTCTGTTTTTCATTGTCCATTTTAGTATTTTTGAATTTTCTTTCCATCCCTAATTAACACTGGTATAAAAGATTACTCATCATGTTTGTATATTTTTTAGAGAGCTCTAAGTGGCTGGAAGTTCCTGTCAATTGCATCCTTACTGGCAATTCCAGGTTTGCCTCTTAGCAATCTGAGAAATGATGCACATGTAATTTTTTTTTCCAATTGCAAATCCCATAAACTAAATCTGAGACCATTTCTTTGCAATTGTGGCCTGTTATTAATCATTGTTGCCTCCCTCCACTGGAATATGACCTGTCTCCTTGAGTCTTATGCTTTCCATAATTAATATTATGGAGGATTATTAAATCAAATGCTATTCTTTTAGGAGAGCAAGCTAAAAATGTCATGACTTAATTCTCTTCGGTTCTAACAAAGTCTTTGTTCAGCAACCAGCACCTTTGGGCCAAATGTGGACAGAGCAACCTGGTTTCTGCCTATGTGATCACACAAATAACTACCGGTACTACTTCCCCACAGGGAGGGAGGCTTTATGGCACAGATGAAAGAGTAATCATGTGGGTGCTTGTTCAAAGGAAAGGGGGAAGAATATACCAAATCTCTTCATCTCCTCTGAATTATGAGTGAAAGGAGGAAGGCTAACATGTAGGAATACTGGGCACTCTATCAACAGAAATGACTGCCAACGTTTTATAAGCCACAACTTAATTTCATGCATCCGGTTGGTTTCACACTGACCAATTCTCTGCTATGTTAGCATGCAAAAATTTGTAGAGGTATTGCTCAAGCAAAACATCTGCAGAGAAGATAAACTGTGAGAACTATAAAAGGACTTGGGAGCAAATGGAAATACAATCCTAAAATGTAGACAAACATATGCATTAAAACATGTTTTAATATCAAAGTGGGATGAGACAAACTTCATGGTGGACTACGACAGTTCTGACAACATCTGAGCTGGACCGATTCACTTATTCTTTATTCACTTATTTCTATCTTGATTCACTTATTCCTACCTTGAACTGTTTCACAGAGTCCTGCTCTGAGATTCATGAGACTGAGATATATAACTAAGGCTACATGATTTGTTTTGTTCCCCTTGATGAACAGATATAGATATATGTATATAGGTGCGGATTTCTATATGAAGGAAGGCTTTTAACGGGCTCAGTTACAGACTTCTTCCTTTCAGATGTCTATGTCAAAACATGGAACACTCAAAAGTTGAGAGTCAATGTGGTGTAATCTTACTCAGTGATCAATGTGCGGAGCTCTTTAATGCAATAACACATCTTATCTTTAGCAATATTTTTTCTTATGGGAAATTGAAGGGAAATGTTGATCTTGCTCAACATCAACAGGGATCTGGGGGCAGAGGTGGAAAGGGAATGTCAATATGAAATTCAGCACCATTTCAATGGAAGGGAGAACCCTGACACATATGCCACAGGATGAGTCATTTGCTTTTCTGGTGTGAAGTTACAGCTTGTTATAACACTGCCACTCCACAACTGGCAACAAGTGATGATAATGTGTTGGTGAAATTCCACTGGTTCTCTGCCAAAAGTGGTGCAGTCAAGGTACTAAAGCCCATCCATAAGGGATATTGTATGAGTACAGGGTACACTTCATTATAATAAGGTTAGAATAAGATTCCTAAATGGTAAGGGTGAACTTTCTGCCATTAAATAGCAAGATCTTTCAGATGGCTTGCAACAATGGTGACAAAGAACAAGATAAGTTTTCCTCCTTTATGGATATGGGTCATCCAGGTCATAGTATTTCCAGTGTCTATGTATAGTTGTGAAAGCTAGACCATGAAGAAAGCTGGCAGGAAGACAATCAATTCCTCTGGAATGTAATGCTGGAGATAGACTGTTAAAAAAGATAGAACAGATCTTAGAGCGATTCAGGTCTGAACTCTCACTAGCGGTGAAGTGACTAAACTGAAGCAGTTACACCTTGGACATATCATGAGATGCTAATGTTCAGCAAAGTGGAAGGCAGGAGGAAAAGAGAGAGACCACACGACAGATGGATAGACTCAACCATGAAAACCACAGCCTTGAGTATGCAAGACCTGAAAAAGGCAGCTGATGACCAAAGTTCTTGGAGGTTTCTCATCATAGGGCCCTTTTCGCATGGGCTTTCTGTTGCGCGAGAGCCCCCTGAGCCTTGCAGGAGTGGGAGCGTCGCTCTGCACGACGCACTCCCACTTCCGTGGTGCTCACAGGGCTGATGCTGTGCGAGCGCGTATTTTTTTATTTTCGGCTTGAACCGAAAATAAACAGCGCTTGCGCAAGGCTCCCGGCGGCGCCGCGCGCTTACCGGAGTGCGGAGTGCCGTCGCAGGCGAGCCTGTCGCGCTTCCTCCCCGCTTCTGCCCCCAGCGCCGCCTACAGCTCCCAGGGAGCGCTGCGGAAGCTGGGGGCGTGGCTGAAGAGTGCCCGTCACGGAAGAAGACTCCACATGCGGTAAGGAGGCGGGGGAAGCGGCGGCGTTTCGGGAGAGGGTTGTTGCGCGAGCCACCCTCCTCCGTCACGCAAGCGCCGGCGCTGCGAAAAGGGCCATAGAGTCATCATAGACCAAAACTGAGTTGATGGCAAATGAAAACTAGCAATGGATATAGGTAACAGCAAAGTTCTGGAGGAAGGCTGGAGGCGCTTTGCCTACCTTTTCCTGCACAAACACAAAACACACCCATTCTTCCTGGCTTACATGATTGCTGTTTTCTTACTGAAGACCCCAAGGGGTTGGGTGGGATTTCACCTCCTCTATTACCATATTAATCTAGCCTACATGCCTGACAACAGCTGATACAGCTCTTAGGCCAAACAAATAGAAAGCCAGACATACAGATAATAAAAATGTTGCACATTCCTAGGTTGCAAGGAAACATAACTATTCTGGACCAATGCAAAATGTTTCTAGTATGGATCATTCAGTAAACAGTGTGAAATCATTGCTGCAAGCAATGAAATCTCAAGCAGCTTTTACTCTCTCTTTGTTTTAATAAGACAAAACAGAACAGCAGCAACCAGCAGTCAGTTGACTGACGCAGTGGAGATATAATCAGTTCCAAAACGAAGGCCAGTGGAAAAAAAAGGGGGGGGGTAAGTCTTGGAAATCTATAAATGACTGTATTGCTTAGCTTTAAAATTTATTTAAATTAATCTTTACAGTCCATATGGGAACAGCAGCAATCATCATGGCGTAAATGTTTATCTCCGAGACATCAATCAGTAATTAAGCTGAATTATTTAAACCGCTTTTGTGACTGTTGTAGTTGCTGCTGAGTTCTCCCTTCTCAGAAGATGAAGAGATCTCATACCCACATGGGCTCAATTGTAGGGGAGAGGACTATAAAGTTAGAAGCAGAATCCATTTGAAGGTTTTGTTTTCTTTTGTTGGTGTTTGTAGCAACAGAGCCCTCAAATTAAAAAAAAAAAAAAAAGATGCAGAGATCCGTATTTTTGGAACAGCCGACAGTTTAAAAGTGCATTGTGAATACTAACATATTCCAGTAAATTAGTTTGCACTCATTATCATAAGCAATTACTTACTGTTTAGATGTTGCCAGTATTAAATTGGCAAGCAATTTGCAAGAATTAAAATGCAACGTGATAAAAAAAAAAAATTAAAAAAATTAAAAAGCTCTCCTGCATTCCAAGGCTATAAAAAGACAAAACTGCTTGGGAAGAGACAGAGGACAAGTCTTTTATATGTAAAGTCAGACATCAATCTCTAAATGGTCAACAGACTGATGGGAGGTGCAGATCTGGGTCTGCGGTACACATTATACAATCTCTCAATATCATCTCAATACAGAGGACATTATTTGAATCCAGCCAGCGCTGGATATTTGGTGTACCATCCTGCTTCCCACAATAACCAGACAAGTATCTCTGGAAGGCTCAAAAGCAGACTGTGAAGGTGACATTGATCCATCCATTAGAAGCATTTATAAAGTCTCTTGAAATTAAGCCAGGGGAATCTCTTCAAGCTCAAGGGCCCAAATTCAACTTCAGAGATGTTCTGGGTGATGGCAAAAGGGTGGACTGGAAATACTAACATTTAGGGATCAAAGCTACTCACCCACAGTAGCCAAACACCCAATTTCAACTTTTGGAGAATATGAGAAAAATTCTTAGAATAGCTAGGGAGACACCAATCAGTGGTGTCATGGGGAAGAGGGACAGCCATGTAGGGAAGTCCAGAGGGTTAGCCCAGGAGAGCAGGACTCCATGCCAGGTCCCATGTTTTCCCATTCCTAGACTACACAATTACACTACGCTTTCGATAATCTCTAACATGTTGGTGTGTGTGTACATTTTTTACATAGACAAACATTTTTATATCTATACATCAAAGCAAGATTGCTTGGTGGAGGATTAAGAAGATCATGGTTGTTATTCATTCCGCACCTCACGTTTTGGGGAGGAAAAAAAAACCCTACCGAGTGGGATGAAGTTACAGATTTCTCCTTCGAAGTAATGAAATCTTTAATGTCTTGTAAAAATCCTCCTGCACAAAATAATTCCACCCAATTAAAGCCGTACTTTGTAAGAAGGTCATGATACCCATTATTAAGTACGATCTCTCGACTTCTAGTGATATTCTTTCTGAATGTTCATTACAGCAGCTGCAGGTTTTAAAAGGATGCGTTTATGTGGTAATATTACAGGCGTGCCTCAGTTAACAAAGCCTGATTGGAGATTTTTTTACAAAGATTTTTAATGTCTGCCTATCTTCCTTGTCTTCCTCGCCTTTCATCCAGCTGGATATTTTTCTAGCAGCAGCAGCAGCATTAGGAAGATAATGAAGGAAGTCTGGAGAAACATAGGGGCCTTTCGCATTGCACTATTATTCCACTTTCAAAATCCTATGGAATCCTGGGGTTTGCAGTTTAGGGAAGGGGCATTTAGAATTCTCAGCCAGAGAGCTCTTTGGCCTCAGTAAACTACAAATCCCAGAATTCCACAGGATGTTGAAAGTGGAATAATAGCACTGTAACAATGCAGTGTGGAAAGGCCCCAAGACTTTCAGTGATGTGTTGCAGTAGCAAGTCTCCATCCAGCAAACAGTGCAATGAACAAATCTTAATCTGGGAAGAGGCAAGAATCTACTCTAGTCAATCCTGCTGTAGGCTGAGTAAACAGCAGCTTGCTGAGCATGTATCCCTTGCTGAGCATATATGAACAGAAAAACAGAGAGAAAAGGAGAGAGGACTCATGTTGTACATGAGGCTGCATCTCAGTACCACAAGTTATCACAACATACTTTTTTTGGAAAAAAAAATAGATCTACATATTTGGCCATTAAAATGGAAATCATAAGAAAAGTGGGACCTGGTGAAAGAAAAAATCAGCCTTGGATACATTTTGGAAAAAGTCTTCAGACTGGTCTCTAGAAGGTTCAATATGTTTTTGTTTATTTATAGAACACTTTCCTAGCCTGGTTGTTTAATTTTATGCATTTCATAGAATCATAGGATCACAAAGTTGGAAAAGACCACAGGGGCCATCCAGTCCAATCCCTTGCTATGCAGGAACACACATCAAAGCACTACCAACAGATGGCCATCCAACCTCTGCATAAAAACCTCCAAAGAAGGAGACTCCACCACATTCCATTGAGGCAGCATATTCTACTGCCAAACAGCTCTGATCATCAGGAAGTTCTTCCTGAGGTTCAGGTGGAATCTCCTTTCCTGCATCTTGAATCCATTGTACCTTGTCCTAGTCTCTGGAGCAGCAGAAAACAAGCCCACTCCCTCTTCAACATGACATCCCTTCAAATATTTAAACATGCCTATCATGTCCCCTCTTAACCTTCTTTTCTGCAGACTAAACATAACCAGCTCCCTAAGCCGTTCTTCATAGGGCACGGCTTCCAGAGCCTTCACCATTTTGGTCGCTCTCCTCTGGACTCGTTCCAGCTTGTCAACATCCTTCTTGAATTGAGTGTGCCCAGAACTGGACACGGTATTCCAAATGAGGCCTAACCAATGCAGAATAGAATGGTACCATTATCTCCCTTGATCTATAGACCATACTCCTATTGATGCAACCAAGAATCGTGTTGGCTTTCTTGGCTGCCGCATCACACTGCTGATTGATGTTCAGCTTGTGATCTATCAAGACACCTAGATCCCTTTCACATGTAGTGCTATCCAGCCACATGTCTCCCATTTTATGCATATTGCTTCATTCTGATTAAAATGTGTGCTGGAACATGTTGAATTGCTCCCCTCTCCTCTCTCTTTGGTGGTTTACGAATGTATCCCACTTATTTCCATGTTATTTCTGGTACCTAATGTTGAGTAATACAGTCCTCTCTCCACATTTGCTGGTTTGACCTTCGTGAATTTGATTATTCACAAAGCATGTGTTTGCCTCCTCCCTTCTCCTCCTCCCATTCCCTTGCATTCCTAACCCCAGGCTTGTGAGATTTGTGTTTAAAATTGATATTTTTCCTCTTTGGGTGAGCAAAGTCCATCTCCCGCACTGCTGGAGGTGTGTCCTCTCTGCCACGTGGCTGCACATTCTGCTGTGTAGAGGCCACTGATCGATCAGGTGCTCCCTCTGCTCCTACCGCTCTCCTCTGGGAGAAATCTCCTTTCTCAAGATGGCAACCAGAAGTAGTAGAATGCCATAACTCAGCACTCTGCTGTTCTCCATCTGAGGAGAAAGTATCAGTAAGGTTGTTACCTTGTCTTTTTTCTTCCTCCCAGGAGTGCTGGGGCTGGAGGCAAGGAAACGGGAGGGGTACCACTGATGGTGGGGGCATTATTAGCAGTTTTTCTACCTTCGCAAGGGTTCTGCAACCCAAACCCTTGCAAATGTGGAGGGGTCATTGTACATCTACTTTGTTAACTGATGTGTAACTCTATTAAGTACAGCATCAGCATGTGACAGATAGCAATTGGTAAAGTGGTGTTCAACACTGGAAAAAGATTCATTATATTTGAAAAATGTATCGAAATACATGCTATTTGTAAGTTGTTCTCCGCCTCGATCCATATGGAGAGGTGGGATACAAATAAATAATAATTAAAAAAAAAATTGCAAGCCAATACTGATATTATAGAAACAGGTGTATCATAGCATAAACTGAAGCCCATTTCATCCAGCGCACGTCTCACTCCTGAATGATTGGAACCTGACATACTGTATTCTGTTGTCTCATCTGTATTTGGCTTAGCATCTAGCTAAAATGAGGATTAACATTTTCATCCATGCTTGATGCACTGTTTTTGGTCATCCATCAATGGACATAGAATGGAACAGGTGCTTAGTGGCATTTATGAAAATGAAGCAGCTGGGCTGTGCACTGGGGAGTTAGCTTCCTCCAGTCTACAGGGAGTGTTACAGATACATAGAATTAGAAAGAGAGGCATATACCATAGCACTCAGTTTTGCACTAAAGTAAAGAAGATGAAGTAGCTTTCCCGAACCTGGCGTGCTACACATGTTTTGGACTACAACTCCGCTCACCCACAGCCACTGGAACACATTGATTGAGGTTGATGGGAGTTGTGACCCAAACATTGGGAAGTGCAGCAGGTGTGGGGGGCTGATGTGACCCTTGCCACTACATACAGAACCTTCAAATGTAAATGATTCTGAGATGGGGTTTCCTCATGTGATCTCTGTTGTGAAAGGGAAAAAAAAACAGTTCACCAGATCACATGAATGTGATTTCTTCTTGCAAGCAGTTTTGTAAAAAAGCTTTCAATTCACAATAAAGTTTTGACAGCCTTGAAAAAGTGGTATGAAAGTTTCAGGATCGCATGCGTATAATCTCATATACAGCCTGCACCAGTAACGTAGCCGAAGTACAGGCCCCCAGTGAAAGTCTGTGAAGCGATCCCCCACCAAGTTATCAAAAGATGTGCATGGATCTGTTGATTTATTTTTTAAAAAAAAACAGTAATTTTCATCACCACTAGGAGAAAGGTTTTCCTTTTTTTAAGCTAACAATTCTTGCCTATTCAAGATAAAGTCTCCCCAAAATTCTTTGCATTGCAACAAGGATAGCTCATAAAAGACATTGCCTTCCAAGTTGCCCAGCAACTTATGTCAACCTCATGAATCTCACAGTATTTTCATAGGCAAGAAATACTCAGAGGTGGTTTTGCCAGTTCCTTCCTCAAAAATAGCCGCCTGCAGCACCTGGCAGTTGTTGGTGGTCTCCCCTCAAAGAGCCAACCACAGCTGACAATGATGCAGAGAAAATCCATTTCCCTTCCAGCTTGTGGGGATGGTGGATGAACTCACAAGGAACAAAGGAGTCCAGTAGACGATGTCATAGTCCCTGCAAGAAGTCCCAGCACTTTGACCCTGTCATCCCTGGTTCCACTGCAGTACTGGCCTGCAAAGAATATGACTAAACCTCATTGACATCACATGCTGGCTTGGAAGTCTCATCCAACAGTGACAAGCAGAAGGATTAACAGACTCTAAATTGCAGATGACAGAGAAAGCCACTGCAGAGTAGAGGTTAGAGCACAGATGAGTGAGGCCAGAGTGAAACTGAGCAATTCCACCACCACCTTACCCTGCTCACATTTGACCCAAAAGAGAAAGAGCATGACAGGGAGGGGATGAAATCCCTGTGCTAGTGTTTTGCCAGGTTTTCAAATATAGCAATAAAGGATAGTCAAAATTCATGACATGCAGGGTTGACAATCAGGAACTTATCTATAAATAAGTTTCTGTTTTACTGAAATACCAAATGAAAGTATTGATTTCAGTTAACCTAGCCATGCATTTCTCAGTGTAATTAACATATTGTCCACATTCATAAAAGGCACGATGCACACATTTCTGTCTTATGAAGGGCCCACATGCAAAAATACAGGTTTTTGTTTCTGTTTTGTGTCTTGTTCAGCCCACATCAAAGAAAAAGTTTTCATCATACAAATAAGGGGCACTTGCCAACCCTATAAGCAACAAGCTTTCTGGCCACCTGGCAAATGTACTGTGCCATCTCCCATCAGCTAATATCAGTGATTAGGAAAACTAAAAACATGGGGAGTGGATCCCCTGAATTAAGAGTTTGTCCATGATAGGGTCACTGTTCAAATCTCAACTCAGTCCAGAAACTCACTTGCTTTGGTTGTAAATTTACAGGGCCTTTCTGCACTGCACTGTTACATTGTTATTATTCCACTTTCAACCTCCTATGGAATCCTGGGTTTTTAGAATTCTCAGCCAGAGAGCTCTTTGGCCTCAGTAAAATACAAACCCCAGAATTCCACAGGATATTGAAAGTGGAATAATAGCACTATAACAGTTTCTCTATTTAATGGACCTCATGGAGTCACTGTGAGTATAACAGTGTAGAATGGTAGTACTTGCAACCCCTTGGAAATAAATCAAATAATAATAAAAACTCTACTGATTATCTGTGCCCCATTGTTTCCCCTACTGATTTCTGCAGCTTCCACCTCTTTTGCAGCTACCCCTTACTTGACACTTAGGTGGTTCATATGCAACATATGGAAAAAAATCTAAATCCAACAGATGCATGGTTGGGATTTCATCTCGTCAAGGGTCCTATCCTTCCTCCCATCCAACACAAGTGTTTTAAAAGATGATCCGATGGGATGAGAGGATTGGTCTTGTTTTGCAGGGAAGAGAATTCTAATCAGTTGCCAAGGCAGGCAAGAGGGTTGTAAGAAGCAACGGTAGCAGGTGCGTTGCACAACAGATGACAATACCAGAGGGAAACAAAAACAAGAGAGTGATGCACTCTGCTGCAAGCAGGTGGAAAGAAACCATCTGGTCTAGGTAAAAAGAAGGAACTAGTTTGGTAACAGAGATCCCATTCAGAATGCAAGAGCTTATAGAAACCATAGAATCCTCCATGAAAATAGGTGGGATGTTCAGCAAAGTTGACAATTCTCCTCTCAACAGCAGCACCTCCTCTGAATTTGCCTGGCATGTTCTCAGGCTTGGCCTAAAATGTTCTCAGGTTTCCTCTCTTTACTGATATTACAAACAAATAACTGCTAGCTTCCACGGCTGTGGGCCAACAAATCTGGTCTGGATTTTAGTTCAAGCTTTTACAGTGAACTCTCCCAGGTTCCACATATTTATAGTTCAGCACCATGGACAGTGCCTTTACATTTCACAGTAAAGCCCAGACCAGGTTCATCGCTCTGCTTTCTGGGGCAGAAGCCACGTACCATCACTGTAGAGACCACAGGGCCACCAGTTGCTGCCCAAGGGATAGGAGAAGTAGAGAGAAAAGGGAGGTGGGAGCTGTCACAGTCTACTGTTGGGATTTTTGACAGTGGTAGTAAGCACACTGATCTTCCCTTTTTTTCTCAAGGGGGGTTTCTTTTCAAATGAGGGATGTATCTTAGCAGGTCATTCTTACGCATGAGAAAGAGAAAGTAAACAAGAGGCATTTGCCACACGGTTCTGACCTGTGTAACTTTTCTATTCAATATACAAAACACATGTAAGAGCCACTTGACATGCCGTTTCACACAATACAGTGTTCAAGTACACACTGAAGCTTTTGGAACTATGTTGCAACATATATATGTACAGTTGGCCCTCCCCATTTATGGCTTTCACTTTCACAGATTTGATTAATTGCCATTTTTTTCAACCCCTGCCCCCCACTTCAACCACTTCTTTTCTTAGGAAACCTTCCTGGTGGCACAGTGGTTAAATGCCAGTACTGCAGCCACGAGGTTGTGAGTTTGATCCTGCCAGGCTCCAGGTTGATTCAGCCTTCAATCCTTCCTCCGGTCGTTAAAATGAGTACCCAGCTTGTTGGGGGCAATTAGCTAACACATTGTAAACCATTTAGAGAGCACTTAGCTGATAAGCAGTATGGAAATATACACGTCATTGCTATTGCTATTCCCCCTCTATGGCTCTGATAAGGCCACATCATCCTTTAAAAATCCCCCTCTGGTCCTGCTCCTCCACCAGCCACTGCCTTGGCCAGCTAAGGACAGATCACAGCCCAATTTCTCAGCACCACAAACCCTCTCCTGATGCCTCCCACACACCCAAGGAAGGAGATGGGCAAGAGAGAGGAAGTAAAAGGTCACCATGCCAACCCCACCTACCCTTCCCTCTCCTTTCCCTGACCCAGTTTAGACCCTGGGTGATCGCATTCCCCAGTATGCCTCAACCTCCTTTCCACAGATATACACACATTTTTATATTCGTGATTTTTCCACTTTTGCAAGGGTTCTGTATCCCTAATCCTAGCAAATGTGGAGGGCTGACTGTATATAAAAAGTACATCTTGACAGGTTGCTGTTCTCTGATAAGAATTATGTCATACAGTGTCAAATTCCCCTCTTTGTATGTGAGAAAATCCCAATGCATCTGTGGGAGACCTGCAGCCCTCTGCATGTTGTTGTATGTATGTTGTATGACTTCTAGCATTCTCACCCATAGACCACCTGGCTGGAGCTGATGGGAACCTGGAGTCCAACGTCATGAGGGGAGCCACAGGTTCTTCACACTTGTCCTAATGGAGTCAGCAAGAAATTCTCACAGGCAGAGATGCAGAATTCCACAAGAAGAGATGAACACAAGGACCACTGTGCCAAGTTCAAGCAACAATCAATCTAGCTCAGCAAGCTGTTTATGAGCAGTGGCTGGCCAGATGCCTCAGCATGGTGGCAGTGGCCACCTCCTTTTGTTAAACCACAGAGTCTCGTGCTCAATTATTCTTACGCTTGTGAAATTTTGGCAGTAGGATCGTTTCCCTAACAGAAAGGCTGGTTTTTTTCCACCACAGCCTCCTGAGAGAGAAGTGAAGGAGAAGGAGGGAAAAAAGAATTAGAACATGCTAATTGCACAAAGTAGAAGTTTCAGAGAACGTAGGTGGAAAAGTCATTCATTGAAAGGAAAAGTGAAACTTGAGATAATTACAGACTAATTATTTGCCTCTAACAACTGGTCATTGTGAGTCTGAAGAGGCACTCTAGTGCCAGTTTAGTGGAGTCACAGGGAAGAGATTCAATTTGTTCACAGCAGTGCTGTGCAATGTATATCTCAATTCTTGATTACAGGGCAGACAGAAGAGATCCCACACCCATAAAACACTCTGTCAGAATTCACAGACAAAAGGCAAGCAGTCTCAAAGACTCTTCCCCTACAAAATTTCTAGGGAGGCAACTCAACTCTTTGAGTATTTCTGTTAAAAAAAATAACTCCAACATGAATGTTGGAAAAGACATCTGCAAACCTGGGCATGACTCGGGTGCTAGGATTCATAGCGATTCCTTGCTTGTTGTACATTTGGTGACAAACCTTGAATAATGTGTAAATCATCTCAAAAGTACAAGTTACAAAGAGATTCCTCACATTTCAAGAAGAACATCAACACGTAAAATGGTGAAAAGTCACATAAAGATGTTTGCAAGGATAGTAAGTAAACAGCCATTCAATGAAGCTTAGAGAAAATATTTCTGAGGTTTTCATCAAGACTGTAGGCTAGAAATATGTGATTTCAACTCTTCAGCCTCATTCCCAGTCTCCTGTAACTGATAGGAAGATGAAATGCACATACTAGAAGTAAGGCAGGTTTAGATTGTTGGCAACATTCATCACTAAAGGTCTTGTGATTCCTTGACAAGAAATGATGTCTTGACTCATCAAGTCAACTCATTAAGAAAGTGGTCAAACATGAAAGTTATTATAATTTGGGATTTTCTGTGGAAAAAATGTACAAAAATTGTTTTGCATAAAACTAGCAATTTTGCATAGAAAACAGTGCAATCTGTGATGTCTCTCACACACACACATTCAGAAGTAGATACCATTCATCAGTTCTTTCCCACTGCCCTTGCATCTACCAATGATCCACTATATGTAAGTGCACGTGTATGTGCACAAACACACACACACACACACACGTATATCTACAAAAAAAAAGCCCTTGAGTATAAAAATTCATGGAAAATGTACAAAAATGCTTGCAATTGATCTAATAGAGAGAAAACTGGTCGTGGTGGTAGTGGCCATCTCCTTTTGTTAAACCACATAGTCTCGTGAAGATCTATACCCCTAGAAATAAATAAATATTCACTATATGTAAGTGCACGTGTATGTGCACAAACACACACACACACATGTATATTTACAAAAAAAAAGCCCTTGAGTATAAAAATTCATGGAAAATGTACAAAAATGCTTGCAATCTGATCTAATAGAGAGAAAACTGGTCGTGGTGGCAGTGGCCATCTCCTTTTGTTAAACCACATAGTCTCGTGAAGATCTATACCCCTAGAAATAAATATGTGTCCCTACAATGTCAGATTTCTATTGTTTTTCTCATTGACTTGTGCTTCCCCCCCCCTTTTCTGTAAGTTCTTTGGAAATTACATTGCTGGTATCTTTCACCAGGGCTGAATTTACTACCGGGGTGGGGGGGACTGTACCATGGAAAAAAGTTAAAAAGCAAAAAAATAGCAACTAAAGGTTCATTCTCCCCTAATTACAAAGGCAGTATTTAGTTTGGCCTCAGCTGTCTTTTTTCCTTAGTGCTCCAAAGTTTAATCTCCACTTTCATTTACATTAAAACTGTCATACTCCTTTAAGCTCCTACTCCGTACTGAGTCAGGAACCAGTATGCTTCAGCCAAAGCAATGGAAATTTCATTGAGCTGCAGCCAGCCTCTTCAGTTTTCAGAAATAGGGACTATCCATCAGTTCTTTGTTCCAGCACACATTACTAGGTATAACCTGATAGTAGCACACCTTCCAGTGATCCATTTAGTTTGTAGTCTCCATCTTGGGACTTGGTATACATGTATGTTTCAAGGTCAAAATATGTGACTATTTTTTTTGGTGGGGGGATGTTTTCTGATTCTTCATTCCCTCCTTTTGTGAGGAGACTAATGAAAACTATGCAACAACTTATCAGCTATATCAGCGATCTTTTTGAAAGTGGCAAAATTTAAATATAAGGAATCTACCCTTTCTATCCTAGCTTTGCACATTTTTTGGAATTTCTGTGGCCAGCTCTAAAGCCTGCTTCAAGCCATGTAAATTAAGTGTGTGTGTGTGGTGTGTGTGTGTTTATATGCAGAGCTGAAGGGTGCCACAAGCTAATCCAGTCTACAGCAAAAGCACAGAAAGATATCCAACTTCTGCAGCAAAGGAAAGCATAAAATAATATAATGACTGTTTTGTCAGTACTATATGTTAGTACTAACTAGTGCTAATTGCGATTTCAGCCTAAGTCTTTGCCCAAAATTCTACCTAACACAATTCTTAACTACCACACATCACAAATAATGTCTGATGGGGATACCACCTCCACCATACTATGATAATAAGAAGAATGCTCTTTTCTGAGTTTCAGTTTAAGCTAGCAACTGTTTCACTAGATCTTATTAATGAGGAAGAATACACATGCTAGCAGTTTGCTTTTGCCTGAGCCTATTCAGAAGGGAAGGTTCTTCCCTTTCCTTTCCTCTTCTCTCCACTGATTTGCATGCAAACTACTTTTGCATTTTGAGCTCAGTTTGTAGCAGATGAAGTAAGCTGAGGACAAGAGGGAAAGTAGGATTAGGACAGAGAAACTGGGACATCTTAAAGGCAGCTGAAAAGGAAGATCATAGAGGAATAATCAGAGCTGTTTGTGCCAACTCAACACAGTTGAAGGTTATGCCACTGTCCTGTTCCATTACTGCTGGTGATGACTGCATTTATGCAAGGGAAAAGGAAGCAAAGCTTGTGCTGCCATGCTTGCTCATGCAATGAATCGCTTCAATCAATCACTGAATTGCCTTACCTGAAGAGACCCATTACAGATCCAACAGGAATGATTAATGATTACATACAAGAGCACCTTATGCCTACACTGTGTTTTCTGAGTCACTGCTGTTGTCTGTCTTTGCTACAGAAAGGAAAGGAAAATCAAGCCTCTGGAAGAAAAGGAAATAGCAGCTGATTGTCTTCTAGCAATGTGTGGGTTGCAAAGTGGAATACAAAAGGATTATTGTTCCTCCATAAGGCCTAGAAGAAAGATAGAGGGAGAGTGAAGTGCTGACCTCAAGGCACATATATCATGAGTGCTGTGCAATGCAAAGTTAATTACTAAGACTTTTACTGGCAGAAAAGAATAGAGGTAGGGAATACGAATGTACAAATGTAAACCTCCACAGGGGATAGTGGTAGACAAAAGGGTATAGATATTCCAACAAGATTAAACTAAAGTAGTTGGCAAAGTAAACGTCAATACTTTGTCCAGATGTTTCCCAACATATGGGTTCCTGGAAATGATAGCAGCTGCACATGAAAAGAGGACAGAGGTTTCAAAATGGTGTCTGTTTGGGCCACACTTTTGGCCATAACTGGAGGATCTTTAGGCCACAACCTTCTGGCAACTTGTCAAAAAGTGAAGCATGGGCCTTCTATTATTAATATTATTTATTTATTTATTTGTTTGTATCCCACCTCTCCATATGGATCGAGGCGGCGAACAACTTACAAATAGCATGTATTTCGAAACATTTCTACACATGCCCCCAACAAGCTGGGTACTCATTTTACCAACCTGCGAAAGGATGGAAGGCTGAGTCAACCTTGGAGCCCAGCAGGATCGAACTCACAACCTTGTGGCTTGCAGTACTGGCATTTAACCACTGCACCACCAGGGCTCCTTCTATTTGCTGACATCAACAATGCTACTGGTTGGAAGGAAATACAGTCATTCCTCCACATTCAGTAGGGTTAGGGGCACAGGATGCCCATGAAAGTGGAAAAATCGTGAATAATTCTAAGGCCCCCCAAACCTTATTTAAGACACAAAAAAGTATGATCACCATATTCAACCCACTGTGGATTCCTCTGAGGTATCAGGGTTCCTTCACAACGCAGAAGTGGGTGGCTGGTGGGACTTACTGCCACCTCCACTGCTGCCCCACATCATTTTTAATAGGGACTTACAAGCCTTGTTCACAGTTTCTCAGTCTTGGGAGGCTTGCAGTCCCTATTAAAAATGGTATAGGGAGGCAGCAGAGGTGACAGCAAATAATCTGTGAAAAATCAAATCCGCAAAAGTGACTATATTAATAAATATACATGATGCATCCAGCAGAACACACTACACACCACTTCGACTATGCCAAGTCCCCAAAATCTAATAGAACAGCCATCAGAAAGTAACAGCCTTCTACAGAACAAGATGTAGATAAAGGAGGGGAACCCTGGTAGCCACATACCCTTGTAAAGGATGTGGAGACACTGAGATGACTTCATCACCAGTGGATGTTAATGGTGTGATCACTACAGTGGGACACTCATGCACTGCAGAAGTCCTACCTACTCATATTGTTGCTCTATCTAGCCTGTCATGCAGCCACAGGAGTCTTCTTTCCAATACAGGAAAACTATAGCGTAGTAAGTACTGTGTACTTTATTATCCATCAAAATGATCTATGAGAGCTCCAGTAAAATAATCCCTGGGCCCAGTAAAGCGTTTGGAAAGTTTTTGCTGAGAACGCAGTTGATACCGTAACATTTTTCAGGAACGTTTGGGACACAATGGCATTTTTAATGTACAGCTTTAGTTTATATAGTGCCGTCCATAAACACATCACAAGACGCAGCACATTAAGGCTGAACGGGGAAATATGATTAAAATGGAGCCTTGAGAATCTGCTCTATCAAGGTTTAGAAAGCAACTCTTAAAATCTACTGCTTCAGCTTAGGCTTAAATGGTGACATAAAAAAGGGAGGACGTACTTCAGGTAGTGAATGGGAACAAAGAACACAGTGGAGAGACATCAAAAGGGCAGTCCTGGGCCCAAGACGGCCATAAAAAGGGTAGCAAAAGAGCGCATGTCTTGAGCAATTCAGAGTCAGGCTGAAATTTTCAAGAAAGTAAGAGAACCATGAGGAGGCCTAAATACTCTGAAGGCACCAGATCCTATCTGATCTTGGAAGCTAAGCAGGGTCAGCTCTGGTTAGTACATGGATGGGAGGTCACCAATGAATACCAGGTACTGTAGGTATCCTTTCCGAAAGCCAGCCACAGTTCACAGTCCTAGAGTCTACACTAGCAGCCACAGAAAAGGTTTATAAAAGCTTATCAGTCAGTTGCCATTTTTTGTTTCAGCACTCCAAGTCAATAATAAATTCAGATTCAGTTCCGTTCAAGAGAGTATCCAGCAGCATAGTCAGTACGCAAAGTGAGGGTCAGGGTTTTTCAGAAACACGAACCAAGGACCAAAAGAAGAACATGTTGCTTCCACCACAAATACCAGTTGTCCGCAACAGACTTCATACCACCCCATCTCTTGTATTTATTAGCCAGCAGCCTTCCCCAGCTGCTTGTCTAATTAACAAGTCTTCTCTATATAAATGCTCTGAGTCTTGTGGGGGTCTCCCTTGCTCATCTATTCTGGGCTGCAGTAACTACTGTCCAATTCAGGTCTGTATGTTGTGGCTATTGGGGAGGATCCTGTCTGTGTCTGCACCTGAGTTCTGAGGCTGGGGTATGACAATAGGCTATATTTTGGGGAAGGAATTAGCAAAACCACCTATGAGCAGTCCTTGCCTATGAAAACCCTGTGAAATTCATGGGCTCACCATATATCAAGAGGTGACTTGAAGGTACATTCACACACAAGGTAAACATGTAGATACCTAACCACGCTTACCTAATGGTTCTGAATGAGATTTACCTCCAACTACAGTTCAAATTCATAGAATTATAGATACATAGAGTTGGAAGAGACCCCAGGGGCCATCCAGTCCAACCCCCTACTATGCAGGAACACACATCAAAGCATTCCCAACACATGGCCATCCAGCCTCTGCTAAAAACCTCCAAAGAAGGAGACTCTACCACACTCTGAGGCAGCATATTCCACTGCCGGACAGCTCTGACTGTCAGGAAGTTCTTCCTGAGGTTCAGGTGGAATCTCCTTTCCTGCACCTTGAATACATTGCTCCTTGTCTTAGTCTCTGGAGCAGCAGAAAACAAGCCCGCTCCCTCCTTGACATGACATCCCTTCAAATATTTGGACATGGCTATCACGTCCCCTCTTAACCTTCTCTTCTGCAGACTAAACATACCCAGCTCCCTCAGCCACTCTTCATAGGGCATGGCTTCCAGAGCCTTCACCATTTTGATGGCCCTCCTCTGGACACGCTCCAGCTTGTTGATATCCTTCTTGAATTGAGGTGCCCAGAACTGGACACAGGATTCCAAATGAGACCTAACCAATGCAGAATGGAATGGTACCATTACCTCCCTTGATCTATAGACCATACTCCTATTGATGCAATCAAGAATTGCATTGGCTTTCTTGGCTGCCGCATCACACTGCTAATTCATGTTCAACTTGTGATCTACCAAGATTCCTAGATCCCTTTCACATGTATTGCTATCCTGCCACACATCCCCCTCCCTATATTTGCAGATTCCATTTTTTCTGCCTAAGTATAGGACCTTACATTTGTCTCTTTTGAAATTCATTTTGTCAGCTTTGGTCCAGCTTTGCAATCTGTCCAGGTCATTTTGAAATTTGATCCTGTCCTTTGGTGTATTAGCAAACCCCTCTCAAATTGGTGTCATCTGCAAATTTGATCAGCATGCCTTCTACTCCTTCATCCAAGTCATTGATGAAGATATTGAATAGCACTGGGCCCAGGACAGAACCCTGTGGCACCCCACTAGTTACCTCTCTCTTTCTCTGCTCCATATTTCAGATCCAACATAAGTAAACTTGGATGACTGAAGCCCACTAACTACCTCTTAGGATCCAGCCTGTAAGATGGAGATAACAATACTGGCCTGCCCCAAAGAGTTGTGCGCCCATGAGTCACATGTTGCCCTGGGGCTGTTCTTGCGGCCCTCAAAGTGAAAAAATAACTGGTTTTTTTTCCAGTTTGTTTACCCACAAATGCCCTCTAAGGGGTTGGGGATTTTTGCCACACTTTTTGTCCCCTCAGGCCTGGGAGAGACCCTTTTTTGAAACATGAAATGAATGGCAAGTATCTTCTGCTCATCTCTTGTGTGACAAAGTACCTCTCATGGGCCTAAAATGGTCTGGGGGGTTAAAACATGACAAAAAGGCCTTCCACATACCCTAGAGGAGTTCGGGAGTATTTGAGGGAAAATAAAAATTACATATATATACATAAATGTGTGTGTGTTTGTGGGTGTGTGTACATACACATATACATATATATTGCAGAAGGAGCAGCCCTCCAAAATCTCCTAGAGGAGGATTAATGGAGCCCCTTAGTCTTCCACAGTTGCTCACCCCATTTTAAAGATATTTGAGATACTGAGCTCACGACAAATCAATTTCAGAACTGACAGCACCATCCTATGCATGCTTACATGAATGAAAATCCTATTGACTTTAATGAAACTTAACTCTCAAACAAACATGGTTTGGCTTTCAACTTCATACCACAGTCCTACTCATATTTGCGTAATAGTAAGTCCCAGCATGGTACAGTGGTTTGAGTGTTGGACGACAACCCTGGAGACCAGAGTTCAATTCTCCACTTGGTCATGGAAACCCACTGGGTGATCTTGGGTGTGTCACACACTCTTAGCCACAGAAAACCCCAGGATAGGTTCACCTTAGGGCCACCATAAGTCGGAAATGGCTTAAAGGCACAAAACAACAGAGTTACCTGATGTTCACTGGAACTCACTCAGGGATGTAGCTATGGAGCCAGAAATAATAATGCACTCCCCCCCAAAAAATGAAATCTACCAAATGAAATCTGCTTTCAATCTCCTCTTTTCTAGCATTGCAGAAAGTGAGACACTGAAATTCATTTACATCTATAACCCATATATTTTCTGTGTTTGGATTCCCTTGCCCCTTTTCTCTGGATGCTTAAGCTCTATTTCTAACACTCAGCTGAAATTTTGAATGACTGTAATGTTGGAAATTTGGGAACTAAAAGAAAGTATGTCATGAGGGTCAGAATTCCCATCTGAAAGTAATGCCCTCATCTTGCCCAACAATACCACCTGGGCTTATTCTCTAGTAAATACATTTCAGACTTCAGCCTAAATTATATAGATGAATGACACAAATAATTCAATGATTAGGGTTGTGGGAAAAGGAAGGAAGGAAGGAAGAATAATCTACGTAAAAAGTCTAAAGCCTTTGGGAAGAAACAAACTGTCCATTATACTGTTCAGTTCCACTATAAAACAAATCTTGGCCAGAATTATATATCACTGTCAAATACTCAAAACAGATAAATTGTTTCCAAATGGAACCTTTAAGAGATATTTGTGTAGCCAATCCATAATTCAAGCAATACATCTTACTGTTAATATTGCATCTACTGACTGATTTATTGTGTTACATTACAGTTATCCGAGACAGAAGAGCACAAAACGCCACAACAGACTGAATGAGTTAAAGGTTATATTTCCACCATTAATAATTCACTCAACCAAAGTTGCTTTGTAAAGATTTCTTTTGATAAACTCATATTACCACAGTGACAGTTAGAGTGTTGATGCTCCATTCTTATTAGAGTCACAAAGGATAAATAATTCTTGAGGGGTTCTTCAGCTGAAAACAATATCCTTCTTGCCAGTGGTTCACATTTAGGCTGAATATCATTTATTAAAAATGTATTAACCCTGGGCAAAAAAAAAAGTTGGATGAAATGGACAAAATAACCACTGAAACTGCAAGCACTTTCTTTATCACAGATATTGAAAAAGAGACTAGATAAATTTCCACAAGGCGGTTTCAGTGAATGGAATTCCCTTTCAGACACGACTAAACTCTCCCTCTCTCCTCCTTTTTATCCCCTACCAGTAGGTAAATGAGTTTTTTATTTAAACAGGCGACTGGTGCTTATTTGGATGCTGAGAAATCTTTTTTGGGGAGGTGCGATGCTGTATTTTTAAACTTCTTGTTATGTTTTTAAATTATTTCATATTCTGTAAAAGTTTGTTGTTGCTAGGTGCCTTCAAGTCATTTCTGACCGATGGTAACCCTATCATCACAGGATTTTCTTAGCAAGATATGTTCAGAGGAGGTTTGGCATTGACTCCCTCTGAGGCTGAGAGTGTGTGACTTGCCCAAGGTCACCCAGTGGGTTTCCACTGCCAAGCAGGTATTTGAAACCTAGTCCCCTGGAGTCTTAAGTCAGCCCAATATTCAAACCACTCCACTCTACTGGCTCTCCTTTTTAAAAATACTTTTGTTCTGATAGTTTGTTTAATTTTGTTTTACCTGATTATCATCAGGTTTTTAGCTCTACCTTATTTTAACCTTACTGTAACTGCCTTGGGCTCCATACTGGGAGAAAGATGAGATTAAAATTAAAATATAATACATTCTGTTGGGTCATTCTGGAAATTCACACCACACCTTACTCATCTACTGAAAAGCTGTTGTGTTCAGAGCTTCCATTTTCTATTTATTCACCATTTTTATACAAAGCAGAAAGGACACTTAGAATTTTTGCTGTTGTTATGTCCCTTCAAGTTAACTCCAACTTACAGAGACCCCATCACAGGCTCTTCTTGGCATGTTTTATCCAGAGAAAGTTTATATGTCAATGGGGCAGTAAATTTACCCCAGATTTTTAATCAAAATTAAAGGCACTATGCAAGGTGATGGAATTGTTTAGGAGACAGAATACAGCAGCATGGAAGCCACCAGCTGCTAACAGCTCTTGAGAGCCCATAAGCCACCACCCCTTAAAAGAAAGGTTTTAAAAATTCTCGACATACTTGCATGGGAGATATCTGCATAAGTACTTGGTGATATCTTACAAAAAAATCAACATTTCTGGGCTAAAGTGCTGTTTTTCTTTTTTAAGAGGAAGTCAACTATTGTAATATATTGTGAGATTACACAGCCCAGAGATTCATTCATGAACACTGATTAATTTTTGATCTGTCGTAAAGCTCCACATCTAAAAAATATTTTAAAAAGAACTAAGAATGCCAACAAAACTTTGAGTATTTATATTACTGCCACAGCAGTTGCAGACATTTATAACCTTCCAAAGGTTACTGTATCTATTATATTTGGATCACAAATATTTCAAAGGTACCCTTTATAATCAATAATCTGATTAGTTCACAAGGTGACTTTGGTTCATTGAACTAATTATTTATGCCACAGGAAAATGTAGTAAAATTCTTTTAGCAATGACAGCTGGACTTCATCCAGAGGTTATGAGAGCTTTTTAATCTGAACACTTCCTTGGGAAGAAAAAAGCCCTCTGAGAATACTAAAGTCAAAGATTTACACCTAAGTGTCCCGAATTGGCCCTGAAATTGATCAAAATTTAAGAAAAGCAACTTTTTTTTTTGAACTCACCATGCTTGTTGCAGGATTCTGGGAGTTGTGGCCCAAAAAAAGTAGCTTTGCTTATTCTCAAAATCTGAGCTAGTTGCACTGTAGTGATTTAGTCCTGACCAACTACCTGGATTAACACTTTAAACGCAGGTACATGAAAAAAACTGATTTCCTTCTCCAATATATACATAATGGCAATCTGTTTTCTATTCTGCTCCCAGCAAAACACATCCACATAGCATATCAGTTTACTCCTTTGCAAAAAAGAATGTTAAACGGGAAAAAAGAGTCATCTGATTGGCAAACATCCCCATTACTGGATGGGTCATGGAAGCTAATGGTTCCTAAGGAACCATTTTAATCTAAGAAGTCAATTACCCCAGAATGAAGAAGAATGCCCATGAATATTTTGTAAGGACTATGGAGGACTATGCAGTAATTCACCAGACTATGAAACTAAGCCTTTACCCATTCTCTGACCACAGAAGCTAAACGATCGCTTACAAAAAGCTTACTCTGTTCATCTGGATAATTGTTATAACTACACAAGTGCCTGTAATAAAAATATTGCTTGGGCCACTGAACTGTAAAGGTAAATACAATGCCCCAAATTGTATGTGTAGGCTGCAAAATGGTAATGACAATCATTTGAAACTGATCTGAACCCACAGACTATCCTGAAAACATCAAAGACCACAAAATGAAGCCAGTAGGCCATAATCTGGAGGTCATCACACATTAGGAAGTGTTGTGTGTCATATTTTGGCCATATCATAAGAAAACTTGGCTCACTACAAAAGACAATGATGCCTGGTAAGGTAAGAGGCAGAAGGAAAGGAGGAAGACCTCAGTACGGATGGATAGACTTAATCAAGAAAGATATGTCCCCAAATCTGCAAGACCTGAGCAGGGTGGATGATGATAGAGTGACTTGGAGATCTCTCATCTATAAGGTTGCCCTATGTCAAGGTTGACCTGAGGGCAGTTAACAACAATAAATATGTGAAACCTTCTGGATATTTATAATACAAGGACATAGATCATAATCAACCATTCACACAGACCAGTCAGTCACATCTAGTTATAATAATGAATATCTGCACACTACTGAGAAAAAGGCAAAACAGCTAACTTAATCTGTGGCTGTTAAGAGTGGTAACTATGTCCTCCTCATCCAGATGTGACCCTATGAAGGAAATCTATGTTTGCAGCAACACACACGCACGTGCAAACACATACACACACATATATATAGGGATGTAATTTTTCTCTGATTTTCCTTTCAAGGGAGTCCATGGATAATTTTAGCCATTTTTTCTCTGCTGTGAGAAAGTCTTCAAAACTTGCACAGTTTGAGAGTTATTCTGTATAAAATTCACACATGGTTGTTTTGCACAGAAAACAGCATTTTCAGCATAGAATATAATATTTATGCATGCATGCGTACACACACACACACACACACACACACACACATACATATCCCTATAAGTGAAGATTAGCTGAGCATCTTCATCCTGCAAAAGTGACTGAGCTCTACAGGCACAGACAAAGCCTTTCACACAGCCACAAAATATGCAACTGGGAGGATTGTAGCCAGTAGGTGTTCGGGATGGAGCTAAGGCCACTGCTTACATCAATTAAACTGATTGGGATTTTTACCTGATTCAGTGACTGAAAATACAGATATCAATGGGAGCTGGTGCGGCTGCAGTGTTAGTGAGGTGGTAAACCTGTTCCAGGTCTTAGCCCAAATTTTAAAGGAGACGTCTCCAAACCTATTTTAGAGACAGCCTTCAGCACTCTGGACAACTGTTTTAAAATTATGGGTAAAACACTGAGTTGACTCATTGGCCCTCTGTCATGGAATCCACCAGCCATAACTACTAGATTTCTTAATAAGACAGTGTGGAATAGTATCCGTTTTCATAACTCTCATCCAAACCAGTGCATTCAATCTAGGGAAAAATGTATTATTGAGGGGAGAAATGCTCATCCCATAACAAACTTTTTCATCATTTTCAGGCTGGCTGACATCTTTTGGTATCTTTCGCTGCCTTAGTGCATGACAGAAAAGCACTTCTGCTTACAGGTTATCTGTGGCATCACCATGCCAGATTATGGCATTACTGAAGATAAAAATCACATGTTCAGTCCTGTTTTGGGAGAAAGGGAGTAGAGAGGTTCAATAAATGAAGAAATTGTTGAAAGAAATAAAATGATGGTATGGCTGAAGAGAGCCTAACAGCAAATGACACTATGAAGAATGCCATTCAAACAACACCGTGTGTTTACAAAGAGTCAAAAGTCATGAAACACAGGAATCACTTCTGAACACCAACAAACAGAATCTGGAATGAGATACTCTTGATTTACACTGAGTTGTTAGGTCTTACATAGTTCTGCATTTGACTTCCCTACCCCTGAATGCAAGCGTAAAGTCACCCTGAATTGAACGAGCCTCTACTTTTCCCACTTCGTTCAACAGCAATGTCTTCTCAGTCCAATGAAGAAATGTCTTTCTTTCTTTTCTTCTTTCTTTCTACTTTGGTATTCCCTAATGTATCTTCCTAAGTATGATCTCAATAACACATCCCACAAATCATTTTTAGGGTGAAAGTCTTAACTCTCCTCACTCTGTCTTACCAGTAATCAATCTAAGAATTGCACAGATAGAGCTGCCTCTCTTATTTTGTCCTCGCTATTTTGGAAAAATTTGACCCAAATAGCTACCTCTGTTATTTAGAGGATGGATTAAAGGGATTCATTTCTCTAAGCATATATTTTCCTTGAGTTTCCTCCAAATTGGGTTTGTCCTCCTTAAGTGAACATAATTCTGTAACAGACTCCTACTACACTGGGCTTTACTAAGGCTATTTTTTAAACAGATTTCATCAACTAATGACAGAAGTGAACTTTGATGCATGAGAAATCATCATTAATGTCCTCAATGAAGTTCTAAAGCCCCCTCAGAAAATCAAAACTGGACAATGGGAATAATAAGACATTTCTATAGCCTGAAGTATCTAAGTCAGCATCTCACATCTCTAATAAAATACCACATAGATAGAAATGTATACATATGCAGAGTAGAAATTCACTGTTTATCACTGTAAGAGGATTTAATTTAAAAAAGAACGTTCTTTGTAAGAAGAAAAAGTTAGAAAATTTGCTCTTTATGGGGTGATATTATAACAACGGCATACTTTTGAAGCATGCTTTCATTTTGGGATTTTTGCTAAAAAAACATTTCAAATTCTGTTTCGTGTACAAAGAATGTGTATAAGAAGCAGTTGGCAGCCTGTTAATGACTTACAACAGCATACATTGGACTTAGTCCACTGTAAGTCCTTTTGGGGGCACTGCAGAGATTGGAAGAGTCTACCAACCATGTCTAACCACCTAAATCCCTCTCGATCTCACCTTTTAGCTATTGCAGCCACCTCTCTGTGGCTGTTAAGTGGCCAGTGAAGAGCAGGAGACATTGGACAAGCATCTGGCTATGCCCCTATAGCTGGATGCAGAATGGACACCAAAAGTTCTGGAGGATGATGTCAATGTTCTGCATCTGACTATAGGAACACAGCTAGATGCTTTTCTGATAACCCCCATCATTCACTGGGTACCAAAAAGCTACTGAGAGGGGGATGCAGCAGCTAAAAGTTGAGTCCTGGGGCAGGATCTGAGAGAGAAGACATTATCAGAGTTTTGCCTCTGCAGAACTTTACAATAACACTCCCCCATAACAGAATCTTGGCCTATATTTTTATGCAAACAAAGTCCACCCCCAAGGGGGGTTCCTACTGGTAGTGTGGATGAAAAAGCTTTTCAAGGTTCTTATACTCACACACAGAGAACAATTTTACTGTGTTGAACAATTTTTTATGGGCTGTGTTGAGGTGTGGATTTTAATTTTTTTAAAATTAAGAATAAAGAAAAAAGAACACAATTCAAACACACACAAAAAAACCAAAAATACTACCTGTAGACATTATCAGACATCCAAATCTAGACATAACTAAAACAAATGCCAACAAAACATAACTAAAATTGTTTCCCACCCTTATTACAAACAGTACATATTACTTAAACACTAACACTTAACTCTTAAGTCACTCATTTTACTCCATAATTATTTACTGTTGATTATCACTTATCATTTTACTTATGTTCTTAAGTTCATAATTCATTGTTACGTTGCTCTAAATTTCTTACAAGTGTTGATCAATTGAAAAATAAACATATATGTGTGTGTGTGTGTGTAAACATTTTAAACAATGAACAGAAATCAACTTGTAAACCTACGTTTAGTCTTCTCATATAACAATCTTAACTATTAAAACCTAGTATCATCAGATCACCTACAATCTTTTTAAAGAAATCAGTCACTTCCACATAAAGGCCATGTCCGCGTAACAACACTCTTCTTGCTCAGTTCATGTGGAAGGGAGCTCAATGGCACAACCTCTTCCTTCCGCAGCGCACCCAGGCAATTTCTATTGCTGCACTACAGAAGGAAGAGTCACCAATGTGCTTGCCCAGCTTCTGTATGGCTGGGAGCGACGGGAGCACCGTGCAATCACAGGCACAAAATGGATTTTTTCTGTTTTGCGAAAACTGCACCAGCATGACACTTGGGGATGGGATAGCAACAGGCTGGCGACAACGTTGTGTAGAATCATGACCTGCCAACCACTGCCATCATGTCCCGAAAGCGACTTAGCCCTGTCATGCAGAAATGGCCAAACAAACGTTCATTTTGTGTTCTGCCATTAATCCTGTGGGTGGGATGTCTTTATGCATTTTTGTAATTCAATGTTCTCTGCCCAAGAAGGGGGCAGTCAGATTTGCACAAGACAGAGATAGCTTGATCTCAAGGGAAATTAGTTTTCTGTTGCTAATGGAACTGAAATTTTATTACCTGTCTTTTATTGCCATTTGTCCCTAGTTGTTACATGGCCAAGAAGGGGGTGGCTTCTGTCTGCACTGAGATCCATCAACAACATTTGAGACTGAATAGGGCCTGTGATTCTAACATCATTACTTCTCTTCTCCTGTACGATTTTTAACATCTCTTCCTGAGGAAGAAGCCAGTGAAGCTTCGAAAGTTTGTCTGATTTATTCTGTGCTTAAGAGTTGGACCAATAAAGCTATTGCTACTTTGTGGATTTTGTTAGATTTTGTTGCATGGCCCACACTGCTACCCCAGAATATGGCTGATGTGTTCATACAACTTTCTTGGAGAGAGGAGAAAAAGTTCAGATATTCTTTATATCCCTAAAGAGTAGTGTCTTGAAGCAGGACTGGCTAAAATTATTAAAGCAAGCATTATCATTTTTCTCTTTTCCTGAAGATATGGTGGTGCATAATGGTGGTGAGTTTAACCATGATGTTAGAGAACAGAAAGGAGGACTACACACTGTTATAGGATCTGCACGATATCTGGATGAGAAGCTTCCACTTGGCTTCAAGCCATCCACTCATCTCCTTCAGCAGGAGATGAGAAACTACATGCAGAAGTGATAACACTTACAACATGATCCAGCCAATGTTAAGCGTACTGAAGTCCAATTGTTTCCAATGGGAAGAAACGAAGCACATGCTTAAGTCTCCTACTGAACTCAACAGGGCTTCAAAGTTATTAACTCTACCTAGATCATGTACAAACCATGGGAGCAGTGCACTTCATTTATTCAGACTGTCCCACTGTTTAATGTTCAGGTATTTTCAAGCTTCTATAAGGATGGCATAAGAATGCAGAAGCACAGATGTATGTGAGCAGGTCCCTGTTACCTTCACTTCTTCAATGAACTGCCATTAAACGAACACCTAATGATTCTGATAATACCCCATTTCTTAATGTTTCTCAATCACCTTGTTACCACGGCTATGGTATGTCTGGTGAGAGCACTAGATATCTCTTGATATCAAATAATTTGGCCTCTACTTGACCTTTCTCTGCCACCCTACTCCACGTTTGCAGAGGTCCACCGGACAAGCACGTTTTAGGTGCAGCCGTTAATGGCTGTAAATTCCAAATCTCATTTAGGCAGGCAACTTAAGCCTCTCCGATGCTTCAGGGAACACCTTCTTGCAAACCGACCTTGCTCAGCGCAAATCTACACAAAGATGCACGGCCAGGGGCCGAGCCATTCCTTTATGTTGATCAATTTGCATACTGGTCATACTATTGTCATCAAGCGCTAAGTCCATCATGTAAAACCTGACCTTTTCCAACGCCTTTGTCCCGCTCTAAATTTCCTTTGTTCTCACCGAGCATGGCATGGTCTGTAAGTAAAACCCACCCTATAAAAAGTCCCCATTTTCAAGTCCTCCTCGGATCACCCTGGACTTCCATCTAGCCTTGCTGCCACTCTGTCCATTGAAGTTTTCCCCTCGGTTCCCAATAACTGAGTCTGCTTCCCTTTTTGGACTACTTCAGACTACTTTGGACTTCCATCCCACTTTGCTGCCGGTCTGTCTGAAGAACTCCCCTCAGAAAGCCACGCTGAGCTTTCTTCCCCTCAACCTCTGCTTCTTTCCAGGAGTATGAGACCAGGTGTCTTATTAACCACTCCCCCGACAACTCTCCATTTCTATTTCTAAGTTAGCTGTGTGCATGTGTTGTCTTATTCGTTGTTTGTCCTTTAATAAAGCTATCATTTTTGTTACTTTTAAACTTGCCTGGCTACTCTTCGGACCTGACACCATAGACATAGGGTTAAAGACCCTGGCTAAAGTTACCCTGCCTCTCGTTAGCTTAAGAGAGTGCTCGAGTCTAATTTCCCCATCTTGTGTTTATTTGGTAATTTGGGCGCCCCTCTCGGGACCCCCAGCATACAGGGTAACAACCTCCCTTAGGTTTTCAAAGAATGTATGAAGGTACAGGGGCTGTGCATGTTAACCAATTCCTATTGTCCTTGTACTCACACCTCTGTCACTGTTTGAAGCAGCCACCCTGGCAAGGCAGCCGTCTCCCGTGCCCCTTACCCTAGCAAGTGCGGAGTAACAACTATACATTGTTGCTCATGCGAAGTTTCACATTCATCTGGTACAGATATTTTACTGCACTTTTCTAGGCAATCTCAATACTGGTTGATAGGCATATTATTGTTTTCCAGGATAGTTGACTCTCTTTCCCACATCCTTTCCAAGACTTGCTACCCTCTTCATTTCACATTAATTAGCCCATCCCTTCTCATGGGTTTTATCAGTCTTTATGTCACTCACTGGAGTTATAGATTAAGTATGATGAAAAGGGGAGTTGGTAATCCTGCTGTTGGTGTCACTGTGTGCCTTCAAATCATTTCTGACTTATGGTGATCCTAAGGTGAACCTATCACAGGATTTTCTGGGACCGAGAGTGTGTGACATGCTGAAGGTCACCCTATGAGTTTCCATGGCCAAGAGGGGAATCAAACTCTGTTTCCAGGGTTGTAGTCCCACAGTCAAATCACAATGCCATGCTGGCTTTCTATAGCAAGCATGAAAAGAATACTCACAGATCTTCCTGTCTCAGTGAGAAAGGATGTCTTGACACAGCTAGATGCCAACTGGAAATTGTCAACCATTGAGAAGTTTTTCACAGTTTGAGACTTCCCCGCATATATGTGCAGGGAAGTCTCAAACTGTGAAAAACTTTGCAATGGTTGACAATTTCCAATTGGCATCTGTGTGTGTATATATATGTGTGTGTGTGTGTGTGTACATATATACATACACACACACACACACATACTATACAGACACACACACACACACACAACCATTGCCTTGTAAAAACAGTGTGTTAGTGCATAAAAGAATGTCTTTTGTGCAATACACAGCTTTTTGTACAAATAGATAGATAGATAGATAGATAGATAGATAGATAGATAGATAGATAGATAGATAGATATCTCTATCTAGCTATCAATCTAGCTATCTTTTCTTTGCTAAGGAACTGTATAACAAAGCAATGGCTGTTAAGCAAAATATTATTTTCTACATACGGTCATTTCCTTTTTCAGTAGGGAGAAAAGTTCTGAAACTGAAAGCCCAAAATAAGTGAATCCAGTGACATCTGCAACCTCCGTGCATTTGGATTGTCAGCATCCTCAACAGACGAAGCAGGAGGAACAATATGGGTTCCACAGACATAGCTGTTAAATAAAGCATCATAAATGGATGCACAGCTGAATGATATAAGTCTATGTCATAACTACAAAGATATGTGTTAACTAAAAATAAAAAGATGTGTTAACCACAAAAGTACTGCTAGAAGTTTCACAGATGATCACACATGAGTGAAGACAGATTTTTCAAAAAAAAAATTAATAAAACATCAAAAGACGGTTAGATGTATGCTAGTTTCAAGCCGGGGGGGGGATTCAGATGGAGATGAGTAAATCAGGCTGAGGCACATGCCAGTACACTAACGAGGTTCAATAAAAATGATGTAACTATGCACGAAGGCTTAAATCCTATTGCACCAACATGTGCAAATCAATATTCATGTTTTACAGTTTATTAAATCCAAGAAATGAGACAGTCAAAATAGTTGCCTAGCAATCAGAATTTCAGCAAGAGCAACAGTGAGAATTCAAGCATTTTCAGGGGCTGGAGTACTCAATGTTAATTCTGGCTAGTGACATGTTGCAAATGTGTAACTTCTGTGAAGGCTTCACTATTTTATTTAGATATATGCCACCCCATCAAAATAATATATAAGTTTATTTATTGGACTTATACTCTGTTTTAATCAGGAGATAGGATCTAAAATAAATAAATTTTCCTCAAGAAAAAAGGAGTAAGATTTGGACAGCAACACACAGACTGATATTTACCCAGATTTCTGACACAAGACAAGATTAGACATGGGGATGTACACAAAATCCCTCATGTTAACTACCTAGGCTGGCATCCTGTTAAGTCACTTAGAAATACAAGCATACTTCAGCTAACAAAGCTTCTAAGAAGCTCCTTTTTACCAAGTCTTTTAACAGACACAAATCCCCCTTCTCCTCCTAGCCCTCTGTCCAGCTAGAAATTTTTAGCAGCATCTGCACTGGGAGAACAGGGAAGGAAGGCAAGAGAAACACAGACTTTCAGCATTGTTTCATAGCAGTGTTTTTGCATTAAAAAATCCAATAAAGATTCAGCTGGGAAAAAGTGAGATGCTGTTTTAGCTGATCCTACTGCCATGCTCAGGTCCATGCTGAGATAAACCTGTATATAAGGGAAGTTAATGCACACCTCAGTCTTTTTTTTGGATGAGGAACAGTTCTTTTCTTGCCCTCGCATTCCATCCAAAAACCTCCCCACACACATCAACTGTCAGTCCCTCAGAAGGTGTGCTGTACGTTCTTCTTACCAGAGGGAAAGAGAGGGAGAGGGGAAGCAATTCAGACCATGAAGATCTTGCTGCTCTCACCTCCTGGAGGGAAGGAAAATGAGGGTGCATTCCATTTGAGAGCACACCCTCTTTTTTTCCCCCAGACTGCACTGAGAGCAGCTGCTTCTTTATGTTATGAATCACTTCCACTACTTCCTCACCAGTAAAGCCACAGTGCCCCCCCCGGGTGTGACAGCCACTGGATGGTGAATGGATACATAACTGTGCATGCAGAGCTACACACACATATGAGATTGCAACCCTTTGCCCATTAATATTTAACTATTAACTATGTTGTGAAGTTATTAGAATACATTTCCCCACTGCCGCAATACAACATTGCCTGGTGGTGGTGGAGCAAAGGAAATAACCAGGATATGTCCTCCTAAATCAGGAATAGCCAACTTACTCTCATGATGGGGCTGGATTGCATCTCTGATTAGCTCTAACCAGCACAACCTATGAGAGTGTCAATTTAGTAACTTTCAGAGGGCCCCAAGTTGTCCATCCTTGCACAGGAAAATGGTGAAAACTCAACCAAGGCTTGATATATATATGGCAGCATTCCAAGTCCAGTGTCACTTGTGGTCCTATCTTAATTCTGAGTCCCAAGGGCTTACTCAGGTAGGTTTCGTTACACATCTGGAAAGTGCTATACAGTGGCAGGGAATTCCATACTTAGGCTAGCAGCCATGTTAATATCCTGGCTTGCCGTTTCCCCGCTAGGGTGGAATAAATCTGCTCTGAGCTTTATTTCATAGTTTGAGGATGCCATTCTCTTTAAAGGATCTATTGCTGGGTATAGGGCCCAGCACCTTGGATGACTCTTCGAAAGTACAGAATAAACACACTTTTAGATTCACCACGCCTTGGACATGGAAGGCAACAGCATCACTGTCTCTCTTTATGCTACTCTTTTCTGAATCATATGATGGCAAACACAATGCACAATGATGATGATGATGATGACGATGACGATGATGATGATAATGTTATTTGTACATTTGCAAGAACACAGTATTAAAATGGTGGCCTCAGTGGATTTCAGGGATCATCCGAAGTATATGGGAGAAGTCATCCTGTCATATATATTGGATCTGTGCTATCAATATGACACACTGGCTGGGTGAATAATTTACTCATAAAATGATGCACAAGATCTCACTTAATAATCTTGGCTGTTTGCTTCCTTCACTGAACCAGATGTTTAGGAACCTCCCATGCAGGGCCATAATAAATCACAGCCACGCGATCTTCTGATGGCTGGCACAAAGAATAGGTGGCTGCTGGCACAATACCTCTATTAACATTTTATGGGCATGGCTACAGCTGGCTGCCCTCTGGCTTTCAGAAATAAACCCTCACAACGGCAGGAGGTACAGGGCAGCAAGCCCAGATGCCCCATTACATTACATTACCATTACATCTGGATGGCTACACTCTGACTGATTCCTCCTGTTACAGCTATAGTAAACCCACCAAAAAAGACTCCTAGCTGAATGAAAGTATCTCCCTATGTTTGATCTGTCACCAGGATTTCTCTTGTACAGCTTCACCAGGGCATTCAACAATCTACGGAGCATTTGTTTTTGACAGTGAAATTGGCTGGAGAGAGGCCAATTTCTCTATATTGACTCCAGACCTCTTCCCACTGCAACATGAAATTCAAAAGGGAAAAACAAGGGGAAATTACTATTTGTTCTTCCTTAAAACTCAGCACTCTGAGAGTTCAGAGAAAGCTATAGGGTTAGGAAGCATACTGAAAGAGCTTTATCTTTTTACTCTCTTGACACACTTAAGTAAGTGCTGCTTAAATGAAATGAAATGTTCAATCATTCAGGAAGCAACACTTCTCTCTACCATACACGCATTTCAATAGATGAGACAATTCCACAACATATTTTTTTAAAAAAAAAAGCCATTTCTTATATATAAATGGATTATTTTAGTATATTTGTCGGAGTGCCTCATTTGAATTCTTACGCAGCAATAAGTAACACATTACTAGGTTGGAAGGGTAAGAAGATATAATTCCAACCCTTGGCCTCCTCAACATGTTCATATGATATTAAGACTGGCATAAACTACCGGTATAAGTAAGACTTCTACTGTGATTACTGGATGCAGCAAGTGTTTCATAACAGCATCTCTGCAACATGGACTGGCCAGTGGAGAGTGCAGAGATGGTGGCAAATATCTAACTATGTTCCTATCAGTAGACACATATCACTTAATCATTTTCCAGGATTTGTCAACTATTAAAGGTACAGAAACCGTGTCTCATATTCAACAGGGCATCCTACAGCTGAAATGAAACAAGCTGAATAGCCTACACAAAGAGTAATCTTAACCCTTTCTTATGCCTATGTAAGCTGTGTAATAGTGTTCTGTCACCTATGCAGGTACTCTCAAACTATTCACTTTTGGTGGTGAATGCCATGCTTGGTGCACCCAGTGCACTATCACTGTGTTACACATTGGCAATCGTTCCTCATTATTTCCTTGCTAGGAGATTTCACGGGAATTGTACAAAAGAAGCCTAAACACAGGATCCTTCTTGGATCCTGTGAAAAATTAAAATGTTCCACTCCCAGTGCTGAAAATTTGACCAACAACAACAGTGTAGGGTTTGCATGTATGTATGTTTGTATGCATTTTATAACTCATTCATTCATTCATCCATTCATTATTATCTGACCTTTCTCTCAGTACAAGATTCAAGGCAGCTCACAAGTTAAAAAACAAGGATTTTGGGGGTAGGCTTTGGTGGTAGGCCTTTAACAATGCTGAGGCCTCAGTAGATGCTCACAGAGAGTACATGGTGACTCTGGATTTGTTTAATGATATAATTTAATATGTAAAGCTACACCTATTATTTGATGAAGAGAAAACAGATCTTTTGTTGACTTAAATGGGGCAAGTTACAGAAATAAACACAAAGACAAACATGAGTTGGGGTCCAGAAACCACCACTGCTACAGTGCAATCACCTAATAAACAACCCCAAATGTTTCCTCCTCCCCTTTCGCTATGGATTATAGCTTCAGATATATTTTGAAGACATACTACTCTATAGATTTCTAGTGGTACAAAGTCATTTGATTTTCAGAACATAGGAAGGAAATGCAATGTCAGTATTTCCCATTATCTGCTAATCATTGGTAATTTCATCATATTTTTAAAGGGAAAACAAAAGAGGGAGAATATTCAGAATGAGAAGCCTCAAATGAGAATGATGCTTCCTGAGAGATCCAGTGATCGTCTGGGTTTGTCATGTGGAATCATTAAAAATTATTATTATTTTTTAAGTGGAATGTTAATAGCAGTGTTGCAAGGCAATTGAGCGAGATAATTTCTTTAAAAGACGGAACCATTTTTTCTTATTTGCTCTGATAACCAAAGTGGCTTTTCATTTCAGCGCAGCCAATAGTAGGGACATTTTTGCATGCACAGAAAGTACCAGCAGTTAGATGAAATATGAAGGCATTTCATTTTACCAACTTAAGTCAATGTGGATATGAATATTCCCTTCTCTCTTCTCACCCCTTCTTTCTTCTTTCCTCATCATAAATGTTAGATTTAATAGCTAGATTTATCCCAAGCATCACAGGCAACTGAAGCTGCCACTGAGCACAGGATACAAAGCATATTAGCTAACTGTGATTTGACAAACACAAACTGCCAATTAGTGACATGGCATCTTTATTGCTAGAAAAATATTGATTCCAAAGTAGAAACTGGATACTCAACTAAGCCAAAATGCCATCCATCAGAAGTTTATGAATATTTTCCCAGAGAGGAAAGAAGACATTCTAAGCAAAAGACACAGAAAATATTGCTGTTATGCTTGTCTGCCAGAAGCAGGCACAAGCACTTGTATGCAACAATTCTGCTGGAGACTATCCTAAGAAATTGTACATCTGCAGTGGCCCCTCTGCATTTGTCAGGATTCGGGGCACAGAACACTCGTGAAAGTGGAGAAACTGTGAATAACTCTCCCATGAACCCACTCACATTCCCTCCTGGAGCTCCTTTCTCTCATTCCTTTGTCTCTGGCCTCAGCGCTCCAAAAGGGAAGAAAAAAGACAAGGCAAAGGGCTTACCCATACTTTCCGTTCAGAGAGAGAAAAGCAGAGCACTTAGTTCTGGCATTCTAGCTACTTCTGATCACCATCTCAGACGGGAAGGGCAGGAGCAAAAAGAGCACCTGACCAATCAGCGGCCATTACACAGCAGAATGTGCAGCCACATGGCAGAGAGAACATTTCCTTTTGCTCACCCAAAATGAAAAAAAATCCATTTTAAGCACAAGCTTTGCAAGCCTGGGGTGAGGAATGCAAGGGAATGGGAGGAGGAGAAGCGGGGGAGGCAAGCATGTGCCTTGCAGATAATCAAATTCACAAATGTGCAAATGTGGAGGGGGGACTATATTCATTTTTGCACATGTTCTCAGTAACTTCTTTTTTCAATGAGCTTATCACATTAAGGGAAATAAAACCCATCAAGTGAATCTCACCACCACCACCAATCTTTCCAATAACATTTTGGGAAAGTGAAAGGTATTGTTCACAGATCTGCCTTCCTGTATTAAGTTTGCTTCACTGCCCGGAAGGAAAGAACAACACATTTGATACTAGATACTTGTTTATATACTTGAAGGATGGTGAACAAGTGATGTAAGCAAAGAGAAAGACCATAGCCAGAGGGCTCTGGGACTCAACAGTGAGTTCCTATAGCAATATGAACTTTCGTAGGTAGCACCAGTGATGCTTACTCTATATGCTAAGCAGCTTCAGACTTTTTTGACTAAACTGACGGAGGCACGCTTTGGATGTAGCATGAGATGACATGACTAACTGGAAAAGACAACAATGCCTGGTGAAGCAGAAGGCAACAGGCAAAGAGGGAGACTCCACTATAGGTGGATTGATTCAATCAAGGAAGCCATGGCCCTAAGTTTGCAAGACCTGAGCAGGGCTGTTGATGGCTGGGGATCTAGGAATTCTCTTATTCATAGGGTCAACATAAATAGAAGTCCACTTGGCAGCACATAACAACAATAATTAATTATACTAGTCCCTGACGCTACCCTGACACTTTCCCTTTTTTTTTTTTTTTTTACAAAAGTTGCCTTGCTCCTTTTCAAAGGAAGGTGTTTGATGCCATTTTATGACGTTCTGTTTAGAATAATGGAAAATAACAGATCTACGTCTTTTCCACATTCCTTCCCAAAGGACTATACCTTTCAGGAAACCATGTTTGCTTTGAACCAGGTATATTTGACAGAAATCTCTAGAGCTGCTGTTCATTCTAAGCTCTTTGGTAAAATATTTCAATGGGTTCAATATTTGGTTGCCTAAAGGAATGTGTAGGGTTTTTTTCAGTGTCTTAAGCTGCAGAAAAGACATTCTTTCACTTCAGACTAATATTAGATTCAGGCCTTTCTCCTGTATCGTGTATTACTGGGGTTTTCATTTGGTTTTCCCTGGGCTCAGAAATTACTCAGGGAATTCCACCTCAGAACTGTATACGTTCTCTGAGCTTCTGACACTGATTTGTGAATAACAATGGTACCATCTTTAAACTAAGCTATGTTATCATAGGTTATTGCAAGACCTCACACTAGGAAAAATGTAATAAAGACATGAGATTCTCTGTTCTAAAGAAATTCTTTGGAGATTACCGGGAACAATCATGACCGGGAAACTCTAGCAAAATACTATTTAGCGTGGCAATAAATACTTAAGGAAATGTTGGACCTCCTGCCTTGCAATCTAACCCTTGGAGGAAATCTGTAATATTTGCTTCTTCGGCCACTTCTGAATTTTTAAAATAATGCTGCATCATTTAGAAGTTATGGCCATATCTTTTATGGCTTCGTTATTTTTTTATTGTAAGCTACCTCATCAAGAATGTTTATTAGTGCATGGCATATGAATATCATTAAATAAATAAGGGAAAACACTGTGCTGCCTACCATGGGATACAAGATACTGCCTCACTTCCCGCAGATTCTTTCCCTATGTGAGAGTTCCATATAGCGCCGCAGCATGCATTCTAAAACTGATTACCTCTGCTTGTATTGCTCAAATGAAATAATGGGCACTCTCTTTCTGGTCTGCAGCTGTCCTCCTGCCAAACAATGGAAAGGCATTAGTTGGCTTGTGGTCTTTCCAAATATGTCAAATCCTCTGGGATAATCTTGCTCAAAAAAAGTTGGTGGCCTGTTATTTTTATCCATCACATCTCTGCCTCTTAACAACGTCAAATTCTAGGCTGTGATTCAGGCCTGTGGAAAGCCACTCCCACAATCAGGTGCTGTATAAATGGCTTTTTAAACATATGGAGCAAGTTGCCACCATCACTACCACCCCAAGCCAGATAGGGATCCTGGCATGAGACACTGAGGGATTTAAACCTTTTTCCCTTCCAAAAATCTCAGTCCAAATCAGAGCTTGGTGCCAGACGAAAAGTACCCACTGGTGTGGATTCAAGCTCTTCTTTCAATGGAAATAGTAGCTGGACGATGATCTGCATCAGGACCACAGCACAGAGCAAAGATTTAAAAGTCCAGGTTCCCCTCCCTTCATAGCTGCAGAAGAGCCCTGACTCCAGAAGCCTCTGTACTTCCTGTTTGCTTCCAGAAAGTCATTCAGACAAGTTGGTAACCGTGTGAACAGCATCCTATCTAGTCAGGTCCCAGTGATTCCAGGAAAATCTCTCATGCCACAAGACCACTTTCATTCTACTGGGCTGTAAAAGAGTAGCCTGCTTCATTTGGCAGGCAAATCTGACAGCAACTCAGATTGCTTGTTTGCTAGATTTAATATATATCCTGCTTTTCTCCTAAATGGGACTAAAAGTGATTACAATATTGATTAGAAAGCCCAAACAATATGGAACCCAGAAGTTAAACATTAAGCCATATTAAAACACTACTTTTAGGCATTAACTTCAGAACAATTTGAAACACATTGTAGTTGTCTGTCCTTAAGTCGTTTCAGCCGTATGGCAAACCTTAGCCTTAAGATGAACCTATCACGGGGTTTTCTGGGTCTAAGAGTACATGACGCACCCAAAGCCACTCTGTAGATTTCCATGGCCAAGTACGGAATCTAACCCTATTTTCCAGGGTCTCCATCAAACACTGAAACCACTACACCATGCTGGCTCTCTTTGAAACACATACTGCAAGCTAAAAAAATAGCACATGTAATTGCATATTCCTCCACCTTGATTAGTTAAGGCTGAAAGCCTGTCTAAACAGGAAGGTCTTTGCCTGCCAGTAAAAAGACAGCAGGGAGGGGGTGGACTAACAAATCATCTCCTCCTTTTGGAGCAATATGTGCATATGTTTAGTTCTCATGAATCTACAGGCATATTGTTTATTTAGGTCATTTATTAGATCTCCTATTCCAGGCATTCAGGGTGAGCTATGCTATCTCATTTTATCCCCACAATATTTATGAACTTCTTTAAATAAAGCAAAACACCTGATGCCCTTAGGACATATAGCAGCTAGGTATTTTCCTAGTACTTGTCCTTCTGCCATTCTTTGCTGTCATTTTTCTAAAGACAGTGAATTCAAGGCCCATCACAAATGATGGGCAGGGAAAGAGACAGGTGAAGAAGTTCAGTCTTTTCTCTACACCCCAGTGTCTTCTCCTTAGTACCCTTCCTCCCTTCATCTTCCCTCCTGCCTCTGAAGTCATTGCCTCAAACAGTGCAAGAAGGAAAAATTTTACTTGATTTTTGAAAATTACTCACAGTGGCCCCTGCTTTGTACAACCGCAGTGTCTTGAATGAGCAAATGCTGCATTTTTACTTACCGGTAGCTGTGCCCATGTCTGTCGCTACAGGAGGTGGAGCAAAATGAGGGCACTGCTCAGCAAGTAAAAATTCTGCCCCCCCCCAATATACTTTCAGTCCCCAAATTTCTAGCATCTCGGTAACACAGGACTTCAGTTGAGCATTTAGAAATACAGTTTCAGCTTCTAAGAAAAAGGGGGTGGGAAAGATACCAAGGAAATGTTAACACAGCAAATATAAGAGCTCTAGGTATGAGCAAGTTCACTTTCTGCAAAACTAGAAATTCAGGGACTGAGGGAAAATTTCATTTAGGTGGGGTGGAATTCTTATTGGGGAGCCATGCCCTCATTCCTCCCCTTCCCCATGTCACTACACCCCAGCTGTGTCCCAGATCTCAACACTGTTCTATTAAATGCAACATAAGTTACTGAATTAGACCTGTGGCTAACCTGCATGCACTGATCTGCCCTACTTTCTGTGCTTTCTTCATTCTAGTGAGAGACAGATCTTTGGGAAAATATTGTAGACTTTGGGAAGCTACTTAATGCTAGATATAAAACAGGACAATTTTTTTCCATTCGCAATAAGAAATTTTCTCATCATCCAAGAGAAATCTTCCCCACCTCTGCAAAAGAAATCCTCAAAATTCTCAGCCTCTGCAAAGGGAATGGCCAACTGTGAGAGGGCCAATGGCTTTCCACAAAAGTAGACTGTGGAAATAGAATTTGCATAAAAATCCCAAAAAGTGACAATCACTGAAAAATATTTTAGAATGCTCAGAATTCTGCCCAGCCAGGAGGAAAATTTTAAATTTTTCATTATAGAATGTAAGGAAAAAAGGGGGAACACTGCTATTTCTACCAAAAGCCTTGGAAATCTTTCCTAATGTATCTATGATGGAGTTCTGGGGGTGTGGCTATCCGAAGTGCCAGAGAAGCTTGGAGAATAGCTCCTTAAGGGAGAAACCCAGCCCTGTAATACATGGAAGGGGCTGATGGCCAAGAGGAAAAGCTATACAAAGGCAGATACCGATTGTCTATTAGTAGTCTTTTAGCAAGCATTCTTGCCAGAGAATGCTCTGGAGTAAAGTCCCTCTGTCAGCCAGGAAGGGTGACTGTGTAGGAAGGGTTTAATTCTCAGGAAAACTCTAGAGAGAGGCAGAAAAGTAATTAAACTATTATGGAATCTGGGGTTCAGCTTTTGGTGAAAGTGTAGTCAAAGTGCTGTTTATGATACTTCTGCTTATATGAGAGTTTAAAGATATAAGGAAACTGCCTAAAAGAATTCTGAAGAACTGTATTAACTCTGATCTGCATACAAATTCTAATACTTTGTTCCGTATGTTATCTCAATAGATATTACAGTTCATGTTTATAAATACTGACGCAGCTCAGTGACCTACAGTATTTAAAAACACACAGAAAACATGCTTCCACAGAACTGTTAAGGGATTCTAAATAACCATTGAAAAGATTGACCCTTTTACTCAGAGGTGGTGTTATAAGGGGGAAGGCAGAGCTGTGTGGAAAAGACAGGGCATCTTATCAGATTGAGGAACTGCCACACCAATCTGAAAGAGAAAGAAGCCCCTGCCACAGTATCTTATTTTATCTTTCCCCCATTTTCCATTTCCTCCCTTCCAACGATGTGTAGGCAGTGAGCATACTCAGATCGTATTGGGACATCCGGCATGGTACCTTTAAGATTTTTTCCCCTTTATTTTCCAGAGGGTACTTTTGCAAACCTTGGGAGTTCCTTAAACTTTCCCTTTTGTAGGCAGTTGATCACATAAGGAGCAGCACTCTGGAGCGCAAGTATTATCTTGCCGCTTTATATTTGTAACATACACAGCAGCTGAGAACATCAAGTAGTCCTGCTGACATTTCTAGCAGAAGACATTTCTAGCAGTAGTCTCCGTCACTTTTATTATTCATCTGTACTTTTTTGCTCAAGGTGAAAGCAGACAAGGCAGATGTCAAGGAAGGTTACAACAAAACTGTAAGAGGCTTCGTGGTTAATTGCCAGTTATCATACCAAGCAGGACCTTGGTTACAAAATGCACTTGACCAATAATGCCAGAGGAATGTTCACTTCAGAAGCTGAACGCTCTCCAGTCTTGTTATGCAGTCGGATTTCAGAAACCCTATTTGAACATCGAAAGCAGAGGCTAAGGCTTTCCAATTTCCTATAACAGTTCAAGCATTTCAATTTATGTACATATTTGTAGCACTGTTTATTATGGGCCTATCAAAATGGCCTCGAGGTGCATTTAACGTAATTAAAACTATATATCAAACTTTGCAAACCACATTCAAGAGAGTCTTCCCTCTAACATTAGCGAGATTTCTCTCACTAAAACAACAACAATATAATCCTGTTGCACCCAACAAACAGGAATTAAGTTTGTCATACCTGTATTTTAAAATGCGAAAGACAATAAAGTCTAAGAAAAAAAAACCCAGCACAGTTCTGTAAAGATCAGTTATGACTGCATAACCAACACCATACTATTTACATACACCAAATTTTTTACCAGTTTCAAATTTGGGATAAGAATCCCTCAAAGTCATCCTTCATTGGCTTTATCTTTGCTGATATTTCTACCTATGCATCTTTTTAACAGTAGCAAAGGTAGGGAGCTGGAATTTGGGAAGAAAAAGTGTTGAAAATAAGATTGTGATCATGTGACTCACTTCTGATCTCTTAGGGCCCTTCCACATTACATAATTATAGCATTATGATTCCACTTTAACTGCTACTGCTCCATCCTATGGAATCCTGGGATTTGTAGTTTTATGTGGTATTTAGAAATCTCTCCTCAAAACAACTTTAGTGACTCACAAAACTATAAAACCCAGGATTCCACAGGATGAACCAGGGCAGTTAAAGTGGAATTCTGTATTGCGCTGCTACTCAAAGTGATGGTCCTTGGACTGGTGTCAATTGGCTGCTGGTCCCTGGCAAGTCTGCAGGAAAGAAAAACATATCTCTATTCTATGGGCAAAAATTTAGTGCTAGTTCTTAGTAGACTGGGAGTTGGGGGGGGATTGCCAGTCTTCCACATCAGGTAGTGTGCGAAGCATGGATATAATGTTAAAAAAAATGCTTTATCATGGCAAAGAGACACCAGTCAATACACCCAGAGCATCCCAGAATGCGAGTTCCTGTGGTATGTACAATTGATCCAAGGCTGACATCCTGAAATGACCGATGGTCTAACAACTTCAGTTTTGCTTCCCAAGGACAAGGACTGCTAACATTTTCAGGGGACAGCTGTGTTAGAATCCAGTCCTCCCTACAAAGATCACTAAGGGCCAGCTGACCCAAGACGCAGCTAACTGGAGTTGTGATGAATCCAAACCTATCTCAGCCCAGTGATCTTGAAAATTAATTAAGACTATCCTTGCCCTGAACTAACTTAGTGCTGGCATTGTGACTATCTGTGTACCTGGGGTCCCTAAAGTATGAAATCAGCTTCCCTCTTACCGATTGTCTGGAAAAAGAATTGTGAAAAAGTGTATCATTTTGCAAAATATGCATGATTATAACAGTGTTATAAATTCCCTAGCGGCTTGGGCATAAGTGTGTGGTTTATAATTTGCAACAGAGCCAAGACTGCTCAAAATTTTGCAGGAAGTGCCACTTTTATTTATTTTCCAGTATTCTTCTTGTCTAAACTCAAATCTTTTATAACTAATTCAGGTCTTTGATAACATGTTGTCAGTTTTTGTTCTACTTAAAGATAATGCATGCTTCTCCCAAACAATTTATGTCTTTAGTTAAAATGATGACAGGAACATTTTGAGCCCATCTGCCATTTAGGCATTATATTAAAGGATACACAACTATACTATGGCATAAGCTTCCATAAAGGATCAGTTTTATCAGATTCATGAAATGGGCAGCAAAGATCTTAGAAATGGAAATATTAAGTAAAGATGTATCCCTAACCAGGAGCAGAGTCTTAATGTTACTTTTTAAAAAATTACTTTAGTGCTAAGGACTCCAGGAAGTAATTCGCAATTAGTGTACCTGTTACAGTAGGTATAGCTTTTGAAAGTAACTCTTTGCCTTTTCTCAGAAGAGATTAAACTATTTAAGTAATCACTTAAAATATCTGAATGCTATAAGACACTAAAAGCCAGTGTGCTGTAGTGGTTTGAGCAGTGGACTACAGCTCTAGAAACAAGGGCATGGAAAATCCTTGATTGGTTCACCTTAGGGTTGTCATAAGTTGGAAACAACCTGAAGGCACACAACAGCAAGCAACAAAAAGCAGCCACTGACCTAGGACACAAAACATAGGCCATTTCCACACTACACTGTTATAGTGCTATTATTCCACTATCAACATCCTGTGGAATTCTGAGGTTTGTAGTTTACTGAGGCCAAAGAGCTCTCTGGCTGAGAATTCTAAACGCCCTCCCTAAACTGCAAATCTCAGGATTCCACAGGATGCTGAAAGTGCAATAATAGCACTAGAACAGTGTAGGGTGGCAATGGCCTAAGAAGAAGCAAACACCAGCTACAGGCAGAACATTTCTCTAAAGAAACATACTCTAGTAACTGGCAAACTTGAAACAGATTGTTAATACTAATTAGCACATCTATGACTTCTTGTAAAAGTGATCTTAGTTTCTGGCAGGCAACCATTCCCAGGACCTTTTGAAACCCTTCCATTCTGTATTTCTTGGGTTATAACTGGACGGAAGCTTCAGGCTTCCTCTCGAGAAGGTAAATACATTTTACATCTTTACTTTACTCAACTTAAAAACAAGAGATGTGCAACTTTGTTCCACCTAAAGGACATCCAGCCTGGAGTGCTCTGTGATATCTACCCTTGCCCACTCAGTCAAAGCTCAAGGCTGGGACTGTGTTTTCCAGTAAACAGCAAAGCTCCTACAGTGTCCCCACAGTAGACTACATCAAGCAATCTTGCTGTTCCTTAATTTCTTCCTCAGAGATGTCAGCATTGCATGTATTAGTCCAAGCAACAGGATCTGCATCATGTTGCCGTTAAGTCTTTTTCTCAGTAACAACTATTGACTAAGACACCATAACCATTGGGCAGTTTATAGTCTTCCACCCACTCCTTTACAAAATCACTGAAAGACTTCCATTCATGGTGCCTAACAAACGCCTCCTTGGAAGGGAGATTCTATAACACAGATACAGAGCAAAGGATTTCATGGGGCCAGGGAGATGAAGGACGGCATTCATCCTTTGGTTCAGGTGTCCTCCACAAACCCATCTGAAGAACAGAATTTCAGGCTAGCATTTTCACTACCCCTTGTCAAAAGGCCCATTCTGGAGCATCCTCCCAGCAAGCAATGTATTTGTCAATTACACAAAGGATCACAAAATTGGCTCTAACTGCTCAGAAAATTGGAGTGCGGCATATGAAAGACCATGGGATGCCTTGTGTTTCTGATCATCTTCTTTTACATTTCAAATCTTGGCTGGCAGGGGATCTGAGTAATGATTTTTCTTGTTACTTTTTGTCATTATTTTTAACCTCTAGGGGAGAGAATCAAAGTTAATATTGGAAAGAGAGGTAGACACTGGGGGATCAGCACAGGTCCCCTGGCTCCTAGAAAGCGGTTAGATAATTTTGGACTTTGGACTTAACAGACATACAAACGTCTCTTTAGATACATAACGACCAAGATTCTACATGGTGTTTATGTAGTATGAATAAAGACTTAACATCGTTGTGCTACACTACCATTCTTCTGAACACTCTAACTTTGTGCAACCAGCTGTGTATCTGCCAACGTATCTGCTTATTGTCCTGTTGTACAATGTGGAATCTGCAATATTGGTAAATAAAGCAGTACACTGATGGCATTGATGAATGCTCCATCTGAGAATATGCAGCTACATGTCAAGAATTTACATGAGTAGAACTCCATTTACACAATATGAATTGAGCATGATGGTTTGACAATAGTCAAAAAAAATTGCAACTGCATATAGGAGGGAACTCACATTTGCGTTTATGACAGCAACAAGATTCCAACCAATGTATGCTGAAACCCGGTCAAGTTACTTCCAACTGCAACTCCCAAACCAGCTCAGACAGTGGCCATGAGTATTTGGGGAGTGGCATTCTAAATAAGAAATTGTGGTTTGAATGCTGGGCTCCAGGAAACCAGGGTTTGAATCTCTACTCAGATATGGAGACCCACAAGAACGCAACAGCAACATTTCAAACAAAGGCTTTTATTTAAGCTCCATCAAAATGTGGTCAGCCTGCTTGGTGGAGATGGGGGGTTCAGCAGTTCTGTGGATCGCAACCCTAGGCTCCTATCCTAAAAGTTTACCATAATGGACTAGAGATGGAAACTGAATTTGTGTTTCCACAAAGAAATATTCACTGCATATATCCTGAAACTGGCAATGGGAAACTCTGTACCTTGCCACAGAAAGCCACACACTTCTGAGGCTTCTAGGGTAGGAAGGGATTATTCTAAACAACAACAAAATGTGTATTTGAAAAAGACATGTGCATGACTGAAAATGCATACATTTGGAAAACACACATCAGAATTACTTAATCCCTGGAAAAATGCATTACAAAATACACACACACACACACACATATACACATAACACACACACACATACACACCCTACAAAAATGCTTAGAACAGCGGTTCTCAACCTGTGGGTAGTGACCCCTTTGGGGGTCGAACAACCTTTTCACAGGGGTCGCCTAAGACCATCAGAAAATACGTATTTCCGATGGTCTTAGGCTCCATTCCCTCCTCGGTGCTGGTGTGCAAGCGCGAGGCGCTCTCTTCGCTGCTCCTTCGTCCTGCAGCTGGCTTCCTGGACGCGCGACCGCCCCGCCCCTTCCTTCTGCAGTGCAGCCTGGGAGCTGTAGGCTGCGCTGGGGGAGGAAGGGGTGGGGTGGTCGTGCGACCAGGAAGTCAGCAGCGGGGTGAAGGAGCAGCGAAGAGAGCGCCTCGCGCAAGAACCTGCTTGTGTGACCGGCACCCCCCACCTCCGCGATAAGGTAACGTGCGGAAACGGCCCAGGAGTGGTGGTGCGCAAGCACGAGCCATGTGCTCACATCCTCCTGCCCCCTTTGCGGGGAGCACGTGCGACCACAACGTCCCCATAGCAGGAGTGGTGGTGCGCAAGCGCGAGCCATGCGCTCGCGTCCTCCTGCCCCCTGTTCAGAAGGCACTGAAATTGCTCCCCTTCTCCGCTACTGGGAGAACCTCCCGTCTGACAGGTCAGCTTGAGGGGGCGGCGGCAGCACGGGGGGCAGGCCCCCTCCTCGCCATGGCCCCTGCCCCACTCACCACGGAGGGGGGTGCTGCGGAAGGGTGGGGGCGCCACAAGGCGGCGCTTTTCCGAGGGGCCGAGCTGCCCCTGGCGCAAAAGACAAAGGCGCTGGGATTCCTCCCCCCACTAGCCAGGGTCAACATTCGGGAAACTTTTCCCACACTGCCCCCCCAGCGGAAACGAGAGCAAAGCAGAAGTAGAGCCCGGGGGGGGTTCTCGGAGTTTTTTCCCGGGGGAGATTTCCCTCCCTGCCCGCCTCCCCATTTCTGGCCGGCGAGGCGGCCTTTGCCGGGGGGAGGCATTGTAAATAATAAATAAATAATTTTATGGTTGGTGGTCACCACAACATGAGGAACTGTATTAAAGGGTCACGGCATTAGGAAGGTTTAGAACCACTGGCTTAGAAGAAGGGATACATATTGACAAAAAAGGTGCACAAAGTACATAGGAATTTCCATGGAGGTGGATTCTTGCAAACTGATACAAAAGCAGGACAAAAAAGGGAATCTCAAGGGGCATTCTGAGAAATGGAAGGAGAATGAGACTTGACAGATTTTCACATTCTTTTGCCTGGATGGGTCTAGCAGAGTTGCAAAGAGGGGCTTGATTTCTCAAGGAACATGGGTCTTTCCCTTCCCAGCACTGTCATATATTTTATTAGGGTGGTTTTTTTTTTTTTTAAAAATTTAACAGATTATGTTATATCATCAATCCATAGCAAGAAAGAAGGTGGGGGGAAGAAATCTCATCATGTCTTCCTGGAAGAAGCTGGGTGCATTTTCCGAAAGTGTGCTGCTGTTTAGACTCTATTCATCATACAGCAATCCCACACAAGGCCCCACTGCAATGAATGACAGCTGTGTAGGAAGGAGCACAGTTTTCTCAATACACCAGATGTGGACACCAGTCCTGCTGGCCATGAATGGACTGACTCATTTACAATGATTTCCTCTTTCCAGCCCCCTCATGCCTTTCTTATACAAAAAAGCCTGTCCTGTATATACAGAGCTCTATTATTGTGTCTTCTTCTTCAACCCTTGTTGTCATCTTCTCATCAATGAAACCCATAAATGAAGGAGTCATCTTTGACTCAGCCATTTGGACGTTGATTGTGCTCATCTTCCCTTCAAAAACACCAACCAAGAATCCAAGGATTCTTTGCCACTAATACAGTTACAATTCCTCCTCGTGGTGTCATCACTGGGTATCCAGATTACTGAACCCACCTCTTTTATGACCTTTGGAAACTGTTAGATCCCCTACTGCTAGTTTTCCCAGCCACTGCAGCTTATATATCACTCCAGAGTCTTTACTCTTATTTCCTCACTCTGTCTTGATCATATTATCTGACCTTCAGTTCAGGCTTTCTTATGGCTCTGTCCACTGTCCCTTGCAGAATGCAACACTGTTGGCACTGATTCTTCCATCTACATTTGAGATAATATAGTAAGCCTCAAGAACTTGTGCTAGCTGCCTGTTCTGAAAGCTATTACAAGCACCTGCAACTAGAGTGGGTTCTTCCTGCCCTCCCTTATTCTGTATTTTTTAAAAAAATGAAAGAGAAACAAGGAATTAATTCGCACACTATTGTCCATGCTTTCTTCATATTAGAGGTAGTGAATCAGTAGTGTTTCCCATCTTGGGTCGCACTGTTTCATCTGCCTCACACCCACCACTTGGAAATTACTTTCACAAGGTAGTGAATAACTGGTATACCTCAAGAGGCCCAAACAGCAATTTTTGCCATTATATTTTTCAATTTTTCAAACTAACTCTTTTCCCATCTTGAACATAACTAGAATAGTGAGGTTTTTTTAATGGATGTCATATGTCACCAGCCTGCAGTAAAGAACACAAATAGGTAGCATAGGAGAAATTTAAAAATAAATGCATGTACAGAGAGGACAGAATTTAAAAATTATCACAAGACTAACTCCTCATGCCTTCCTCAACAGAGATGTAAGAAACCCTTTTGAAGAGAAGCAACTTTTCTTATGGAGGTTTTCCACATGAGCAAGATCCCATACTCTCCAACTGTCCTGATCAGCCCACGCCAATTCCACTTTTTCAGCAGATGTCCCAGTTTTAACTTCTTCCTCCCAATTCACCCCATTTTCCTCAGCTTACTTCAATTGCTGTGAACTGGGTTCAAGGTGCAAAAGTGCTTTATATGCAACTAGCTCAGCAGGAAGGAAAGAGAATCTTCTTCTTCCCTACAGATTCAAGCAAAAGCAAACTACTGCTGCCTCTCCTAGCCTGTCTGTTCTTCCTCTACAGCAACTTTTGCCACCCTGACATCTCTTTGATGTCACTTGGCCACACTTTCCTGGTTTTCATCTGTGAAATGTTGGAGGATATGAGATCTCTGATTTTCTAACTTTTAAAAAATATTGTTTCTTTTAAACAAAATTCTACTGGAGGAAGCCTCATGCATTTTAACCACCAAAACAATAGTAGAGGACAATAGAACTTCCTCTAAACACACACACACACACACACACAGTTAGTGACTAAGCCTGTGATCTTATAATAATGGGTGCCCTCCATACATATGGGGATTATGTTCCAAGAACTCTGTAAAACAAAAAAATGTGTCACATCTCATTATAGTCAATAGACACGACGTGTGTGTTTGCAGCAACACAGATATGCTGACTGAGTCCATTGGCCATAACAGGACATGATGCTTCACGTGAGCTCACTGTCATGTGTGCGGAGGCTGCAGTAAGGGAGGAGTCACTATACTTCCTTAAAGGTGAGTTTGACTTGATGAAACAATGACAACATTAACAAACACAATTAGAGCTTAAAAGAAATGAAGTTATCACACATTACATTAAAGCCGTAATGTGACTTAGTTATGCTCTTGTCATTGGAAGTGTATGCGTGTGTGTGTATGTAAGCAATTAACAAACATATTTTTAAAAGAGATAGGGAGACAAAACATTTTGGCTTCCACCTTCTTCATTTGCCAAAGATGAAGCTTTTATACACACACACACACACACACACACAACTAATTCATTATTTACAAGTAGGCTAATTTCAAGCTCCAGTCACCCCTTGTCTCTTGGCTTTTACACTACATAATGATGACACTTTCAGACCATTTTAACTGCCATGGCTCCATCCTATGGGATCTCACAATCTGTCATTTCATGAGCTATATAAAATTTGTAACCAGAGAGTTCTAGTGCCTTATCAAACCAGATATTGCAAGATTCTGTAGGGTGAGGTCATAGCAGTTAAAAGAGTATCAAAATGCAGCAACTGTATACAGTTATCACTCCATATTCGTTAGGGTTAGGGGCACAGAACCCCTGTGAAAGTGGAAAACCCATGAATAACTCGAGACCCTCGCAAACGACATTTAACACATAAAAAAATATGATCACCATATTCAACCCACCATGGATTACTTAAGAGGCATCAAGGTTCCTTCACAAGGCAGAAGTGGGTGGCTGGTGGGGCTTACTGCCACCTCCACTGCTCCTCCATACTATTTTTAACACGGACTTATAAACCTCCTTTGCAGTTTCTCAGTCTGACAAGGCTTGCAATCCCTATTAAAAATGGCACCGGGAGGCAGCAGAGGTGACAGCAAATAATCTGTGAATAATCAAATCTGCAAAAGTGAAACCCATAAAGGTGGAGAGCTGACTGCAGTGTGAAAGAGAACAAAGAAAACAGCCAGGGACAGAAGAAGCAAAAGCACTGATTCCAGGTTAGGCAGGCAAGGATAAAATCAGCCTTGGTAGGTTGGCTGGTTTTCTGAAAGATTTCTTGATTAACTGATGAAAAACATTATCCTATATTCTTTGGAACGAAGCTTGCTCCACAAGAACATATGAAGCTGTCCACCTGTACTCAGTCACACCACTGGTCATATGCTATCAAAATTCCTCTAATGTATACTTACTGTCTGAGGCTAGAAATTTTCCCCAGCTCAACTACATCAAACTTTTCAGTGGAAATGCCAAGGACTGAACCTGGGACTTTATGCTAGGGGTGTAAGATCTCACTAATTTTTATCTCAAAGGTAGCAAGAAGCAATTTCAGCAATTTTCTTTCTGTCCCAAGAAAGTTTTCAAAAACTACACAGTTTTTGAAGATTATTCACAATTTGGGACTATCCACACAGAAAACAGCATTTTCTGTGCAGGAAGTGGTATTTTTCTATATAAAACATTATATTTCAGTGCAGAAACATAAATTACTGAACCAAAAATGCTGTTTTCTATGCAGAAAATGCTGTTTTCTGCACAAAACAACCATATGGACATTTTGCACAGAGTAAGTCCCAAAGTGTAAAGATTCTCATCAGTCCAGGATTCATCTCATCAGAGTTTCTCAACACTCAAAAAACATAATATTTTTTCAGCCCTACTTTGAGCACTCAACAGTGGACCTATGGTCTATGAATCCCTGTCATTAACAGATAAATATTACAATCTTATTATCAATAGTCTTAATCAGGTGGAAATCATATGGCCCTCTGGATCTTGTTGGAATACATGACCCAGCAGCCCTAGTCAACAAAGTCAATGATGACAAACTCTGGGACTTGCTGCCCAAAAACATCTGGAAGGCCTCATGATTCCCACCTCTCACCTAAATCCAACAGTTAATCTCAATCAGACTGGATTCATTAGATCAATGGAATCTACATAAATGTTGATCTACCAAGACCCCATTGATCTACTCTAGTTGGAGCCAACAAGTGGACTTAGATCAAGGAGCATTTTTTCTTCTCTTGGATCCTCTTGATTTTCCAATTCATATCACCCACTGTTCAGTTCTCACTCTTCTTTACATCAAATCCCCTGGAACTCACCATGAAGATGTTTGTGCATAACGGTACCATGCAATCAACATTAATTGCTAAAACAAATTAAGACACGCGAGCTGCCCAGTCCTCTAAGATCTGCACTTGAAGGCTTTTTCTTAGTCCTACCTCCATCCTAGGCACATCTGGTGAGGACACCAGACAGACCTTCTTGGTGGTTGCTCCCTAATTTTGGAATTCTTTTCCTCAAGATGTGCTGTTAGCCCCCTACGCATTGTCTTTCTGCTGGAAGGTAAAGACTTTTTTATTTATTTAAGGAAGCTTTTAGTTCTTAATGTAAGTAGCAGATAAGGTTTTTCATGGAATATTATTTTTTATTTTATTATGTTTTTAAGCATCTTTTCATGCTGTTTTTAAATGTTTTTTAATGCTGTTTTTAACTTGTGTTTTTTTAAATAAAAAATTAGTTAGTGTTTTAACTTTTGTATTAACAGGCTTTTTTAAACTGTATTGTGCTTTCAAAATGTTGTATATTGACTTGGATCCCATGCTCGGAGAGAGGTGGGATATAATTAAATAAATAAATATGACATGGAATGATCCTTTTACAAAATTACAGAATTTCTGTGTTTGAAGACAAGACAACTTTATTTCATAAGCAAAGCATTAATGACCAGATTATGCTAATAACATTCAACTGCTGTCACATGGAGACGGATGAAGTGCTTGCGTTAGTACGTGATTTCGTTCGGCATTAATCAAAGAAAATTCTGGGCTGATTGTCTTTCACTGCAGAAGGGACATCTGGAGCGGACTGACAGATCTGATCCCTGCCACAAACATCTTGTGAAATTGTGAGAAGTAGGAGGAGGGGTGACCGCTGGGATTGAAGCTGGGAAGAGAGTTATTTGGATATGCAGTTTTAAAAGAAAGTCCCCTTTTTGGTGTTCCACCCAATTAATTTCTGTGGAGATATTCTCTGCTCTCAGGCACGATCCTTGTTTTGGAACATGCTGGCATTGGAAAACCCAGGTTTTATCATGCTAATAACTTTCATGCAGAATTACTGTATAACATCCCTCACCAGCAGGATCTTTGTAATAGATTTGGTTTCACACTGTGATTACACACACAACAGAATTCTATTTTTAATCATTACACAAGGTTCCAGCAAATAAGCTTGGGAGGAGGGCTGGGGAACCTTTATCATGTGGGAACATGCATCCAGGGAACGGGAGAAAACTCCTGAAGTCATAAGCCTAGTTGCTGCGCTACCTGAAGCTCTGGGCGTTCTGGCTCTAATCTACAACTTCCTGCACCCATGGGGTGCCCATTGCTAGCATTGGAGTCTTAATCTCTTTCCACTGTCAACAATAGCAAAGCAGAGAGGTAACAGGGGGGAAAGGAAGGGTTCCCGCAGTGAAATACAAGGTAGAAACCCCCTGGTTTGCCATATTTATTCATTTAATTTATTTATGAAGAAAACTGGTGTCTCGCCACCCACCTGCATAATTGTACCTGAGGTGGCTAACAATATTCAAAAATGCAGTATTAGCACAACTGCAACCTATTACATTATACTGTACCCTATTTGTCCGCCTTTTTCTCCTTCTTTAGTTCCCCTGAAAGATTGATTTCGATGACAGAGATAAAGGAATGGCACTGATGGGTGTGCTTACCTCTACCTGTACACCTTCACTTATATGGTCAAGGACAAAATGTCCAAAGCGAGCGTACAGATTTCTTCCCGGAAAACAAAGCTGAATAAGCAGACAGTGCCAGATGATGGCAGTTATGTTACAGGGGTAGTGAATCTCTTCCAGATTTTAGTCCAAACTTCAAAGGTGCTGTCCAATGGTGCTGAACCTACTGTATATACTATGTATAATTCTAAGACTTTTACTCAAAAACTGACCCCAAAAAACCTAAGTTGACTTACCCACAGGTCACTGTAAGTACTGTACCTTAACTCTTACCAAAAAAGGAATCATCCCCTTCTCTGAGTAGAGTGGCAAAAGGCAAGAGCTTAGTCCATCCCAGGAGAACCTAAAAGAAGCACGGACCCCCTTTACTCTCTCCACTGTGGTGCTTTTTCTGGTCTTTTTGGACGTCTGGGTGGGAAAATGGCACTTCCTCTCAAAGGAGCACCTAGAGAGTATAGTGGGTTGCTGCTCCTTTTAGGTTCTCTTGGGACAGACTTGGCTTTCAGCACTCTACTCAGAGAAGGGAATGTTTCCTTTTTTGATAAGAGTTTATCTGGTACCTTAAGATTGAACAAAAAAAGAACCATCTCCATCTCTGAGAAGAGTGGCGAAAGGTCTTTTTGAATGCCTGGGTGGAAAAATGCAGTGCCGGCCAAGGGTGGTTTGTTCCCTGGGGCACTGTTGGTGCTTTCCCCCTCTCCGTGGAAAGATCCTCGACTTACTTGTGAGCCTCTCAAATAATCAAACTCATGAATGTGGAGGGAGGACTGTGGTTCTACAAATTTTAGTCAAAAAAACTGATCCAAAAAATCTGGGTCATCTTACTCACAAGGTCAGTGCAAGTACAGCATCTTAACTCTTACCAAAAAAGGTACCATCCCCTTCTCTGAGAAGAGTGGCAAAAGGCAAGAGCTCAGTCCATCCCAGGAAAATCTAAACGAAGCACTGACCCCCTCTAGTCTCTCCGCTGTGGCACTGCTTCTGGACTCTTTGAACACCTGAGCAGGTCCCAAGAAAGTAGAGTGGGTTGGTGCTTCTTTTAGATTCTCTTGGGGTAGATCAAGCTCTCACTTTTCATAGTTCTACTCAGACAAGGGGATGTTTCTTTTCTTGATAAAAGTTTATTTTGTATCTTAACCTTTAACAAAAAAGGAACCATCCCCTTCTCTGGGAAGAGCGGTAGAAGTCCTTTTTGAATGCCTGGATGGGAAAATGGCAGTGGCGGCCAGGGGTGGCTGCCTCCCTGAGATGGTGTTGGTGCTTTCACCACTCCCTGCAATGATCCTTGACTTATCCACATCAAAATCCGTATTTTTGACCCCAAAGCCTACTCTAAGCTTACACATGAGGTTAATTTATACACAAGCATATACAGTATTCTGGAAAGAAGTACTAGGCATCTTAAATATCTCCTTTAAAGTTCAGACTAAAACCTGAAGCCCTCCAGCTGCTACTGCCACAAGATTGTTTAAGTAGCTAGTTACACACGGCGATTTACCTGTAAGTAACTCCTTTCTGCAATAACTAACAAATGACTAACTTATATTATTACATTCCCGTTGCAGTGTACTTGGAACTATTTTCGTTATTTGTATATTTACACTGTGGATGTGGCATCACTTTTTAATGTGTTCTCAGCCAGCAGTTTGTAACATTCTTACCTCTTTCTAATCCATATCAAAATCCATTTTTAAATGATCCTCGACTTATCCATATCAAAATCCATATTTTTGACCTCAAGGCCTGCCCTCATCTTACACATGAGGTCAATTTATACACAAGTATATATAGTATTCTGGAGGAAGCACCAAGCATCTTAAATATCTCCTTTAAAGTTCAGACTGGTGGGCTCTGGGTTTTAGTCTGAACTTTAAATGAGATGTTTAAGGGGCTTGGTGCTTTCTCCAGAATACAGTATATACCTGTGTATAAACTGACCTCATGTATAAGTTGAGGGCAGGCCCTGGTGTCAAAAATATGGATTTTGATATGGATAAGTTGAGGATCATTTAAAAGCAAGGAATAACTTTAAAGTATTAACTATAGCAACGACCAAAATGCACTGAGTGGCCTTGGACTTCAACTGTAACTAACTACTTTTTAAAGGAAACTGTCTAAACTCTTTTATCTGAACCCACCACCATTCTAAAAGGAGATACCACACTAATTCTTTTATAAGATGCTCCAATAATGTTGTGGTTAATGTAACTTTAAAAAAAAAAGGCCTAACAAAACAAACAAACAAAACTCCCAGAATTTCTACTAGGCCTTTTCAAAGACAAGCATCCCAATTCTCCTCAGCGGGTGCAGGCCGGCTGGACACGGATCATCCATTGCAATCAATTTCAGCTGACAGCAAGAAGTGATCGGCACTACAGCACAGTTCTTTAGAAATCAAAGCACGCCTGTCCTGTCCAGCTGAGGAAAAGGAGCCTGCCAGATTTCCCAATTTGAAATGACTGTTTTCCAGTATGTTGGAGGTAGTGCCTCCTATCCTGAATGAGTACGCACAAAAAACAAAAACAAAATAGGTTTTGATGGGAGAACTCTAGCAAGGAGACAGGTCATCCGCCTTCTTAAGCACAGATTCTTACTCGTTCTCTCCCTCCTCGCTGCTCTCTCCCTTGATAGCTTCTAAGTAAAATGTCTTTTTAATCCTACGTTTCTTCCCCTAAGGCCCTCTTTCTTATTCTGTTTTTCAAGATCCTCTTTCCTATTCCTGTTTCCTGTCCTTTCTATTCACCATTCAAAATCTGGGAGACCAAGAGAGGCAGAGAGGCAACAACTAATGTAGTGATCAGCAACTGGAAACACAGAGGCTAAGACCATTTCCACACTACACTGTTATAGTGCTATGATACCACATTCAACATCCTATGAAACCCTGAGGTTTGCAATTTCGGAGGGGCATTTAGAATTGTCAGCCAGGGAGCTCTTTGGCCTCAGTAAATTACAAACCCCAGAATTTCACAGGATGTTGAACAACAGTGGAGGGCAGAAATAGCCTAAATCTAGCTCCCTAGAGTTTCCAATCAGCAACCCAACACAGCCTCCAAGGTCAAGAAATGCTGTTCTTAACTCCATTCTACTACACAAGCCATGGATTTCTGCCCCCCCCCACTCCTAGTTCAGAGGGCTAGTGTCAAGTCACCTCTGCCATGCCATCCGAGTGCCATCCCAGTGATTTACTGTTTTAATATTTGATATCATATAATGCCATATAATTCATCATGCATTCTCATAGCATGTTATTTGCCATGCAGCACTTCGCTGTTAAATGCCATGTAACCCTTGGAACAAAGGGGGCTGGTAGGGGATGATGGAAAACGGATGAGAAAACACTGTTTTGAGGACGAAGTGATGTTACTCTAATGAATGCTGGTAAGAGAACAAAGACAGTTAGAAGGTCAGGATGCTGGCAGGTGAGAAGTAAGCCTGGGAAACGATGTGTTTTAATTAGCTGCTAAATAGGGACCATGCAAGCACAAATTTGTAATGTTTCAGCTTACAAGACACTGTAAATCCAACAGAGCTTTTAGTGTTGGTAATTGCCAGAATGTGCTCCTGTTACTCTAAAGTTCCTTAATAAAGTTTTTGCAGACTTTTAAGCTAAATCTCTGGGATTGGAGTTATCCCATACATGACAGCTGGATCCTATGTCAGTGGGATAATAACCCTTATTATGGGTTTTAGTACAGAAATTAAAGGAGCTATGTAAGGCACCAAATCCAATCTCCAAGACAGGTTCATAAACTTCACACTAAAACACAGAATGGATTCACTGCCCCACAGCCACAGACCTCACTGCTCCCTCATGCCTAGCAAGAGTAGCATCAGAGGATTTAGAAGAATTCTCTTCTATCTTTCAGTTGCACAGGACACTCCCAGTGGCCTGCTGGGTTTTGGCTCTTGCGTTTGAGAGTAAGTAGCTGAGGAACTGGATGAGAGAACTCTGAGGCTATATTTATTGCTATTCACACAGGGATGTGCATCTGGAGAGGGGCAGTCATGTTTTCTGTGGTGTTACTGAGAAGTTCAAACCACAATGATTTTAGCGCACATGTCATTTGCATTTTGTATTTCTGTGGGCATCTCCCTGGCGCTTCACCTAATGTGTCTTCTGTTCCAAGAAAGACTGCCTAAGCAAGAATACAACAGCAGCTACAACAGATCTTGGAAAAATTACCTTTTTGGACCACAAGTGTCAGAATCCTGCTTTGTAGACAGAGGATTCTCATCACCGTAGTCCAAACAGTATTTTTTTCCAAGTTCCGTCCTGAGAACAGTGGCTTTCTGAGGTTTTATAGGAACAATTCTGCACGATCTCTTGGTGATGAAATGCATGTATCTCCAATCTTGTAAGCCACCAGGCAGTGCCCACCAAACAAGGATGAGCAACTGCAGATGGGAACAGGGGCCAACTCCCTCCCTATCAGGTTCCTCAGGTTGGCTTTACTGTCACATTTTGTCTTGCTGCAAATGATGTTGCAACACTTCTGGTTGCTGTTTTTAATGTTTTTCATAAAGTTTTGCTGGGGGGAAATGGGGGAGCAATGGATGGGGAGCATAAACTACCGCATTAGTGGCTAGTTTTTAAGCCAATCTGGCCATTTTTAGGAGGAAAAAAAAGGCACCTGAAAATTTGCTCAATATTTTGTTAAATGGGGCTGGAGGCACTGGAAGGGTTCTGGGGGGCTCCAGGGGCCATATTTTGGAGCTCCAAAGGCCACACTTTGCACATCCCTGAAACAAAATAAAGAAATCAAAACATAAGATATTTCAGTAGCACATACGGACTTCAGTTAACATGAGCCAGGTGCTTCCTGGTCACTAAACTGTGTGGCTTTAGAAAATTCTCCACATTGTCACTGTGTTAAACAGGAGACATTAGGGACACGTGAGAATTTCAGTTGGTTCACTGCTGATTAGAACTTTCTAAAATTACAAGCCTCTCCATACATTTTAACAAATTTAGTTGGAGGGCTTTTTTGGGGGGCAGGGGTGGATTAACAGACTTGCTCATCTTATATCCTATCTCCTTCAACTGTTAAGATAATACCCACACCTGTACATTCCTAGCAAATCCTATTCCCCACACCCGGAAAGGCAACCTATATTTGGGGAAGATTTACTTTTGAATACCTGAGATTTCATTTCTGGGTTAACCCTCAAAGAAAAAGATATATCTCTATCGGGTTAAATTCCAATTATTATGAACCACTGAGCAGATTCTGAAGTAATGTAGCATAACAGTTTGTGAAACAACAGGAATTTAGATTGGGACAGACATCTGTTTGCTCCAGGGGGTATTGATTTCCACAATACAATGATAACAAATACAAAAACGCTATAAATTCACTGCTGACCTGTCACTCACAACAGATAATATAGGTTTTCCAGGGGAAGCATGTCCACTATTCAGAACATAATGATTCTTTTTTTTTTTCCGGAGCTCTGAACTTGTCCTATCCTCTACAGATATGAAATATAAGGAGACATTCTATTATTCATAGCACATGAGTTCCATTTGACCCTTCAGATACACTGGTCAAAGCATCAGGAGATGGGAAGAAGCTGAGCTGGGCAATTACTGTTCTGTTTCACAACACAACTTATTTATGGATCTTTTCTCCTTTTTAAAAAATACAGATGTAATTTTAATGCTTTTGTACTAGAATAGCAGCAAATCCCTTAGGGGAGTGCCACCTTATTTTATTTCAGTCACTACACTGAAAAGTCATATTGGGAAATTATACAGGAGACAGCACCTTCTTTATAGTAATATAAAGGGAAATCCTACCCATATGCACAAAGACCTATTTGCTGCTGCTGCTGCTGTGTGCCTTTAAGTCAGTAGTTCTTAACCTTTTCTTTACCAGGGACCCCAAGTAAATATAATTTGTTGCTGGGGACGCCCAACAATTAACTCATGATTTAAACTCAAGATTTAAATATTCAAATATTTATTTATTTATTTATGGCTTCTGGAGACTAGGATTCAAAGCCCTGCTCAGACACTGGGTGACCTTGGGCAAATCACATTCTCTCAGCCTCAGAAGAAGGTAAAGGCCAACCTCCTCTGAATAAATCTTTCAGATTTGAAGAGACCTGAGGTCACAGAACAGCAACGTGCAGGGAGGCATGTATGCATGCCCAAACTGCTCCCTCGATTGCTAATAAGGGAGCAGTTTGGGCACCTGCAATCCCTCACCCGCTGCTGCCACATCCCTGTTGCTGCCACTACTGTTGGGGTCCAGCAGCAGGGCTTTGTGGACAGCTTATGAAGACTCCGTGGAACCCCAGGGGTTCGCAGAACACAGATTTGTGTCCTTTCTAATACACAGTAACTCTAAGGTGCATGTATCATAGGATTTTCTTGGCAAGATTTGTTGGGAAGGGAGTGCCAGTGCCCTCCCCTGAGGCTGAGAGAGTACGATTTGCCCAAGGTCACCTAATGTGTCTCCATGGCTGAGCACAGATTTGAACCCTGATCTCCTGGAGTCCTAAGCTAACATTCAAATCACTATATCACATTGACTCTATGCCCATTTCCACAGTATACTGCTATAATGCTGTTATTCCACTTTCAACATCCAGTGGAATTCTGGGGTTTCTAGTTTACGGAGGCCAAAGAGCTCTCTGGCTGAGAATTCTAAATGCCCCTCCCTAAATTGCAAGCTCCAGGATTCCATAGGAAGTTGGAATAATAGCACTATAACTGTGTAGTGTGGAAATGATTTATGGAACAAGGAAAGGGTAAGAATTTCATTTGGGTCATTTCTTAATTCCATGCCAAAATTTACACATTCCTCCCTGAATTGGTTGGAAATAATTTGAGTGCTGAGGGAAGGAAACTGAATGACTGACTCACCCAGGCAAGGACTCAAGTTAAGTCTTTATGTTCCTGTATTCTGAACCATGTCTGTGGTACTGAAGTAAGGTTGATCCTTCTTTTTCCCCCTAATAGGCTCCTCACTTTGAACAGCTATGTGAAAGGCAGTCCAACAAGATTCTGTCTATACTGGGAATAGGTGCACCTATTGAATTTGGCAGGGTGTTAAGAAATTTGTTCAGTTCCTTTTAACTTATGAAAATTTGCAAAAGAATCCCTATAAATTTTATTTTTAAAATTGAACAATTTTTTAAAAAAATGAATGTGAAAGAAAGCAACACTGACAGATCCCTAATTTCAATAGGTAGAAATGTCTAACTGCGAACTCACAGGTGCACCATGCTAGTTTAACAGTCTGTGAAGCCAGCAGGGATGATTTTCCTAGAGATGTGCACCTCTGGGAAGAGAAGGCAGTCCAAGTTGCCAAAAGTGAGAGGAAAAAGCTGGTAACGCCAAATAACCTTTTTCTCCAGGTATGTCCTCAGAGCCAAAGTGTTTTGGGAAAGCTTTGGGGGGAAAAAAGTGCCACCAAACAGGCCATTTTCCAGGCCAATCATCCCAGAACAACCTGCCTGTGGAGACCAATCCAAAAGTTAGGCACGGAAGAATAGGACAATCTTGAGCCAAAAATGTTATCTGCTTTCCCTAACCACCATCACTGTCCCAAATGGCCTTTTCCCTTCTGATGCTGGTGCCATCATCACTGTCGCTACGCCTGTGTAGTTAGACCAACATTTTACACTACCAGGACTTTGGCCTCTTTTTCAATGGAAATGACTTTCTCAAAACTGATATTCCACATTTCATATAGGAAAGGCCAAACTGAAAATGACGCTTGAGATCACTGAATAGATTGTCCAATCTTTTTTCAAGTACAAACAGCAGATGCGAGGAGCAGAGAGGTTTGGACTGATAATTTGATGCTGGCAAGAGAGAACAGATTAACCTTTTGCCATCTTCTGTGTCTCAGTGCTATCTGCCCCATGAGCCAAAACATACATGTATCTACAGGATACCACTGAACAGTTCTTCTACAAGGTCCACATAAAAAATATGTAGGATGTAGGAGGGAAACAAAAGAAACAGAAAATATTATTTAGGAAAATGGCACACAAGAGAAAGACTGAAGTCCCCACCCCACACTATGCACACTACGTTTCCACTGCAAATCTCAACCCCGGTAGTGATAGTTCTTTTTTTTCTCCTTTTTTTTTTTTAAGGGGAGGCAGGATGTCATTCACAAATCTGGCCTCCTGCAAATTTACTATCCTGGTACTGGCTTTTTACTATTAGCCACTGGAAATCGTATAGTACCCTATTACTCCCTCCCATACCTGGATATCTACACAGAGCACATCCACTTTGTAAATGTAGTCATCTAAACTAACACTGGATTTATTTCTCTCATTATACCTACTTTGCTTCAAATCTACATCTCAGAGCAACAGAAGATAGGGCTCTAATAGTCATGCAGAATAAATGAAGGGTGAGAAAAACTATCCCTGCTGGATTTCCCTCTTAAAGGTACCGCAGTCTGAGCAAACATGGTATCTGGTCATCCTGTACCTGATTGTTACTGCTGATGTTACTACTGATATTACCTGCGTGTTTATGCATCTTCAAGTCACCTGTCGACTCATGAATTTCACAGGGTTTTCTCAGGCAAGGAATATTCAGAGGTGGCTTTGCCAGTTCCTTTCTCTGAAATATAGCCTATAGTACCTGGTATTCATTGGCTGTCTTCCATTCAAGTATAAACCAGGGCTGATCCTGCTTAACTTCAACAAATAGATAGGATCTTGTTCCTTTAAGATATTTAGGCCTTGGTGTTAATAAGATACCTTTAGTTAGCAGCTACCAGGACCTGAAAGCTATCTGTACAGAATATAAAAAAAACCCCTAACATCTCTTTATTGAATATTCTTTGACCTATCTTCATGCAGGAATTCTTGCAAAGTCTTTCTCTGCGTATGCAGGGAGGCAACTGATTGAACTACATACATTTAAACAACATTATAAGGTTCCTGTGAGCCCATGCCCTGATGGGTAGCTTCTCATAAATTGTTCCGACTGGTGTGCTCAAAGCCTATGGGCTATGTCATCTGACAGCAAGAGCTTAATCTGTTTTCGGTGTCAGATGCGAAGGAGGCAAAAGGGTCACAGGCCTCCTGGCTCCCATTGGCTTAGCTGCTCTGATGTCACAGAGGGCCTGGGAGTCCTTAGGCAAAGCATATGAGCAGTATGGAGAGCATGGAAGAACGAGGGTCAGCTATTACATTTCTGCTAGATGATATGTATTCCCTAAACCCATCTCAGAATCAACAACAACACACTGTGGTGTATATTCATGTATTTATTTAGGAAAATCCAAAATTGGTATACAATAAAATGAATGAAACTATAACAAAACAGATCACTTCCAAAGCTTTTCAGCTGGAGGGAACAGAGATTGGTATGTATACCGTATGATTTCTATGTAATAGATATGAGCCATATACATATACATGTATGTATGTGGGGGGGGGTATAGCTCTTCTAATCAAATTTCAGTACAACACAATATTCTTAAAATATTCAGCAAAATGGTATCCATGTTTTTGTGAATAGGATAGATAGTTCTGGAGATATAAGCCCCATTCACACTGACTGATAAATCCCAGATTTTGTTCCTGTCTTTTCCAATTTTATACTGGATTAAAATAAACTAACTCGAGAGCTGGTATAAAAAGACTCTGATCATACTGGGAGCTGACAGAAAATATTCTTAGATAAACAAAACATGTATGGCTCTCCAAAATAAAATCAGAAAGAGTAGGAATAAAATCTGGATTATTTTGGTTTTTTTAATCAGTCTGGATGCCCCTTCAGTCTCAATACTGTGGAAGAACATATTGATATCCTCCAAAAACAAAAACTGGCCAAAAGTATATCTCCAAAAGCAAAGAAATTCAAATCACAGGTCAACCAATTCAAATCATAGAGCAGCCCTAACTCAAAACATGGGCACAGTGATGGACTTGTCTTTGGACCTTAGCTTCCACCTCAAACACTAGAAGACATTCCTGCTGTCCTTTTGATTCCCAAATGAGAACTGTCCTTAGGTGCCAACCAATCTCGCTAAGTTACCCCCTTCTCACAGACCTCCTGACTTTGAGCTAATTAATTCCCCACTCTTTGAACAGAGGTACTGGTATCGCTGGTGGGCCCTTGTGGCACCCACATTTTGGGGTAACAGAACCAGGAATAACAGATTGCTCTGGTAGTATGACACCTTAGTGTGATAAAGCCCTGAGAAAGAAGTTCCACCTCACTCCCTCCTCTTTCAACTTTCACCAGACAGCAGCCATTTCTTCTATCCAACTGCAGCTCAGGTAGGACTGGAAGTTCGGCCACTCTATCAGCTCTGGTTAGACATCAGCTCCACTTGGCTCCTCTTCTCCCTGAACAGTTTCCATGCCAGCTGATTATCACAAGGATTGCCATCTAAATCTGAAACCCAGTTCCTGAGTTTGTTTATTCTCACCTTCTCCCTCCTCCTCTTATCTTTCAGATTATAAACCTGTGGGACAGGGACTTTCCCTTTTAAAAATGCAAAGCATTTTGGAAGCCTTCCCAACTGGAGAGCAGGATAACAAATCATTAACTACATAAATATTACTTAATATGTTTAATATGTTTGATTTTAAATATATTATTTAATATATTTAATATTTAATAGGCAATTTTATTGTGTTTCATTGTAATTTTTGTGATGTATTGTTCTTGGCCATCTTTGGTGCCGAATATATAATATATTTATATATAATATAAATATATACATATATCATATTTTATAATAAATAATTAAATTCATGCATGGTTTGCTGTTTTTCCCAAAGATACGAGAGGTTAACTCCAGCAACAGATTAGCAAAGTGTCTTTTCCCCATTGTGGAAGGGATTTTAAAATTTTAAAAAGCTTTCGTTGGCTTTAGGTATTTTTCAAATTAAAAGTTTTTTAAGAAAAATAAAAAAGATCCACTGAAAATGAAGAGGGAAAGTATTCAGACCTCTCAGTTCTGGGGGGGGGGGACAGCTAAGACATTGATTAAGATGAATTAAGGAATCAAGACAAGGGCTTGCCAATCACTGGTTCCATTTCTTTCTCCGTCTAGAAGAGGAACCAGGAGGGCGGGGGAATGACAAAACCCAGTGTAGCAAAAAGGCAAAAGACTACCCTGTCTACTAAGTAATGAAAAAGAAGTCCTGGCCTTCTAACTTGTCTATATTCCTTATTCCTGTTTCATTGAAACAAAAAAATGCTTTCCAGTCAGTGAACAAGACATATCCAGCACAACCCTAACCAACAGGACTTCAGAACTGCATATCTAAGTGAAAGCGTAACAGCGTATTTTGCATTTGATAGATAACTTGGTGTCTTGCTAATCTATCATTAGACACGAGATTAAACAAAAATTATCTATCGATAATATAAATCACTAAGTGTATCAGTTTCGACAGTCCAAGTTGCAGGAGATTTAGGCCAAGCAGCTGAGACTCCAAATATTTCTTGTTAATTGATTATAAATATTTAAAAAATATGTTGGGAAGATACCCTGACATTGCTAATGATTTAATAAATTATATTGCATCTTAATCGTACTAATCCTTCTGCCAGAAACCTTAGAGGCAAAGTACTGACCTCATTTTCAAAAAAACCTGAAACACAGGGACATTTGCTTCAATCCAGAGATATATCATGGGGGGAAGTAGCAGTCTAGAACCTGTGACCCACCAGGTATTGTTGGACTGCAACTCACAGCATCCCTGACCACTGACCACAGTGGCATACCCTGGTGGGAGTTTTAGTCTGGAAACAACCAGAAGGTAAAAAGATCTCAACTCTGGTAAAAAGGCCCCAATATGCAGAAAAATAATCTATTCTGTTTTATTCTTGTATTTATATCCTTCCTCCCCCCAAAAAAAGCTTCATCTCAAGGTAGCTTAGAAGTCTGAAAATAAACAAGCAAACACACATGTAGCTAAAATCATGCAAACAGTTACAATGAAAATGGTCTACAGAATTAAAACCACTTAAAAACATGGGCTAAGATTCTGTATCATGGTCTATGTTTCATAATTTTATGAATTCTTGGACACATTGCACAAAGGCAACAAAACCCCATTAATGAATTGCAACATCCAGGCACCAGCAAGAGCATTTCAATGCACACAAGGTGGTTCCTATGTGTATCAGCTGCTCCTGATTAGTATCAGGCGCTTCTGATATGCAACAGGAACTCCTGGTGCACTCTGGTGCTTCATAGCCAGTGTCCAAATTCACATCAGGACCATAGCGCGGCATTCGTTCCACTTACTATCACGGTACAAAGGATGTCCATACCTTGTCACATAATAGCAGCCCCAGGAGAATACAGCTGTAGTGAAATTAACTCATTTCACACAAGTCTCCTTACGAAGACAAAGTCCCATGCCGAGTTCCAGCCAATGATTTAAATCAAAGAATAAAAGTAGCACAGCACATTAAGAAAGACATTTTCTTATACTGTGCGCCCTCCTTAACTCCAGATGTGCCTCCCCATAGCTATATCTCTGTGGGCCATCTAACCCAGTGCGTAGCTTCCACAGTTGGGAGGCACACACTATTGAACTCTGGCCATATGCACATACACACTACTGCTTAAATTCAAGTAGGAAAAAAAATTCCCCTTAAAAAAAGCAATTTCACTTTAAAGCAGGATGCATATGTTGCTTGAGCTTAATCATCATTTCTAGGAAGCCCATTATATGCTTGGATTCAGTGAACCCAGAATCCTCCAAACCTAACTGCTACCACCATTCACTGCAGTGGGAGTCTCCCAAGAAGATGCATGCTGACAGTTACCAACCAGGCTTGTTCAATCTGTGACCCACCAAGTACAGCTTAGCACACATGGGTTGATGTTCCTGTTGTCTCTTCCACATGCCTTGGACTGCATGAATATGAGAGGGGCTGTCAATCAGTTGTTAGTACACAGCCGTATTAGCTTTGGTGCACACAGCCCTAATACAAGTGGTTGATGGACAGGTTCTTACTTCTTCCAGAAATGTTTGGGGACTATTAAGATTGTAATTCTAAATATACCTATTTACAGAGCTTGGAAAAATTATTTTTGGAAATTATGCAACTGCTAGTCCTAAGTAGAGCAGACCTGTTGAATCCACAGGAACTTGACAAGCCAAATGGTATACTTATTGGATTAAATGAAGAAATAATAACTAGAAGATCTGCAGAAAATATATTGCAGTACACAATCACCAAATAGGATCCCAAAAACCTACCTCCTAAGCTAGACAGTGCCCCAAACAGAGGGCTTCCAAGAGAACTGCAGATCAGGGCACTGGGAAATGATGACTGCAGTACTTTCCCAATCATGGGAAGCCCATGACTGGGGCTCTCTAGCTAGTCATCTCAATGTACCCTATGACCAGGAGAGTGATTCACTCATCATTTTCTAACGTCCCAATCCTCAATGCTTTGGAAACCTTCAGCTGAGTCGCTACCTCACTTAAGAGTTAGGCCATTTCTGCACTTCACTGTTATAGTGCTATTATTCCATTTTTAACATCCTGTGGAATCCTGGGGTTTGCAGTTTAGGGAGGGGCATTTAGAATTCTCAGCCAGAGAGCTCTTTGGCCTCAGGACACTACAAACTCCAGAATTCCACAGGATCTTGAAAAGAGTAATAGCACTGTAACAGTGTAGGGTGGAAATGGCCCTAGATTTTTTTTTTTTTTTTGCAGTGGGGAGGACATCAGCAGCAGTAGCTACAACAGTGGAGCTCCATCATTGTAACTACATCTAATGATGCAGGTTCTCAACCAGTATGTTTAAATGCCAGCAAGTACAGGAAAAATATAGTTACCTATCATTAGATGTCTAAATGCACGCACAGAATCTGTCCCACAACTTTAATTACAATGGAGGGAGGGAGGATAGAATCACCTGTGTATTCATTTTCTGATTTCTCTACTCACATAAAAAGTGACATCAATTCATTTCTATATGCAATTTTCTCCCTGCATATAGTTTACTAGAGTCACTTTTATTTACATGAGCTAAAAAGGGTCTTAATGGCAGAATGCTTTCAGGAACATATTCTTAAAATAAATTTTAAAAAGGCAGCAAAGCCCTACAATTTTACAGCAAATTGCTTTGCGATTGGAGAAGACCCGACGGGCCAAGCATTAACTGTGAACTCCCATTATCCATTATGAGACCAACTTTCTTTTCATCACCAACCTTTTGTTCCTGATCTCCAAATCACAAAAAAAGTTGTTCTTTGTGTACTCACATCAGTATTCACATGATTACAGCTGTAATCTTTTTGCAGACATGACTTCGGGAGGGAGGAGGGGGAATAAATCTCTACAACTCTACCTGTTACTCTGCAAGTCTTTAGCTTTAAAAAAGACAATGATGAAGAAAATGGCATTATTTCATCTTCTGCCACTAAAATAAATTCTAGGGCATCTGAATTTACATATATTAGTTATATTTTTACTCCACATTTCCTCCCGAGAGCTCAAGTTGGTGTAAATGCCTCTCCTCCTCCTTCTCACTTTATTTTCACAACAACCATAGGAAGGCCTCGATGAAAAAGAGTGACTGCCTCAAGGTTGTTACATAAATTGGGTTATAGCCTATCCCTCCAGTTCTGATATAATCTACAGTTGACCCTCTACATTTGCTAGAGTTAGGGGCATAGGACCCTTGCAAAGGTGAAAAAGTCACAAATATCAAAATGTGGGAAGGGGGCAAGGCATGGTGGGGAAAACAGGCACCCAATTTCTAAACCAGGTCAGAGAAAAAGGAGAGGGAAGGGGTGGCAGGTCAATATATGATCTTCTACTTCTGTACCAACCATCTCCTTCTTTGGATATGGGGGGAGGCATCAGAAGGGGGTTTATGTGCTGAAAAATTGGGCTGCAAGCTGTCCTTAGCTGGGCAGGTAATGGCTGGTGAAGGAGAACCAGAAGCAGGTTTTTAAGGGCTGTACAGCCTGATCAGAGCCACTGAGAGGGAAAAGTGCTTGAAATGGGGGGCAGGGTTTGAAGAAACTCGCAAATAATGACATTCATGAAAGTAAAACCCACAAATGTGGAGGGCCAACTGCAGTAAATCAGGTAACGAATGTGTACGAAGACTGAGGCCATTTCCGCACTAGCCTGTTATAGCGCGATGATTCCACTTTCAACATCCTCTGGAATCCTGGGATTTGCAGTTTTGGGAGGGGCCAGCTGGCCCCTCCTGAAACTGCAAACCCCAGGATTCCAGAGGATGTTGAAAGTGGAATCATTGCGCTATAACCGGCTAGTGAGGAAATGGCCTGAGTGTAGAATGTTGGTCACAGTGAAATTGCACATGGATGACAACTAGTTCACATACCTTCCAACTGTCCTGTTTTCCCAGGGACAGTCACAATTACTGCTCTGCCATCCCACTTTCTCAGCTGCTTCTGAACTGTCCCAGTTTCTGTCAGCTCCTCCCAGTGTCTGCCTTTGCTTACTTTCATTGCAGCAAACTGAGTTCAAAATACTACAGTAATTTGCTCTTAATTAATTCAGCAAGGGGAAGGAAGGAGGGGCAGCATTTGCCCTTCCCTGAAGATTCAGGCAAAAGCAAGCTGTTGTGGCCTTTCCTGGGTTCGGTATTGTTCCTCATTAATAATGTTTGTACCAGTTTTCATCTGTGAAATGTTGTAGGTTATTGTTTCAGAGAGGGAAATGCTGTCTGAATGATACGGTGTGATTGAGGGCCTTTCTGCACTACACTATTATAGTGCTATTATTTCACTTTCAACATCCTGTGGAATCCTGGGGTTTACAGTTTAGGGAGGGGCATTTAGAATTCTCAGCCAGAGAGCTCTTTGGCCTTCAGGAAACTACAAACCCCAGAATTCCACAGCATGCTGAAAGTAGAATAATAGCACTGTAACAGTGTAGTGTAGAAAGGCCCTGAGGTCGAGGAAGTTGGATGAGATTAGGGTTTGGTAGAAAACAGAGGAGAAAGAGATATATCCAGTGTTGTGATGCCAGTTTAACTGTCATGGCTCCAATCCTGGGAACAGTACTATGGTGAAGTACCAGGAATTCTCTACCTGACAGCTCTAATGCTGTAGTCCATTGAAGTACACAAGAAAATTCTAAGGACTGCATCAAACTACAAATTCCAGGATCTTACAGGATACCTACAGCAACTGTCACTTGAAATGGTATCGAACTCTTAAATCTGTGCAGTGTGAATACAGTACAGTGTCTGTACAGTGTCTATGGCCCTTTCCACACCAGCCTATTAAAACGGTGCAGAGCGACCTCTAACGGAGGTCTTCTGCACCGTGGAGTGGACTGGGTCGGACTACTTTTCATAGTTCCACACCTCAGTCCACTCCGGAGCAACTGGAACTGGTCATGCAGCATGCTTTTTAAAAACCTCTTTTAAGAGGTTTTTCAAAAGCATGGAGTGCATGACCCCATGTCGCTCCGTCGCCGCACTCCGGTGCAGATTTGCAGGCGTGCACTAGTGCATGCCTACAAATCTGCCGGGGTGGGTTTTAGGCTGGCGAGCTTCTCCGGTTGGTGGAGAGCCTCCACCAACTGGAAGCTGCCATTTTGGATGCTGGAGCAGTGCGGAGCGACGAGCTCACACTGCTCCCCGTCCCGACGGACTCGATCGGATGGAGAAGAAATCCGGTGAGTCCCATTTCTGCCTGATTCACGCCCCACATGTGGAAAGGGCCCATGTATGTGAGACCATTATACTGCATAGTTAAAAAGTAATTTGTCTGTGTTTTATTTAAAAGATAAACAAAAACATCAGCATCTAAAACTGTATCAGATCAAATGACATGTGCTATTTGTCATAACCAGGCCTACCGCCTGCTCACGACTACCAGCGCTACAGAAGAATTTGAACCTGAAAGCAGAGCTTCATACCCAGACAACAAGATGGCATTTGTGTTTGCCATTGTGTGGGGCAAGGGAATACTCAAGGTGGGGGGTCTGAAATGGGACAACCACCAATGGTGGTGGTGGTTTACAGTCAGATCACCACAGTAGGATCACTCAGTTCACTCCACCAGCTTCCTGATTCATAGATGACTGGAATCTAGGCCTACAAAATCCCAGCACAACACACTAATTATTCCCATATGCTGGCTCTAAGCCTTTTCTATTCCCCAGGGAACAAGGAGTCACAGGGTCTTTCCACACTATACTGTTATAGTGCTATTATTCCACTTTCAATATCCAGTGGAATTCTGGGGTTTGCCATTTACAGAGGGGCCTTTAGAATTCTCAGCCACAGAACTCTTTGGCCTCAGTAAACTGCAAACCCCAGAATTCCACAGGATGCTGAAAGTGGAATAATAGCACTGTAACAGTGTAGTGTGAAAAGGCCCAGAGACTATCTGTCTGATAGTGAGCAACCACTTTCCATTCAGCAATAAAAGTACAGAGTTCCCAGGTGGGTTTGGGACTTCATTAGATGCCTATGAACCACTGTCCTTAAGCCCCAAACAATGCACAATAAAATAATAGTTGAAAGCAACACTGTTAAACAGCAACAAAACATAAAGATTAAAAATTCATCTATTGTTAAACTCTCTAGATATCGTTAGTATGCTGTTTATCAATTATTAACTCTCTAATTTAAGCCCTCCATAGATGAAATTTGCCAGAAGTAAGCACACCAGATGGTCAAAGCAAAGGCCTAACAAAAAATACAAATGCTATCATTCTTTTAAAAAAAAATCACCCCAAAATTGCCCAAAATCATGGCCAGAAGTCACATTACATCACTTTGGGCATGCTGAAACACACCAGTCCAACCCATCATGTGAACAAAGGGTGGAAGAAATGGGCCTCTGCCCTTGCACATTTGTCCACCCCTGCTTCAAACCATCTTTCTATCATTTACAGATAATTTTTTGTTGCTTAACTAATTATGACCAACATGTCATTTGTTAGTTTCATTATATAGCTCAAGAGCTGCTGTCTTTGGATTACCAATTGGATAAAAACTTTAAAGTTTGGACTAAAACTCAGAATATACCACTAACAACACCACTGACACAGAACTCACAAGTTGCCACCAACAACACAGTCTAAGAAACATATAAACTGGCCAACCCTAAAAACGGGGCAATGACTAGAACCTCACATGATAAAATGCAACCATGGTTTTGAGATTCAACACTGTATAAGACTCCTGTACCTTTAAAGGTTGTATGGAAGAAGAAATTTTAGCAGTTGCTTGTTGACATGCAACCAAGTGACATCTGCTGAAACTCCCTCTCTTACACAACCATTAAAGGTACAGGACCCCCTCCAGTTTCCATTTTGGCAACCATAAATCCAACTATTCAGGAAGCATCATTCACCAACCAACAGGCAACCAAAATGTCTAGACAGCATTGGGACACTGTGCTCATTCCTTTCTCAAAGCTGTCCCTTAAACAAACGAGTAGCGTACCAGAGTGAAGTCATAAAGACCAAAATGGCTTTCATTGAGCGAAGAGGCCTATATACAGTTATTGCCGCACGCTTTTCAATTTATAGCTGTCCCTGCATAAACTGACTTGCCAACTTCTCCCCGCCTCACCCTTTTTATTCGTTTAAATGATTTTGATTTGCACATGGAAGTCTATTATAAAAGATGGCCACATTCCAAGGCATTCACTTTGCTCAAATTAAAGTACAAAACACAGCACTGCTCTCCCCTGTTAAACAATGAGGCTGGAAACCATTGTAATATGACAAACAAAAGGTACCTGTCAGATATATACCTTCAAATGCTCAGCTAAAAAACATGTTAACTTGCCTTTTCCACATACAAAAAGGGATGGGGGAGTTAATGCAGCAGAAAAGGTGAAGCAAAAATTATACGCAAGACATGTGTTGCTGTTCCGTTCTCCCCCTGCTCCCTAAGACTGAACAATAGAAAGATGCTTTTAAGGAATGAATATTTATACCTGCAGTCCTCTGTGTAACAGAACATTTGAGAGAAAACTCAGGCTATAAAACGTGTCTTTTATCAAATGCATTTTTCTTCCTCCCCACCTCCAGCACATGATGCATACCCTCCTCCAACTGTCCTGATTTTGGAAGGACAGTCCTGTCACCCACTTTTTTTAGCTGCTTGTAAAATAGCCCAGTTTCTCTCTTTTTCTTCCACTTTCCCAATTCACCCTTGGCTTATTTCGATTGCTTCAAACTGAGGTCAGAGTGCCAAAGTAGTGTGCACTCAATTAAATAAACAGAGAGGGGAGGAGAGGAGAAGACAGGAGAGTAGAGACTCGCACTTCCCAATAGACTTAGGCAAAAACAAAATGTTCCAGCCTCTTCTAGCTTGTCTATTCTTTCCAGTAATGCATTTAATTTTTTTACTCCAAGTTATGTCTCAGGTCCTTGTAAGATACTTTGAGGGCGAGTCTCAGGTCAATTCTGAGAGCCAATTTCAACAGGAAAGAAAGGTGGTGATAGGCTGCAGGGGACTCAATGGGCTTACGGGGGTCTGCAGCTTCAAAAGTGGGGAACAGGATCCTTGTTACTCCCTCTTCCCCAAGGTAGGGGCTTTTGTGTCTATGCAGTATGCAGGCTCTGAAGGGGGGAATAGGAAGCTTCTTACTTCCCATTTCTGAAACTGGAGACTTTTTCAGAAGTGGGGAATAGGATCTTTCTTACTCCCCCTTACTGAAGCTTCAAAAGCTTTAGAAAGTAGGATCTTTCCTCTTCAAGCCCACTACCTAACACATTTGCTGTTCCCCTCTGAGAAATGTGCGTTGTGCTATGGGGTCAAGTCTTGCCTTCTGCTATTAGGAAAAAATTTAGAAAGTGCCAAGCAGACTTCAACCCCACCTCAAGCCCGTTGCCTAACTTGTTTCCTGTTCCCCTTCAAGAAATGTGCCTGTGGTTTGAGCTTGAGACAAATCATCATGTGACCAGTAGGCAAAAAGAGATGAAAGTGCTGTTCAAAGTCATAAAATTTTCGGGTAAATGGGTTATATTACTGAACCAAGGGCAGCAAGTCAGTCACTAAAAATATACAAGTAACAAGTCGAGTCCTAGTCAAGTCATTGAAGCAACTGGAGTCTGACTTGAATCTGAGTCAGTCAACTCAAGTCTGGATCACTGATTCTCTCTGATTTACTATTTTTGTCATCTTGACCACACTCTGCTGTTGTCTGGCCACACGTGTCCCAGTTTTCGTCTATGAAATGTTGGAGGGTATGATGACGCATCTGTAGGATTCACAGAGTAAAACTGGAGATGCTTCCTATCCCTTTAATGGCTGCATCTGCTGAAAATTCCCTCTTTTACATAGCCCTTGAAGCGATAGTTGTTGTCTCCAGTTTTCACTCTGCCAACCCTATGCTTTATCACACCATCCAAACCCACCCAGGACAAGAATGTAACATTAAGGCCCATAATTCATGTACAAATATGCAAGCTCTAAAGCACCCCGAACAACTTTGGTATTCACAGAGCCTCAACTGTGGATGTCAGTTAGTAGAACTGCACCAATTTCCTATCCAACTGCACAGGGCCTGTCTATCCCCAAAAGCCAGCTAGGAAGGACTAGGGACCTTCCAGAGTCAGTTTCTGATTAGTGAAGGGGCCACAGGAGGAAAGAAAACGCCATTTGCAACCTCCCACACAAGGCTGGATTTAGCCCAAGGCTGCAGTTATAGAATTTCACAAAACAACTACACACTGTGAATGTATCTACACTACACGGCTGCACACACTCCAACATTTCACAGATGAAAACGGGGACACCTGCAACAAAGTAACATCAAAGTGTGGCTAAGATGGCAAATGTTATTAACGAAGCAGAGGCTGTAGCAGTTTGCTTTTGTCTGAGCCTACTGGGAAGTTTAAGATCTTGCCCTCCTCACCTCTCTCTACTTCCCACTGCTGAGTTAACTGAGTGCAAACTACTTCTGCACTTTGAACTCAGTTTGCAGCAGCAGAGGTAAGCCAAGGACAATTGGAAAAAGTGGGAGGAAGAAAGAAAAAACTGGGGACATTTTTAAAAAACAACTGAAAATGGGATGGCAAAAGATTAATCAAGACTGTCCCAAATTGGGACAGCTGGAGGCTATATGTGATTACAGTGGTTTGATACCACTTTAGGGCCACTTCATCAGTTTGGAAGAATCCTGGAGATCTGAAAGTGCTCCTTCTTAAGGGCATGAAAGTACAGTCAGTCCTCCACATTTGTGAGGGTTAGGGGCACAGAACCCTTGCAAATGTGAAAAAAATTGTGCATAACTCTCCTGGAGAATCAGATCTTTCTCCCTGCACCTGCCTGCCGGCTACTGCTGGCACACCCACTTGGGAGACAGGCGGGGGGGTGCAGGGAAGAGAAGATCTTCCTCCGGGCACCTCCTGGCATACCTGTATAGGCAACAGGAAGCAGAGTACAAGGGAGTGAAGATCTTTCCTCCTCCCTGTGCCTGGACAAAAGGCCAGGGAATGGGAGGGGGAGAATGGGGGGTGCAAGTGAGCACCTCACAAATAACCAAATTTGTGACTGTATTCTCTGGGGTTCTCTTCTAAATTTTGCTCACGAACCACACAATCTTGTTTCTTCTCTCCTCTGTGCAAAAGCTGGTGGACTCACCCTCATCAACTGGCTGTGTTGTGTGCAAATACATCAAGGTCACTACAGAACTCAGGATTCATCATGGAGTCCTCCTGAAAAAAAATAGTTTATCAACAACACATTCACTGCAGGGAAGGACGGAAATGTCACACTACATGGAGAAAGCAGAAGCTTGCTTTCTGACGATGGGAACGGACCCTAAGGTAGATTGTCTAAATATGCATACTTAGTTATTGAAAACTGAAAGCAGCAAGGTAGAGACGGTCTGCCTTCTGACATTCTTCAAAAGGAGATTTGAAATGCTTATGCAACAGGGCTATTTTTATGCCATTCCTTTCTCTGAAAAGAAAAAAAATGTTACTCAGGCTTGGAAAGAGTTTAATTCTCTGCCACTCTTGTTCTGAATCAACTATCTTAAAAGTAGACAGGAATGAGAACTAGAATGGAATCTACTTTTTAACAAAGAATAAAGACATTATTGCAATTCCTGCTCCCCTGTTTGTACACGATGTACTCAGCTTCTGATCTACTGGTTTAATTAGATCTCTCTTAAGAGTACAAGAGCCTCTGATATGCTTCACAAGCTGATCACTTGGGGTGACCACAATACACTGAGGGTTCTGCTAATGCTCTCAAAGCTATCAAAAGCCTCCAAGTTGATAAAGTAGGATCTTTTTACTGAAGTGGTCATTTGAGAACTTCCATTTTCAAGCAGTCAGTGCAAGCTAGCTCTGCTTCAAAGGCTTGTCCCTTCTAACCAAGAATACCCAAGATAAAAAAAAAACAATAATAAGGACATACAGGAGGAAGAATAGGCAAGGGAGCACTGGTAACAAAGGCATTTCCTGGGGATAAAGGAAGCAAAGCTCAAAGGGCTTTGGGAATAAAAAAGACCAGGATTCTTCACATTAATCTGACTTCCTGATGAGATAATCTGAGGCCCTTTTTTGGAATCTTCTCCAAATAGATGTTAGAGAAGTGGTGACTGGGGAAGGTACCTTTCTCCAGGCCTGTGGTCCAGGCTGGTGAGTTTTAGGCCAATGTTTTCCATGACTAGTAAGTTGACAGTCCCCCTTTTAGTATTTCAATGTTCCTCTTAGTGTTGTTTCTGTCCTACTGTTTTGTTTTTGTCTTTTTGCAAGGTTGATATTTTCTGCATAACTGGAAAAACTAAAGGGACATTAAGCATTTTAAATGGTAAGCTAGAGAACAGATAGATAAATAGGTTTATATTAGAGACAGGATGGGACAGGTCAGAATAGACAAATTAGGCAGACCAGACCTCTTGACAAGAGGCCATAAATAGCTCCATCCCACCATTTTGTTTCTTAGCATACAGTTCCTCTTCGCCTATTCTTCCTAAGCTAGTAAACCTTCTATCTGGTATTCTTTATCAAAAAGAATGCAAAGAATATCAAGGGGGAAATGGGATAGTGGGAGAGTACAGGACACAGAGGAATTTATCCAATATGGGTAGTTCTGATCTATCAGTGACCCTTTCACACTACACAATTATAACATAATGATTCCATTTTAGCCATGGTTTCATTCTATGGAATCCTGGAGTTTGTAGTTTGGTAGAACACTAGAGCTCTCTAGCTGAGAATTCTAGATGCCCTTCCCTAAACTGCCAATCCCAGGATCCCATAGGATGGAACATGGCAATTAAATGGAATATAATGCTACAACTGTGCAATATGAAAGGGCCCCAGCATGCAGTAGCATAATTGCTACATACAGTCTTAGAATTTTTTAAAAAAGAAGTTGAACTATTAAAAATATAAGTGTTTTACCAAGCCCCATGTGTGCCTTTTGACAGGAATATCTCACATGCATACAATAAATTATGACAATCATGCATGATCTGTAACAGGTATTTCATACAACTCAGCTATGATACAACAATAGATAACTGTGTGAACTATTTCTCAAAATCCTAATAATGCAGGAGTTCTTAGTCTGTGGCCCATGGGAATCACAAGGTGGTCCATCAATGACCTTCAGGAAGTGTGTGGAATGGAAAAATTGTTACTTTGAAAATTGTATTTAAATTATTATTTTTTCTCATGAGAAAATCTGTAGATGTTGTCAGAGTCTCAAAGCAGTCCATGAGGCAAAAAGAGTTAAGAATCACTATTACAAGGTAATAAAAAGGAATGGATCCCACACCCCTCATCTCTTTTGTTCTTATTACAAGAATGTTCACACCATGCTAGATGTATTCACACATTTCCTTTGTTGTTGCTTTAATGCCACAATACCTGCAGTACTCTGGAAAACACATTCCTAAATTCCATTGGGAAGCTTACCTATCTGTAGGGTTTCCAAAGGTTTACAGAAGCCTTGTGTTGTAAAGGGAATGATGGACTAAGCAGATCCACAAAGGCAATTCTAATGTGATCAAATACATTTAGAAACAGCACAACATCCTTTCTAGTGCTCTTTTGCAACAGGGGAGAGGGAGAAAAAGAAATATTTTTTTTTCCAGCTGTAACTATTCTGACTGTGCAGACAAAAGAAGGGTTACATATGACCTTGGTGTTCAATCTTGGGAGTAAAGAAAAGGAGAACCTGCTGAGCTCTGTCCATCTGCAAGTAGAATCTCAAAAATAACAACATCCAACCTCTTTCTTTTCAATTGGTCGCATTCAAAAAGGTCTGTTTATTAGCACTGCACAGTTGCAAAATGTTTTGCCCTACTAAATTCAGGACAACAGAGCAGGTCATTATCATTACAAAAGGACAGCATTCAGTGGCATAACATTATTTCTGCTGCTGATTAATTGCACGGGAGAAACATCACCAAGACAGGAGGAATCTGTGCAGTGAGAAGATGGGCCCCTGCAGTACCTTCCAATATGTTCTTTAAGCGTTATCCATAAACATTAGCCAGACACAGATGCATTATAATTACTGCACCTTCACTGAGCATATTTCACTCCCAGACAATTAGGCAAAATAAGTCAAGTTCATTTAAACTGATGTCATGGCTGAATGTGAAAGAAGGAAAAAGTGTATCCATGCTCCAGTTCTCAACATGTGTATTCAAAGTGTTGACCACACAATGAATACTTTCTTTAGGATCCATGGCTCAGTCATATGGAACGGGCATACCAGCAAACTGTCAGATCTAGTTCCTATTGAATACAAGGAGAGCTAAGGTGTGTCGAAGACAGATCTTCAAAAAGTTAGATGTCTGGATTACTACTTCCAGAATCCACTAGCCATCAGTGCCACCGCTGGCTGGGTGAATCTGGGTTTTGAAGCCAATAAAGCAATATTTCCAAACTCTGGGCACAGTGAATGAAAATCCAAGGTGAAAACAAAGGACAGTAAGAAATATACGGCCACCTAGTTCAGAGGTTGAGGGATTCAAGTTACCAGAATACTTGAGCATTAGCTGTATCGGCTGAAATCTCTAGAAGTGACCCAACAACATCAGGGGACATGAATGTGGGAACCATTCTAGTCTAGAAGCAGAACTGGTATCAGCACATAACCAGTCACTTGTTCCACATTTCTAGCCAACATCTTAAACTTCTCACAGTGCCACAGAATAGTGAATCTAGGGTATTGTGGGAAATGTAAAATAATGGCTCAGAATTGCTCAGCATTGACTAAAGATTCATTTTGTTGCTTACCCCATGACTAGATAAGCCCAGTAGCCCCACTAACATAAGAGTCCCTAAGCAAGCAGGGAAGTTACTTTGCCCTAGTCTTTTCCATATGGGAAGCTGGCCCTACACAGAGTGCAACCTAACTCACACTGGTCTGCTAATCCAAGGCCAGTTAGATCAAGCTCAGCTATTTGAAGCCTGGAATGAGTTCAAGCCAATTATGGGGATGCAGTAACATGGAGGTAAATTTGACCTGTAACATCATGTTACCATCACAAGATAATTTGAGAAAGAATGAATAGGAATCACTGTCTTGCACAATGGAGCTCTACTCTCGTAAGAGCTGAAGTATCCATGTGCCAGCCTCTAGAATTCTCTGGGAAACTGCACAGAGATTGGGGCCAATTTCTCCAGACTCTTCCCCCCACAGCATTCATCCACCTGATACTACACAAAAATACATACTTTCTTAGTCATATCCCGACCAAAATGGCAACTAGAAATGTTCATGTTACTTCCAGTCACCGTTTTGTCTAGGCTACAGCTGGAAAAAGGTGTATAGGTGGTCTGAGGCATTTGTTGATGCCCATTTTTTGTGTACTGGGAAGGCTGGCATGGTTTGAGGACACAAATCATCCAACAATGGCATAAAAAAGGGCACAGGAATTTGAGGAGCTTTGGGAGCTCTATTAGGGGCTGGAAAACTGGAGTCTGGGGGCCTCATGTGGCTTGAGGGCCACACCTTCCCTACATCTGCTCTAGAATAAAGCCAGTGCTATCCACAATTAAGAACTACACACCATATATGCCCTTGTTGGGTGTGGCAGGGATTTCTGACACAAACTCAGAGAGAAATGTAACATGAATGTATGGGGAATCTCGATCTCTCCCCGCTCTGGAAGATAATTCTCTTCTTTCCTTTCTCCCCTCCTTATGAGTGAAACAGGGGGACATTTATTTTCCTCGCACACCCTGATAAACTCACTAAGGCCACCAGAGGCAGGATAAAATTGCTTTGCTGGCTGAAGTGAGTCTGTGGTGCTTCAAATTAGCCAGCTCTGACTTTGGGCATCCTGTTGATGCAGCAGTGCAGGTCAATAATGCTGTGTAAGCCATTGCCACCCCCATCAGACATGAATTAATATGTTGCATTCAAGGACAGCGCGTTAACAGTGAACTGTACCCTCAGCCTTCTGATCCATTCTCCCTTCTTTCTCTGGATTTCCTTGCAACCTTGACAAGAGTTTGAGCAGAAGCCTACGGACAAATCCACTCCATCTCCCACAAGTTTGTGCAATACAAGCGGTCTGCTCCAGACTGATCAGATGACACATCTAACAATAGATTCACATCAAAGTCTAGAAGTAACATATTTTAAGGAATGTAATTATACGTAATGAAATTACTTTGGGACAGCGGCAACTGGGAGCTTCCATCTCTGTGAGGGTGCTATATCCACTCTGAATTTTAAAGGAGCTATCCAAGGTGCTGAATCTAATTTGAGAAGTCTGAACTTAAACCTGGAATGGTTTCATATGCAGACTAATGTCGAAGCCACCAGCCATCACTGTTGGTGAGGGGACAGGACAAGAGCATAACAAAGTCACTATCTAAAAGTAACACACTTAGTCACCCTGTTGGTTTAACAAATAGCCTAGTTACTGTTCAATGTTTTCAATGGCATTTTTAAGTATTTTGAAAGACATTTTGACAGGAATGCTTCAAATTTTATGCCATTCTGTTATCAATACTAAGATGTGAGGTTCCCTCGACCAAAAAAAAAGAAAAAAAAGAAAATCAACAATATGGAGCAATGAAATGGGTTACTTTTAAAACATCCCAACGAATAAATGACCACAGATCACTGTTCAAAAACCGTGTCGAGAAATGGAAACAGATTGTTTTCAGAAAGTAATCTCACAAATTCTAGTTTGGATGTGTTACTTACATGCCACGTATACAGTGATGTGGGAGCCTTCGTACTAATAGTTTTTGGAGAGGGAAAGACTCTCATAGGGGAAGTTGCTGTGCAACTGAAGTCCCAAACCATCCGACTATATGATGAACTGTCATCCTCAAGTGAACGGTACAGTAAATTCAAGTCACGCAAAGTGATTCTAAGTCATAGGTTTGAGATGGCTGGAGAAGAAGGATGATCTTGAATACCCTAAAGAAATCATAGTCACCATGCTGCCTGCTCTGGGAAAAGCCATGCACCTTCTCTTTTTTTATTTGTCTGCCTGTCTACATTACCCAAAACATAAAACATTATGCAGTCCAACTGCATCACACAGTTTTCAGGCACTCCAAGGCAGAGCAAACTGCAAATCGGATAGTGATTCTCTACCCTCTGTGTCACCAGAAGTCCATGGTGAATCGAAACCACTTCAAAGTCAGACGCTAATAGCAAAGGCCAGAATTATTCTGGATTTAGAAATCATGTGACTCCCCAAAAAACCAATCCTGAACTTCTGTCTAGTATTACAATTTCCAGGTCAGGACTATCTCAGGTCCTGAGATAGCAGAGCCAAACTTAAGATGTCACAGGGAGCAGGGCCTAGAGAAGTTACAAAGATGGTGGTACAAGGAGCATCCTCTGGTAAGTGTGATACATTATGCATGGATCACAGTTGCTGTGTATGACATTCAAATAAAAACACTGTGTATTAAAAAAAAATAGGAAAAACTTTCTCTTGCCTGTAGACTGAAGAACAGCCAGCCCTGTCATGCCCCTGTCCCAGGACTCAGGACCCACCTAGTTAAGTCTCTGAGCCAATATAACAAGAGACCAGAATGCGAAGAAGCTGTTGGAGCCAACTGATTCCATCAGTGGAGAACGCCCAGCTTCCTCCTGAATTCCTTGCTCACTTTCCTAGAACGCTTGACCCTCACCTGGACTACAGATTTTGCCCCTGGACACTCTCTTTCTGGATTCACAATAACTAGGACTCTGTATCTCTAAACCTACTGAAAAGTCAGACTGACTAAGATAAACTTTGCCTGCTAGCTACCGTTAACAGTCTGATTATACAGCTGGAAGCCTTAGTGGCAGCCAGAACAGGACAAGGCCTTGAGACCTGGGAAATCTAAAGGTCACATCTTGGCTAGATTACTTCAAGATAGTCTATGTACAGCTTACCTTTAGAAAACATTCTAAAAATTCAGGATGGAATGGCCAGAACAGGCTCTGTTCTTTCATCTCTATTCATTTCCAGTTTTACTTCAAGTGTAGTTTAATGTGCTAGTTCTTAGCTACTCAGGCCCAATCAGGATTTCTGAAGGAACACCTCCTTCCATACAATTCTGTACAACCACCTGGCATCCTGTGACTGGCTGGGATACAATCCTACCTCTTTCAACGAGGTATCCAAGTTCTTTGACAACTTCCCACAGAAAGCTCAGAACTCTCTCTTTTCTTTCATATCTTTTCAAAAAATTCAAGTTGCATTCATACGTATGATATTTCCATTCATCTTGCTGACTACATTTTGATTGAGCCATTCTTTGATATTTTTAAAAAACTGTATGTGTTCTGTAATAGTATGTGTATCTGAAAGACCTACCTCCCCACATGAACCTGCCAAAGTTCTAAGGTATACAGGAGAAGGCTTTCTCTCAATCACTCCATCATCACAGGCTTGTTGGTTAGGACACAAGAGAGAGCTTTCTCAGTAGCTGCCCCTGCCTTCTGGAACTCCTGTCCTTGGGAAGCCAGGCTGGTCTCCTTTCAAGAAAGAGTTTGGATGCAAACCTGAGAATATGCAGGCAAAATCAAAACCAAAAAACTGGAAACTTGTGATACTTCCAGAGACTTTTTTCCACTTCTGGATGAGTCCAGAGAGAATAAAGCCAATAAACAAGGTCTGCAGCTTTTAATGAGCTCATCACTGATGGAAGCTGCCTATGTTTTCCCTTGCATGCCTGGTCAGCTCTTCAGCTGCTTCAGGCTAGACCTGAATAACTTTTGACCATAGGGACTGTGCAGCCCAGTTCACACAGTTTTCTAAGCATATGCCTTCAGGAAGTGTGTAAGCAGGACCCGAGTGCAACAACGCTCTCCAGCCCATGTTAACCATCAAGTGATGCAACTAATACTGTTTGGTCACCAAAAGCCTTGTATTCAACAAATGTGTCTGACCCCTTTTTAAAATTATTCAGTTCAGTGATCTTCATTACATTCAATGGCAGAAAATCCCACTATTCAGCTACATAGTGTGAAAAAATATCTCCTTCTCTCTGCCACAAACTATACACAGAGCATAAGAAACCTACATTTTTGGATTACCACACCACGAGAGAGTGATCATACTCACCGGGGAATTCCAAGACGTAGCCCAAAAGACGTAATGTTTCTGAGCTCTGACCTTCCTAGTATTTAGATCCGGGACTTTTAAGACAGTTGTCAATGTTTTTTTTTTAAGACTATAGTAAGATCTAGTGGCATCAACATACATGTTTGCATCAAAGTGACATGAAATTCTAATGCAATACTTGACAACAGGCAGAATAAGTAAACGGACTTGTCCCAGCTTGCCAGATTCAGCTTGCCAATGAATTACATCAAGGCGAACCACTCTCTGTGCTATTGCAATTAAACAGGCTTACTAAATGAAGAGTTTTCAGATGGAATACACTAGGCTTTATTATTGCCTGCTATAGACTATGCCTCTGGCAGCTAAATCTTAGCTTCTTTTCTTCATAAGAAAAGGGAGCAAGAGAAAGAAAAAGAGATGTAATTACAAAATGAGAAGAAGGAAGAGGGAAGGGGGAAGAAGAGGAGGAAGACGAAGAAGAGGAAGGGTGGAGCGGCAACAACGATAGCAGCATCATTCATTCTGTTACAAAGAGATCTAAGAATACCTTTCTTTGATTTAAAAACTGGATTAGGTTTATGATGGATCATGCCACACTTGGGAAAATGTCTCAGTCATTAATCATTCATTCACACACACTCACACACATAGATCTAGAATCTGATAAAATGTAAGAGTCCTTTTTGCAAAATACACTTAAGAGATAGAATACAATAAATGGAGCCTCTGGCAAGGCTTATGACAGAAAGGGCTGCAGCTGGTATTTATAACTCCACAGTTCATCTTGGCATAGTGCACAAAACGAAGAGCTTTGGGGTTTGTTGGCTTTATTCTTTCAGTGTCCCAAAGCTACATTTTGTGTAAAAACGAATGGGCTGGCCTTCCAATCCCCAGAGGATGTGCAACTGTCAAACATTTGTTTCAACTGGATTTTGAAAAATATTTTTTAAAAAAATGCATCTTTCCCACTTTTCCCCAAGACATCCTAAATTGCTGGGTCAGCCATCTGGCAATTCAGTTATGTCAGGTGTGGACATCATCCAACCATCCAAAGTGGGCATGGAAAAGAAACCTTTTTTAAAAAATGAATTCATCCAATTTGTGGTATGAGATTAATGGCAAGTTATATGCATGTACTGGCATATAAGATACAGCAGTGTATAAGACGCACTCCATTTATATGCTGGCAAATACTACTTGCCAGCATATAAGACATGCCAGCGTACAAGACACACCCCATTTTCAAACAGTATTTTTTTGGGGGGAAAGTGAGTTTTATACACCAGCAAATACAGTATGTCACTTTCCTGTCACTTAGAAGAAATTGGTTTTTTTCCTTTTCAAAATAACTCAAAATGTGAATATTGGAACAATGTTATAGAAGGGCAAAATGCATCCTCATATCAACAAATGGTCCCCAAGACTGATTTTGTGGTCTACAGCCACTCTCCAGACTTGCTAAACTGCCCTTTCGCTGGCAAAAGAATGGCCTCTTCTGGAAAATTCAAGGAGCAGTGATTCCCTTTTAAAATGGATTGCAGTGGCTTGCTATGTTGTTTAACACTTTAAAAAATTAGCCTATTTTTCAGCAAAGGAAGTCGGCTTCTGGTCACTACTTTTGGTTTGGTCTGGTCTGTATATTTCAATGGCCTTCTTCAAGGGCTACATAAAAAATATAGACAGAAATGTCAAATTAAAAATCAAAAAGACAACACATGATTGTACCATAATATCTATATAAAACATCACAACACATTTCAATTTTTGTATACTGCTTAAAGCTTACACATACCAACATGCTATCTAGCAGCATAATTTTCTGGAGCTGAAAATTGCATTCCATTTGCTAAACTGACAATAAACTAGAGAACTAGGCTCAAGATTTTTTAATCTCATTTTAGCAGATAAAAAAAAAATTATTAAAAAAATAGGGCAGCAGGTAACAAGTAAGTCAAAACCTAGTTACGAATGACAAATGCACTTAGGCCTAAGACACTTTAATAAAATAAACAACCAGTGGGATCCAGACAAGTGGCCAGTCTCACAGGCATCAGAGGGAGATGCTACAGCATTCAGCATCACCTCCCAGCAACGAGAGGATCAGTCAGTGGTATCAATTACAGCAATTCTGTTGCCAAAGGAATGGGAATATCTCACCATCCTGCTGATGGGACCAATTCTGATGAAGGGAAAGAGGAACCTGAAAACAGATGCAGTGATTACAGTGGGCTCTCCTTACTTGAATACTCTGGATATGCCATTTCTGGCAAACACAAATGTGTCATGTCCAATACCTAATATGTTGACGATGAGTATGCGTATGCGCTGAAGGTATTATGGGAAGCAAACATTTTTTTCTTTTAGGTGCAGATTCCTGGAATAGAACCCCACATATAGAAGTGGGTCCACTGTATTTTGGCTATAAAACAGAGGTGGGAAACTTCAGCAAGTTCTTAAACCATGTTATTTTCCCCTGGAGCCCTCCAGGGGCCAGACAGACTGGCCAAAATGCCAAATAATGAAAGGAGGGGGACAGAACTGACCAGAAGTCCAGATCTGGTGCTGAAAGAGAGGTATCTCTTTATGTTGAATAGTTTGCACAGTCCTGCAGCCTATTGAAACAACAGTTCATCATGCCTGGAGTGGATTTCTCTGCCTTTAATGGCTGTGGAGAAAAGGGTATTTTCAGTAATTCTTGCTTATCACATAACCAGAGAACCAACAACACCCAATGAAATTCCCTCTTCCCCCAACCATTAAAAGGATGGGAACTTTCTCCAGTTTTCACTCCGACAACCCTAAAGGAGCCAGATTAGCCACTTTTTGGATGTTATTTATAAACCAGAAAAGCGATGTGGAATTTCTAGCCCAGGAGTGGAATGCAGAGATACAGAGCAGTTAATGACATGAATCTAATTAGTTAATCCCAACCAAAGTCAGCCGTTTGAATCAATGAGATTTATCTACATAGTGACTCACTGTTCAGCAACCGAGTCTATGGATCTTCTCTAGTTGGGACTAACTAATAGGATTCAGGCTAATATATTTAGTTAATCATTCATATGCTAAGAAATTTAATTCAATTCCATCTACATTAAAAGGAGTAAAACATAACTATTGCATTTATGTTAAATTGCCATTTCAGTTGAAATCAAATGCTTGCACTAAAAGCCTGACCGGAATGAAGCTAAAAAGTGTCATTCATGGCTATTACTGATTTATTACTTTATTACTGTTTCCTACATGCTTCCCAGCAACAGCTGTAGGGTTATGAGATTCAAAATTCAGTTTCCTAGGACAAATGAAAAGCCTCTGTGTGGCATCTGGTGTAGAACATAGGAAGATCATCTGGATGCAAAAAAAGATCAACACCCTTCCAAGCACCCATTACTAATTCTTTAAAATCTAACCTTGAGATTCACGAAACTGTTGCAAGATTTGTAGACTCTTTAGGACTGTCCTTCATTTCATTAATTAATAGTTTAATAATGACAATTCCAAAATCAAGTTAATGCTGAAATTCCAACTTAAGTCAATCACTTCAGTTTAAAAAAATAAATTTCATTCCGTTCATCCCTTTTTGTTTAAAAAAATATCTCCAGCTTGACTGAACTCCACTGATTTAACCAGTTAGTTCCTATATTTAGTGGAAGGTAACCCTGTTCCCCATCCAGACCATAAATCTCTAGAGCACTTATCTCCAATCAGGCTTGGCGATCCCAGTCCTATCACTGAGTACACTTGCATGGACCCTGAATCTAATGAGTCTTGAGAAGAAGACTCATGGACCCAGGCACTGACTTGACCTTGGCCCTTTTTGCCCTTTTTTTTTTGCACGAGCACCGCTTGAGCACTGCACAAATGGGAGCGCCGCTGCGCACAACGCACTCGCACTTGCGCAGCGCTTACGAGGCTGAAGCGGGGCGGGGGCGTATTTTTTGATTTTCGGCTTGAAGCCGAAAATAGCCCGCGCTCGTGCAATGCTTGTGCCGCGCTTGCGCACTCACCTCCGTGCGGTGCGTCAGCGAGCTGGCCAGGAAACACTTCCTTTCCTGCGGAGCCTACAGCTCCCACAGTGGCCTGCAAGTGCCCTGCGGAAGGAAGGGGGGAGCAGCAGCGTCATGAAAGAGGCTTCTCGCGCGAGACGGCCTCCCCCGTCGCGGGAGAAGGTAAGATGCGAAAAGGGCCCTACTCTGGTAGGTCTGTGTAGCTCAACTCCTGCTGCAGAGTAACCTGCAAACATCATCCAGATACTAAATTGTGATCGCAGCAATAATAGTGTGATTAAGTGAAGCAAGCCCACAGACAAGCATCTTTTCAGAAGCATAAGGCATTTGAATTTTGAGCAGAAGTTAAAGCTGGCCTTAACAGCAGTAACTTGCACTCTGTTGACTTCCAGCATATGCTGATAACACACATGGTAAGCCATGCGAAATCATTGCTATCTAATGGACTGAAACTTTACGAAATTACATGACTACCTCCCCCCCTTATATACACACACTCTTGCCCCAACTGCCTATGTTGATCATGGATAGCTTTATTACTGCCACAAGCATGCAATGCTCCCAAGGCCAGGAAGTGGTAGCACACACACACACACACATGTCCAACATCAAATTCATCTAGAAATCAATCCCCCAAATAAAGTAACCTAGTAAACATACACCGTTTGTCTGTTTTTCAAAGCCCTGTAGTATTTTCCATGTCTTCTGCATTACGTAGCTGCTTGTCAGATTGAGGCTCAAGTTCCCATGAACCTGAAGGCAGGGAAAGGCTGTCTGCAAACAAGGAGTAAATCTGACCTGGAAATCTTGAATATGGTATCACCTCGCCTACTCATGTAAAAAGATCTATTTTCCTGCTCTCCCAGCGCTTCCCTCTGTTCCTCAGACTACCAGTTCAAGACCCTCACACCTCCCCAGCTGAAAACTGTTCCTGTTATCAGTTGTGCTGCTCTGACACCAGATCTATCAGTTTTAATGGCACAACACCAGAGGGCATGGAAGGGCATTGCAAGTTTTAATACCAAATGTTGAAAAGTCCCCTATCAGTTTCACAAACGCAGAGACCGACTTCTACACATACACACACAGACAGTCACTTTCTACAGACTGCATGCCAACGTAAAATCAATAAAAGCCTTTCCAATATTTTGCCTCAGAACTAGTCGATTTCAGCTAGACACTGAGCTACTGTATGGAATCAGGAGCTGCAGATTAAAATGTGGTACAGTCATACACTGAATGTGATATAGGCATGCTCTGAATGAGGATATGGAGACACGTTAGACTAAGTTTATCTCCAAGCCTTTTGCTGCAATCAAAAGGAATACTAAAAATGTAGTCCTGTTTTACCTTAAATCCTTTTCACTGCAGTTATGTGCTTTCAAAGTGATGCTGATTTCTGGCAACCCTATTACAACCCTATTCATTGGCAAGATTTGCTAAAAAGGAGGTGCGCCATTATCTTCTTCTAAGGCTGAAAGAGTGTGACTTGCCCAAGCTCACACTATGGACTTCTATTGCTTAACAGGTCTATCAGAGTCTTAGTCCAATGCTCAAAACCCTACAGTACACTGGCATGCAGGCAAAATCCTTTTAGAGTTCCTAAAAGGGTATACATTTCAAATATTTAACCTGCTATGTACAACACCACCACAAGAGGACGCATGATATGAATCAACATCAGGACAGCTGACCCACTGGTTGCAATATATTTTTCACTGCCATTATTATGCCAATGTGTGGGATGGCAGTATAGGTGGCAGCATAGCAAAATGGGAGATAGACTGTCATCCCTATTAAGAGAATAAGCTGACCTGTCAGCTCCCAGGCTGTTCAGAAGCCTGCAGGGTAGCATTCTCTGGCAACAGAGAAGGCTTTCACTTGTGTCCTCTCCTTCACTTCCACTGCACACCACTCCAAAAAGTCTCTTAAGGGAGTATTACTGGCATAATCACCAAAAGCATTCTAGCTTTTGTTTACATTGAAGCCAGTCTGAGCATGTGTACAAACATCACTTGGTTATCCAGCTGAATCTGTGAACTCAGAGCTGGAAAGTATTGAGTCTGAACATTGTACCTAGGAGCGTGCCTCCTCAAACACAAGCCATTATTAAGTGATGAGTGTGCATAAGTAGATGAGTCCACATGTGATTCTCCACTTAGGAAAGGCAACGCTGTCTGGGTGGAAGGCTTGGTTGCTGTGCACGTACACAGTCTACAGAGGCATTGGGAAACCTAGCATTTACAAAGCCCTGTTGTGATTGTATCAGAAATTAATACAGGGTATTACTCAGCTCTGCTGACTGCTCCTTCTCTTCCTTCTTCCTAATTATAGACTAGGAATGAATTGGTGCTGGAGGAGACAAAAGCCACCTTGCAGACAAGCTATTATTTGCAATACGTGCCTCCACTCATTCCTACATCAAACACAAGCTTTTTGCTGATATTCCTAAGTCCTACACCTTTGCTTGACAAAAAAATAACAATAAAATGAAATCAATGAAATAAAATGGAAAAGAAGAAGGAAATCACTCAGCATACCACCTGAGATCAAATTATGCATCCAGTATAATAAACTGGAAGCATTTATATACTAGATTTACATCTAAGAAATCTCTTGTCTGTTAGCAAGCTATGGATGTGATGTGCATTTCATACTCTGTTCACAGCTACCAGAGGGGGAATCTCAGCTACACTTCCAAACTTATAGCACAGCGAGTTAAGAATGACAGGAATGGCCTCAGGAATTCAGGCCAAAGACCATCTGGAGTAGCATTCTGTCTGCAACAGTGGCCAGCCAGATGCCTCTGGGAAGTTCACAAAAAAAGGCAGAAATAGGATGACCCTCCCTCAGTCTTCAACATCTGGTACCCAGAGGTATACTGCTTTTGTACACTGAACTATTATGATGTACAACAACTGATAGATGCCTGTTTTGTTTACTATCTGGCCTGGTTCTGGAGAACTCAGAGGTTTGTGTCCTATTTTGTGTTCTTGGAGTAGGCTCAATAAAAGTAATCCTTTAATACAGATTTCTTAGATTGCTTTGTTTTTGTGCATGTGTGTGTGTGTGTGACTTAGACAATAACTAATTTAAACCTTCACCCATGGGACCTCAACAGTGGAGGGAGAAGATTTTATACCCTATAACCCTACTTTATACCACCCTATAACCCTATGATAGGGTTGATGTAAGTCAATGTTAATCTGAAAGCACATAACAATCAAAGAGATTTGAGGTGAAAGAGAGTTACATCACTAGTACTATTTTTGGTTGCAGTGAAAAGCTTGCAGATGGCTTTGTATTCGCTTAAGTCTTGTGTCTCCATATCCCTATTCATGGCATGCCTGTCTCTCACTCAGTGTGTGAGTGTTCCACATTTTAATATCCATCTTCTTCCTCCTTTGTACCCTATCCCAGTGGTTCTTAACCTGGGGCCCAGGGACCCCTGGGGGTCTGCAGAGCCCTCACAGGGAGTCCACCAAGCCCTACTGCTGGATACCTACAGCTGTGGCAACAACATGGACTTGCTCACAGTCACACAGTGTCTGAGCAGCATCTTAGTCTTCAGAAGTCTTTAAAAAATAAATAAATACTTGAATATTTAAATCTAAACTTAAATCTTGAATTAAGTCTTGTAGTCCCTAGAAGCAAATTATATTTACAGGGGACCCCTCAGTAACGAAAAGGTTACGAACCACTGCCCTACCCACAATTACTTCTGATGAAGAATTCTGGAGACCTCAAAAGATTGTGTACTTTTCTATAGGCCATGGCTTGGAAAATAACGGTTTCCCATAATACAGATTTGAGACTGACAGACCTGTCATCCATCAGTTTGCTTAACCGTTCCAGCAGAGACTGTTAAACCCTATCCTACTGTCACTTCACTGTTGCAAACTCAGCTTCCTTTTAGTCTAAGAAATGCTGTTCAGAGCCTACCTGGTGGGGAGGGGAAAAAAGCACACATTCATCAAGCTTGATCTTGTCAACTTTCTCCTTTTTCCAGTGCCAAGCCTATCCTGTTCAGGTTTTGTGCAGAGATTCACACACACATGCATACTCAGAAAACTGTACATATTTGCATGCATGGTTTTGTACCCATTTCTGTTCATCTGCAAACATTTTGGACATGCACACACATTGACTAAATCACTTGGTGCACATTTTAGGACTGAGAATTTCCTTGCTCAATTTCTCATTCTTTTTTTCTTTTTTTTTTAATGTGTGTGTACATTGATAGATGGAGAAAAATCCCATCCTCCTGTAACTTCAGGACAGATTAGATGCCCATGCTACTGAATCAAGGACCCAACTTTACTGAAAGAAATGAATTTCTGTCTCACATTCTGATAGACCTGAATCTGAATAGAATGGAGGTCCCAAGTTCAGTACCCATATGCTCTAATAAAGAAGGTATCACCTTACATTACACATATCCCAGAGTAACTTTCCATTCAACTAATACTCATGACAGATGTTTACATTATCTTCCCCAGCTAAGCATCAGAACTAGCCTTTCACAGACTTCTTCCAGACTCCTTGCTATCAGAAGGCCCTTGCCTCTTCTGTGCCAGGAAGGAAGAGACATGTCAGGCATAGCTCTAGGCAGGTCAGCTAACTTTTCTGGAGGAAAAGTCCCTAAAATGAAGAAACACAATTCTAGAGAAATGTAACTATTTTTCTAAGTTAGCCCTTTCAGTGCCTCCTTTCTCTTTGCTGGTTGTGTACATGTTTGTCCAATGGAACGTACCGCAAACATAAATGCATGGATGTCTAACCACGAATGGCATCCAGATCTGTGCTTGCTTCTGGGAGGTCTTACAGTCACACAATCTTAGAATTTAAAAAAAAAAAAAAAGCTGAGCTATTAAAGAAGTGTTTTACCAGTCCCCATGTTTATTTGGTTAGTTCATGTGCCTTCTAAAAGGAACATCTCACATGCACACAATAAATTATGACTATCATGCCTGATCTGTAATAGCTATTTCCTACAACTCAGCTATAATGGAACAATAGATAATTGTGTGAACTATTTCTCCAAATCCTAATAATGCAGGGGTTCTTAGTCTGTGGCCCATGCAATCACAAAGTGGTCCATCAATGGCCTTCAAGGAGTGTGTGAAATGGAAAGTTTGTTACTTTGAACGCTGAATTTAAATGATTTTTTTCTGGTGAAAAAAAATCTGTAGATGTTGTCAGAGTCTCAAAGCAGTCTGTGAGGGGAAAGGGGTTAAGAATCACTGTTACAAGTATTAAAAAGGAATGGATCTCACATGCCTCATCTCTTTTACTCTTAATATAAGAATGTTCACATCATGCTAGATGTATTCATGGGTTTCCGCTGTTGTTGCTTTAATGCCACATCAACTGCGGTATTCTGGAAAATTGTGGGAGAAGCAGATTGGGCAAAACTATTTTTTTAAAAAGACTCTCTGGTGGAGCAAACGTATCCTCACACATCCCTGTCTGCTAATGTGTGTGAGTTCCCTGCACTCTCACAGATTTCCGTGTGAACAGAGTTCCTCCCTTCACTGAAACACATGCTTCAGCCCTTGAGACCTCTGTAAGTTTCACAGTCCCCTCCAGTGGAAGCGGACAGCTCCCATATAAATAGAGTAATGAATCAGCTACAGGCTTTACTGTGAATTTTAACAGAACAACGCAAGATCCTGAGACGGGTTCAGAACAGGTTCAGAACCTTCGATAGCTTTATTAAAGTTGAGACTTAAACCAAGAGTGGACTCACTGCCTAACTCTGAAGCCCCCAACTATCATTAGGAACCCAGTCATTGATCAGTAAGCTTAATAATGTGAGAGAAGGTGAAAATTTTAAAGAAAACCCCACTAAAATCATCAAACGCGGGGGGGGGGTACCAGACACCACTAATTCTTGCAGCAAGTAAAGCCCATAAGATGGATTAATGTGTCAGATCCTGTGCTCCAAAAGTCAGCAGGAAGTTGCCACTGTGATTTCTGAATCTTGAGCTAAACTCCCCCAAGTTAGTAACGCAAGTTGTTAAAAGAAAACCGACCCTGTAAAATTAAATAAATGCAGCTACAAAATTAAAGTAAACCACAGGAAGTAAACATTTATAAGGAAGTAAACCTTTTTCACTTGTTAACTTGCTAGCGGCGTTGATCTACGTTTTTCACCATAAGATTCTTCTTGCCTCTCCAGCTGCCTTTACAATGTCCCGTGCACTAAAAAAGTTAAATCTGACTTTTAAATTTTAACTGCAAACCTGATTTTATTATGGTTCTCTCTTCATGAAGTCCTTCCTCACAGGGCGGGCAGCCGTTCAGCAAATTTTACTAGCCTTGCTTATGTCAGATGTCAGCAGCTAAAGCTGTCAGGATTGTGCTGAGCAAACAGGAACCAATTTTATGAGGCTAATGATAAAGAATACAAAGAAGGTTCTTATAGGAATTAAAACCAAGAGCATAAATAAGCACTGGCCTGGTTTCAATCCCTGGTGAATGATAGCTAGATTTTCTTTATTGTTTTTATGATAAGAGGCAGTATCCCCTCGCATTTTGGACAGAAAATATGAGCAGGAGCAGCTGTTTCCATTTTGATTTTTTTAAATTACCATTTTGAAAGCTTTGGATCAGAATAACGGAGCACCTTTTTACAACACAGATGCGGGATGGGGGGGCACCATCCAGGGCACACAATATTATTTCCATCATTTCAATCCTTTTATACAGGGCCCAGGGGCTCCAATTCCTCTGCAGTGTGATTTAATACTTTTAATAAAGGTCTAGACCAGGAACAATAAGCATGTTTAGCTGGGGCTAGAGAAGAGGATAAAGCAGAAATCTGTTGGTGAATGCCTAAAAGGAGGTCAGAAAGACTGAGACTTATTGTACTTGACAATGCAAGAAATAATTAGTCAAGACTTAAAAAAAGAAGAAGAAGAAGAAGAAGAAGAAGAAGTACATTTGGATTATGGCTGACCAACATGGGATTCACAGTCAGCAGGCCTGGCATCAGAACCTGGGGGAAAAAAAGGCACAGGCAACCCAGATTACTCTACTGGGGTTTACCTGTGCCCACTCCTGTGCTCACCACCACCTGGACCTACTACAGTGATGTTGCTCAGTCTACTAATCCTAGAGACCTAGAGCTGGAAGGAGGTATCAAGTGTAGCAACACCACCATCATTCATTGAAGAAACTCCAGATAGAGGGTCCCTTACAAGTAGCTGTCCAGCCTCTTTCCGAAGTCATCCAAAGAAAGAGACCTCATCACTTCTCTAGGCAATCGATTACACTGCTGAACAGCTTTTACTGACAAGAAGTTCCTTCTAATATTCAACTGAAATTTACTCTCCTGTAATGTAAAACCATCAGACGTAGTCCTACTCTCCGAGGCAAGCAATAACCAATTCAGCACCCTCCTCTCTGTGGCAACCCTTTAGATATTTAAAGAGTGAAATCATGTCAACCCCCAAAGTATGCTATCAAAAACTTTATTTATTTATTTATCCATCTTTCTCCCAAATGAGATTCAATAATTTACAAAGATGCTGCCAAAACTCTAACTTACAAAAGTTAGAAAGAAATTAATCACTATTTTAAGACATACTTAAAGACAGTAAAACCACTTAAAACATATTTTAACATAGTTTAATTAATAGTTTAATTAATTAATTGCTTTCTCAAATAGAGGTATTAACACATTTTTACAAAGCACAAATGGAAAGTGTTACTTGTGTTAACTGCCACAGTAAAACTACTTTCTCATCCCAGCTTCTCTTTAAAAAAGCTTGGGATGGCACATATTCTGTTTCTACCTTTCATCCAAAAAATTATTTGGCATCACAACCCTGGTTTTTGAGGGAACTCCCTGAGACACAGCAGAGGCGTATCTAGGATGGGGTAAGTAGGGTATGTGGGGGATGAATCAGGGTTGGTATGGAGACAGTGTGTATCCCCTAGCCATTGCTGGGTCTGCACATGGGTTAGAAGAATAGGCATTGCTTTCTGCCTCCCTCTGCATCTATTTTTGAATTACGTCGGGGCACAACTTCCACGCTAGCCCTAGGTGCTGTTTATGCAGATACACCACTGAGACACAGTTTCTCAATCTACACATCATGATAAACTAGAGGTGGGCAGCTGTGCCAAGGTGGAAGCCAATGGTTGCCCCTAGGCATCTCTGCTGGACTACATCATTCTTTTTCTGCAACCAGAAATGGCCTCATGCCACTTCTGCCTTTGGTTTCAATCAATTTTCTGCCAGTCTGGGTTGGAGTACATTGAGGAGTTATGGAGAAAAAGGAGAGAAGGAGGGCTGCATAGTTTAGAGTTACTTGGTGGTCAACAATACCACCACATTTAAAAAAGATAGGCCTGGGAACCAGAGCAGGAGGTCCCCAGAAGCCTCAAGGGCATGAGCAGATATGGGGTTGGGAGGCTTATACACTTCCCCCATCTCTGTGGTAAGTTGTGGCTTAGCAGGCTAAGAAGCCTCTGTGGCTGGATGTGCAAGGGAGTGATGGAAGAAGGGAGGGAAGGCACAAAGACAGGCAGACAGACCTGGCAAACCTAATCTCATTCCCATCCCTGTTCTCCAGCAATACGATGACCTCCTTAGCACAAGATCACTCTACACAAGTAATAACTTGTACTCTTCGGTTCACTTCTGTAGGTTCCCACTTCACTGAAGCAAATCACTCACTTATAACAATAACGTTTAGCAATAATGTTGCTCTCTACACACCATGCTTCTGAATAGGATTACTGGGAATGGATATTGGTGCAGTACAGCAGAAACACTGGTGATACAGCTTCAGCAGTGGCAGGAGAATGCAGCCACTAGGGATATAAAAATCTTTCTAAATTTTATTCTCGCAAGTATAGGGTTGCCAGGTGTTTCTTATTTATACAGAAGTCCATTATTTAAGGACCAGAAAGCTTGTTTCTTACTGAACTGGCAAATGTCCCTTATTATAGGGGATGTCCCTTATCTGAGGGTTGGAAAACTTTTCCTTTTATATACAACAAGATGCCCAACAATCCCTTATTTTTGGATATGGGTTCTTCATAAAGACCAAAATGTGTGCACTATATAATTTATGAATGTTTGACACTCTTTTAATTCTACAGGGACAACTGAACCCAAATCCTTACTTTCATTTGGCATTTAGGTAGAACATAGACTTATTGATAGCTACGTGGTGATAACTTGTTGATCCTGACTGTCTAACCTGCACGTTATGAATTTTTGACTGTCCCTTATTGCAATTTTGAAACCTGGCAGCACTACACAGCCGAGAACAAATAATTTAATCATTTTTTTTCCTCCTCACTGCAAGAAAGTTTTTAAATACTATATCATTTTTGAAGATTATTCACACTTTGGGATTTATTCTATGAAAAACAAAACCACAAACCCATGCACATTTTTCATGAACAATAAGGCCCAAATTGCAAAGATCCCTACACATCTAAGGTTCTCCTCACCACTGTCTCTCAACACTGAAGAAACCCATCATTTCACATTTTTTTAAATATTTTCACATTTTTTTCCATTCCTAGGAACCACCCAATGTCAGGATGTAGCCTACCTTTAGTGTACAGCAACTCCAGCCCTATTTATTCTGTCTACTACAATTAATGCAGGAGGGGCACTAGTAGACATAATTCCCTGAGGCAGGGATAGGCTACTGTGCATGGGAAGGAGGCCAAACTTTACCACAAATCAAGCTGTGCCAGTGCATCCAGGCACACTAGAAGTGATCTTGCATTACCTTCAATCACTATTTTGGCTGATTTAGGGGTACTTTCTGCTTTTTTTCAGTGAGTTAGAGGGTTCTAGAGTGTGGATGACCTAGACTGCTCTATTTATGCACAGTTTGGGGAGGGGGGGGATTTGGTCAGTTTTCGACAAAACAAATCACCTAAAAACTGACAACACACACACACACACACACACACGGAGGGCTCAAGATCTGGGAAGGTCACCATGCATGCTTGAGTATGGGCCACAAAGGCCATATCTTCTCCACTCTGAACTAACATGTTGCCCACCACATGTTGTGACTCTCCAGTTCCCACAATTTCTCTCCATTGGGAGTTTTAGCCCAGCAAATTCTGGACAGCCACACAGTCCATGACCTAAGAAGTGCTGATCAGGTCAATCTGAACAGAAATGCACGAGATCAAACTCCTTAAGGATCCCAAGGCAACAATGGTAATGTGCTGTGCACAGAATGCCTTCCACAGAGAGGTTCACATGGCACCTTCTTTGCTCAGCTTTATGCCTCAGGATGAGACATTGCCCCTTAGTTTTTCTCCTCAACTCACTTTTATCCACATCAAATTGGGAACAGATCAGCTTTACAGTTGCTAATTGATTGTTTAAATTGAGGACAAGGATGATCACATATTAATGCTCTGTTTTGTTTTCTGCTGCTCCCAGAGCTGGTTTTTGCCCGCAACTACAGGAGATGGTTTCAGTCACTGCTCTTATATATTTCTGTTTGACTCTCATTGTTGCTTTCACACTGGAAATCTGTTTTCAAATCAAGGTGTGAAGTAATGCTGTTCCACACACACACACACACACGGAATATTGCCATCCTTACTGGCAATTTTTATCCCAAATAGAATTGTGATAACACTACATCCAACATGGGGGAGGGTGGGAAATATATATCCTCCACCTTCCCATTGTATCAATATATACAACAAGCACGCATTTTTCAAACTAGGAGACACGCTGTGAGGTTTTCCATTATTCCTCCACAATGGCCACCAACTGTGAGGTCCACCTAGACACCCTCATAGTTCCTGTGTGACACTTAATTCATCTTATTAGTTACTATTACCTGTATTAGTTGTTGCCACCATCAATGCAAGCTTTCCAATATGCAGCGTTTTCAGATGCTCAAGTATATAATACAAAAATAATAATGATTTATTGAAAAGAAATTGAACATAACATCACAGATTACTTATTTAATACATATCTATATCCTGACTGGTGCTAATTCTAATACATCTCTCATTCTTTCTCCCAGTCATATCCCACCTGGCTCTTAACTTTTCTGTCGCTGAACCAGACTAACCATCTGAGCTCCTCAATTCCACTAATTCCTAATTGTCACAGACTCTACTCTTGTCTCAGATCAACTGTGATATCCCAGCCTTTTCAAAATTTCCTCAGACATTCCACCAATCAACACCACCCACTTCCAAAATGCCATTCTACCACTCTTCCCAGCAGAACCTTACACAATGACATCTACCATACCAACCATACACAACCATTTTACCTTAATTTATCTAATAAATGCAGCATCATCTCCTCCCACCACAAAGGGCCATAACATCACATACACTATCACCAACCACATGCTAACTCTAAAGAACATCACACTACCCTAAAACAACTGCCTTTGTCTTATGGATGAAGCTAAGCAGGGTCAAGTGTGATGACTGTTGGACTGGGGAGAGAATTACCACGTGATACCAGGAACCTCCAGGTAGAGCTAGGAAAGAATCCTGCCTAAAATCTGGGAGAATGGGCTAGATAGATAGACCAATACTGAGCTAGACAAATAGACCACTGTATGACTTAGAAGACAAATTCCCATGTTCTTATTTTTTCCTTTGCTGGTCTCAGGATGTCATTTTGGCCAGGACAGAGGTTCTATGAGCAAGTGGGAGCATAGGGAGGATCGAGAGGACTGTGCTTATACTGCAGCCTTCAGGGAGACCTGGTCATCCAACAATAGGGAAGGCGGAAATTCTGTTAATTTATTGCCCCCTATATCCCACCTTTCTCTGGTGGAATTCATGATAGTTTGCCATCCAGGCACTAGCTAAATACAGAGAGGTTACCGTTTTGAGTCTACAACTCTCAGAACCTAAAGCACTGGACATGTTGGCTGGAGATATCTGGGAATCATAAACCAAAACAAAATCCTTTCTTAATTCTGCTTCAGATTATACCTTTGGAGAGTATTCCACTGGTAGGAAAATGCCAGACTCCTCAAACAAAATGTGGGAATCAGGCTGCTTAAATCATAGTTAACTGCCCGCAATCACTAAAAATGGTAAATAAATGTGTAGGGCTTCGGAAATGAGAAAAACAGCAGGTGCCCCACGCCACTGCATGCTAAATTAATTTCTCCTCTCCGCATTAATAGAGTAGCACTTGATTATTAAAAAAAAAAAATCAAACATGTTTTATAGATACTATCTTGCAGTTGTTGTTGTTGTGTGTGTTTCTTTAAAGGAACACACAATTGCCCCAGGCTGTGCCCAGCAATTTTACTGATAACTGACAATAGAACATTGTTATTTATTCAAGTCCAGCAGAAAGCCCCCCAGTCAATCAATAGACTGCAAGCATACTAAGGTTGTAGGGCTTGTATCAAGATGTTTATCTGAAATCCATTGGCTGTGTTCCACTTTTGATTATGCTATCACAGCCTGTCCAGGACAGCATCAAAGGCTGCCTACCTCTCAAATGAGAAGCCACTTTTGTCAGGAGTAACAGCAGCTGAGGAAGCCCCCCACTACCTAATATGCATACTTAACGGCACATCCAATTAACCACTTTGCTGACTGAGATTGCTTTATTATTCATTTTATTCGAACTTATGTTAATACTTTGGCAGGAGACATGAAAAATGACTGATACAGCAGAATGGAAATTTTTGAAAGGCAACATAAAATGTGGGTAACTTAAAAGTCACATTTGGAGAATGGCTGTAAGTTATGATCCTCATGCCAACTTCTCTCTCTCTCTCTGTTCCTCCCTCCCCAACTCTTCATTCTACAGGGATGCATCTTAATCAGGGAGACTGTGTTAGTACTCATAACATGAATTAATGAAATAATATAGTGATGTTGAGGAAGTAATTACAGAACTACCCCAAAAAATATCATTATAGCAAGCTAATAAAGAAAAGATGTCGGATTATTGTTGTTGTGTGCCTTCAAGTCCTTTCCAACGTATGGCGACCCTAAGGCACACCTATCACTGGGTTTTCTGGGGCTGAGTGTATAATCCCCGGTGGATTTCCATGGCTGAGCAAGGAATCGAACCCTGGTCTCCAGGACTGTAGTTCAATGATCAAACCGCTACCGTGGGCAAAATCCAAGAGTGGGTCCTGCAGTGAGGATTGGCATGGTTGTGTGGCTACCAATAGTACCTGGGTTTAGGGCCCATCTTTGACTATGTCAACAGCCATGTGGCAGCCAAGATTTTTAGCTTACCCAAAATGCAATGGATACCACCAACATCAGTGCTACCACCATCACAGGCATATGACTGAGGACATGTGGCAAGGCCTTCTAGGTGGCTACTCCTTGTCCAGGGAACTTCTTCTTACAGTGTACAGGAAGTTAAGTTGGTTTCCTCTCTACTCTACTTTTACTGGAAGGGAAACTCCTTTTTCTTTTTATTTAGTCAAGCTTTCAGATATTAACTTGTTGCTGCAGAAGAGTCTTTTAATTAAGACGGTTGTGCTTTTGTCCATATTATGCTTTAGGTTGTTTTAAATTAATGCTGTTCTTAATAGAATGATTCATCCTTTTTTTTTAACTTTTAAACTATTATAACTGGTTTTAGCAAATATCCAATCCACCACCGGACAGTGCACTGGAGGTGAGCTAAAAGGGTAGCCAAGCAGAATGGAGCAGAGTCAAAACTTGACTGAGGTTCCATTTGGAATGGTCAACTGCCTATCACTACACACAATAAATCTCATTCCAAATAAGGTTCCCTGGTGGGCAGCAATAGGTGCAGAGTTCATGCTGACCTCTGTGTTCTATCTTAGATCATCCACTTGGGGTATTTTCAGTCAGGCAACTACACAATGTTTTATGCAGGAAATGAACATCTAGGAAGAAATGGGGCAGCATTATTCATGAAGAGAGATGCAGGAAAAACAGTCAAATGCAAAGTCTGGCTGAATAACATCAATGGGACTGCAGGGAAAACCCATCAATACAATCATTATCCAAGTCTACACTCCAATCACAGAAGCAGAAGAGGAAGAAACTGAGGCATTCCGTTCTGAAGCCCAGGGAAGAAATTAGTCACACAGCCAAACAGGATATGTTGATAATCATAGGTGACTGGAGTGCAACAGTAGGAAATAGAGCAGAATCAAAGATGGTAGAAAAATTTGGCCTAGGATCAAGAATGAAGCAGGAGAGTAACTGAATGAATTTTGTGAAGCCAATAGTTTCTCCATCACAAACACATTCTTCAAGCAACCAAACAGGAGACTTCATACATGGACATCACCTGAATGCCAGTACTGAAATCACACAGACTACATCATTGGAAGCAGAAGATGAAGAAGCTCCATTCTATCTGCAAAAAGAAGACTAGGAGGAGACTGCAGCACAGATCATGAACTGCCAACATCAAAAATTAAAATAAGGCTAAAATCACTAAATCAATCACTGTGTCAAAATACAACTTAAAGAACTTCCCTTTAGAATATACAGATAATGCTAAAAAAATTAAATTTGCACTACTAAACCCAACTGATTGGGAGCCAGAATTCCAGACTGAAGCCAGGGACATTGTGAAGGAAGAATGGGGCGGGGGGAGAATAACTATCTATAGTCAAAAAGAAAGAACATTCTTCCTGGATGACAGATGAAACTCTTCAAGCAGTTAAGGACAGATGAGACGCAAAATGAAAAGGGGACAGAAATAGGTTCAGATACCTGAACACAACTGCTCAATGACTTATGTGCAGAGATAAACAGTACTCTTATAAAAATCAACGCAGAGAAACAGAAGAAAGCAGAAAGAAAGAAAGAAAGAAAGAAAGAAAGAAAGAAAGAAAGAAAGAACAAGAGACCTCTTCCACAAGATCTGAGCAATCAAAGGGAAATTTAAACCAAGAGTAAGGATGCTCTATGACCAGCAGGGAAACACACTGCTGGATCAGAAAGAAATAAAAAAGTAATCAAAACAATGCACTAAAGAAAGGGAAGCAGGAGAGTGACTCCATATAAAAGGGAAAAAAGGAAGAACTATTTGAAGATGAACTCACAATTTTAGAAAGTGAAGTGGAAGCTGCAGTCAAAGCACTTGTAAGAAATAAATCACCAGAAACAAATGGCATATCAGTAGAGCTGACTCAAGCAACAGAGACAGAATTAAATCAAATTCTTACCAAAATCTGCCAGCAAACATGGAAGACAAAATAATGGCCCATACTTTGGAAATGTTCAACACAGATTCCAATTTCCAAGAAATGGGGCACCAGAGATAGCAGTAACTACAGTACCATTGCATTAATCTCCCACACGAGCAAAATGAGGTTCAAAATTGTAGCACAAAGACCTTTACCACATACAGAGCAAGAAATGCTAGATGTCCAAGCTGGGTTCAGAAGAGGAAGAGGCACTACGGACCATAGCACACATCCACTGGATAATGAAGCATACCAAAGAATTTCAGAAAAAAATCAGCCTGTGCTTTATAGATTATATTAAAGCCCCTGATTGTATAGATCATGAAAAACTATGGACTGCCACCACACTTCATTATCTTTATGTATAACCTGTACTCAGGGCCAGAGGACACCATAAGGATAGAATATAGAGAAACAGAATGGCTTCCAGTTGTAAGGGGGTCAGGCAAGACTGCATTTTACTATCCTATCTGTTTAATTTGAATGCTGAATGTATCATACTCATAGCTGGATTAGACTCTGAGGAACAAGGTGTAAAAACTGGAGGAACAAACATCAACAATTTAAGATATACATATGGTACTATACTACCAGCAAAAATAGCAAAGACATGGAATGACTACTAAAGAAAGTCAAGAAAGAAGATGCAAGGGAAGGTTAACAGCTGAGCATTAAGAGAATAAAAATAATGATCACATATGGTTCACCTAACTTCAAAGCAGACAACAAAGACATAGAAACAGTTCAAAATTTTCCACAGCTTAACTCAATCATTCATTAAAATGGACTCTGCAGTCAAGATATCAGAAAAGATATCAGAAAACTAGGACTTAGAAAAGCAGCTATAAAGGAACTGGACAAGATTCTCAAATGTAAAGATGTAGCATTGAATACCAAAGTCAGGATTCTCCATGTCATTGTTTTTCCAGTGTTTGTGAAAGGTAGACTGTGAAGAAGGCTGACAGGAAGAGAATCATCTCATTTGAGATGTGGTGCTATGTACAGTGTGGGCTCCCAAAAAGACAAGTAATTGGGTCCTAGAAGAAATCAAGTCACAGCACCTTCCCAGAGACATCTGGCTGAACCCTGTGAGAACTAGGAATGCTAAACTACCTGGGGTTTTGTCCTAAATCCAGCCTTAGTTTCTTATGATCTCTTTAATACCTCTTATTATCACCTTCTCATTTCCAATGTTCATCTTTTCTTTCTCCTGGTGGAAGCACAGCCCATCATGTGAACTAAAAACTTACAGTTTATACTGATAGCAACCTAACAGATGATGTATCATCACATCAGAGAGAACCAGGCCCTAGAGAGCAGGCACCTGTTAGAAGAAATAAGTTCAGCAACAGGGAAGACAGCTGAGAAATTTTGAGATTTCTTTGAGCCATTATAAGCTCAGACCAAACCTACAATGCAGACCAGCTTCTCTCAATTAGATTCTAGTCCTCCCATTTTTTTCTCCTTCCTCTGGAGAACAGTAGCTAAAAAGCATGTTAAAAATGTAAACCTATGTATGTTCTTGAGTAGGGCAGGCAATCACCAACATGCTCCATCTTTTCAGACATATCTGGCCCATGCTAGGCAGAACCTATCATTTTTTTCAGAACTGGAAGTCACTGGCAGGCCAGTTTTAGTTTTGAAGGGAAAATGGTTCTCTTGGGTCTAAAACAGGCCCAGGGTATTAATGAAACAATCCTCAAATGGTCACTCACACATGCTCCCAGGATTTGCTTCACCATTTTGAGGTCAATTATTTTGGTATGGTAGGATCCAAAGGTCCTTAGCCATTTGCAGCCCTTGGCCTGCACATTTCCCACCTCTGTTATCATCTCTCTCCAACAAATGTTGCAGGGAAATGCTGCAGCCCACACTGCTGATCTGAGTTCTAAAAAGTGTATGTTTTAGCTTCTTGATAACTCACTCACCAGGGAATGATGACAATTATGGGTTTGGTCCACTTTGATATCTGAGTGAGACTCACTGAAGTCAATGGGACTTCTGTTAAGTCATGTTGATTTGAAGGTTCATTTAATTCAGTCAATCTATTCTGGCTGAATCTGGATTTGATCAATGGTAGCTGGAGGCTCCCATGGCAGTGGGGTGGTAAATACACAGCAGGGTTGGGTCAAAAACTTAAAGGGGCTATGCAATGTGCAGAACCAATTGTGGGGGACAGGGTCACTGTTTGGGATAAAACACAAAAGCACCGTTCCACTGACATGGAAGCCACCAGCTATCACTGGCTCCAATACGGTAAGAATTGCCATTCCCTGAACTCCCCTGGAATATACAATATAGGCTCCAATGTACAAGCCAATACAACCCTACTGAGACAGGCATGATGTAAGAGAGGCACGGAGAAGTACAGACTTGCCTCAATTGCACAGTTGAGTTTAAGTCATACGTATCTTACTCACAACAAACTAAAATCTGCTCTCCACTTGAGTTAGGGGCACAGCACCCTTGCTAAAGTGGAAGAACTGCAAATATTGTGTGTGTGGATGTAAAGGGCCCAAGGCATGGTGGGGAGAGCAGGCACCCAGGTTCCAAAACAGGCCAGGGAAAGGAGTTAGGTCAGCATGGCAGCCCTCTCTCTCACCTATCTCCTTCTTTTGGGTGGGGGGGGGTTAGCAGGTTTGTGGTGCTCAGAAACTGGGCTGCAATCCATTCTTAGCCAGCCAGGCAGTGGTTGGTGGAGGAGGAGGACCAGAGGCAATATTTTAAAGGTCTGTGTGGCTTGACTGGAAGGAAGACACCCCAAAAAACAAAGCACTTGGGGAGCAGGGGTAGAAGAAATCTGCAAATAATTAAATCTATGAAAGTTAAACCTGCAAATGTAAAGGGCCAACAATATTACTGCCTACATGACAGGTTAGCCAAATATGCTGTCAGAAAAAAATGGCAACATGCTTAGCCCAAGGACTGAGGTTAGGGAGGAGTGAAATAACACAAAGGAGAAAAAAAAACAATTATGAGTTTTCTTAAAATATTATCTTGTGTAACAAAAAGGCTTATCTCACAGAGATCCTTTTCATCATTCCACCTAACAAGATCATAAAAAACAACGTTTTTACAGCAACAGAAGGTTCCCACACAAAGAGAAAGCCATACACACACACACACCTTCTTTGGATATCATTTTTCCCGCACAGTGACAGCATATATAAAGATTTTATTGCAGTATTATAAACTCTTAATACTCCTATCCACAAAGCTTGTGGAGAATTCAATCAGATTTTGATGGAACCAAGGAAGACTGATCCAGCCCACTCTGACACAGGCTGGAAAGACTCACTGTTGCAAAATGAAACACGCACACCTGATATGCTACACACTGGGAGAAATCAGGAGCTCTTGAAACTTTCCCAGGAGTTCTCAAAACATTCCTGCCGGCACCTAAACATTCTGGATGGAGTGCACACTAGCACTTTTCCAACACACTACTGAGAAAGAGAGAAAGCAGAGCAATGCTCCAGTACCTCTGCACTTTAAAGAACTTGTCCTCTGATGCAGTTAATTATTCAGCTGTACCTTGCTGGGGACTCCATTTGGACACAAACTTCATTCAAAAACACATTTACACTAGCACCTCCACTTTTGCAAGGGTTCAAGGCACAGAACTTTCACGAAAGTGAAAAAACTGCAAATAACGCCCCACAATCCCCCTCCCAGTCCCTTCTGGGGCTCCCCTGTCCCACTCTCTTGTGTGTGCCATGGCCAGATGCAAAGGAATGAGCTAGAGAGCTCCAGAGGGGAAAAGAAAGGGTTCGATGTCTCCCACTCATTCCCTTACTTTTTGTCTCAGCACTGAGTTCTCAGCACCAGGGTCAGAGGTGAGGGGAGGCTCCAGAGGGGAGAAGGAAGACTCGCACAAGTCTTCCCCGCCCCGACACCATTCCCTTGCCTTTTGCCTTGGCAGAAGTTCTCAGCACCATGGCCAGGGCCAGAGGCAATGGGGGGGGAGGTTCCAGAGGGGAGAAAGAGGGCACACATGTTCCCCCCTCATTTCCTTGTCTTTTGTTTTGGTGCTTGCCTCCCTTTTCTGCACCTGGCAAAATGCAAGGGGATGGGAGGAGGAGAATGGGAGGGGACACACATGCTTCATGAATAATCAAATTTGTGAAAGTCAAATCCATGAATGTGGAGGGAGGACTATACTCGAAAGCAAGTCCAAACAATTTACTTCTGAACAGTGGGGCTTACCACTGCAGCTCTGATCAAGCAAGAGAGCATCCTTTCAAATACTTGTCTACTCTGGGGACAATCAGCTTAGTCTCTGAGCCAACCTGATTTATATGCTTGTTTCCACGCAACATGCTTGTCATGTTCACAAATGCACTTTTGTAAGTGAACAGTTAAAATACCTTGTGTGCAAACTTTGTCAAACATCACACGGCTCCCACCACTCCTCCCCTTCAGCTGTGCTGGCTAGAGTCAATGGGATTGGCAGTCCAAAAACATTTGGAATCTACTTGCCTCTTGGTCCTGGCCTACAAGTTTTAAACTGCACACAGAAATTAAGAATAACAACTATCGTAAGTGGTTATTAGGGGGAGAAATCTGTTCAACAGCAGTAGATACAGCAGGATTACAATGTGGGAAAGCAAATTTTGTTTTGTATTACATCTCCCACTATCCTCAATTGCTATGATGAGTTGTCATGCTAGCTAAAGAGCCAGTGTGGTACAGTTGTTTGAGTACTGGGCTAGGCCATGGCAAGACCAGGGTCTGAATCCCTGATCAGCCATGGAAACCCACTGAGTGACCTTGGGCAAGTCACACTCTCTCAGCCTCAAAGGAAGACAAGGGCAAACCCCCTCTAAATTCTGCCAAGAAAACTCCATGACAGGTTTGTCTCAGGGTTGCCATAAGTAATGAATGACGTGATGGAAGGCTGGCCAGGGATTATGGAAACTTCTATAAGCTCTGACAGGGATGTAAGTATCCATGCTGCTTTGGTAGTTACCCCAAATCAGCCAAACCTCAACCATCTAGCAAGCAAAAGGATCTACAGAGGAGGAGCTGAGCACTGAAAGGAAGCAAATCATTTTCAAACCATGCCCCAGCAGTTGTACTGACGTATTCCACATGTCCATGATTGGCCAGAGAGTGATTTGCTGCACTGGGGCTTATAAAAGGAAATGGGGAAAATGCTGCCCAGCCCAACACAAAAAATCACCAGGGGGCAATTAAAAACTTACAAAATGACAGAAAATACCATTCAGGCTTCTCTTCCCAGCATTATCAGTTACTTTTCAAAATTTGCCTGATACAATGAAGACGAAGAGGTTGTCTTCAAGATCTCTACTGAGAAAGCTGAAAAGAAATCAGCATCCTTGTTCTAAAGGACTGTGTGTGGTTGAAATGGAATCAAGATTACTGTGGGGAGGGGAGGGGAAGAGGGGGAGAATCGCAAGAGTGACCATCTAGAGCCAATTCTCCTTATTTACTGCAGGATGGCCTCATTCGACTGCTGTGAGATCAGCCCAGGGAGGTCCCCGCTTTGTGGTGGGCACAAGTATTTGATGCCTGAAAGTGATGCCATTTGGGACTATGCCCGATACAGGCAGGGAACGGCAAACAGGGAGAAAGATATCCTTCGATTACAGGTGTGCTTCTGCCGTTGGCTGCCAAAAGAAAAAGACAGGCTGGAAAAAAATGAGCTTGCAAAGTCGCTCCCAAATCCCTTTTCCACTGTCATCGTCAAAGAAAAGAAAACCACGGAAAGGTGGCAGCTGCAGCCTTGCTCCCCGCCCCCCAATTCTTGCTCTTCACTCCTGTATTGCTTTAATTGAATCTGAGACAATGTATGTAAACGACCCGCCTGAGAAACAGAGCTCGGCAGGCATTCCTGGACTGTGTCTCCTTCCCGTTCTCTCCAATCCGCCCCTTTGGATTTTGTTCCAGGAAGCTCTTAATGAACGTTTTACCTTCCCCCCCCCAATTGTGCAATAACCGAAACTACACAAGGCTGTTAGCCTTTAATTTCCGGCACACATACATATGTGACAAAAAACACGCGGAATTGCTAACCAGAGTAAAGCAGCGAAGGAACAGAATGTCAGTCTGGTTACCAGGGGTCCCCTCACCCCCTGCCCCCATCTCTGTCCCCCTCCCCCAGTCGTAAGGCCAAATCACTTCTCCCCCTTTCCAATTATTAGTAATAAAAAAAGAATAACAGAAGCAAAACCAGATTCTCCCTCTTTAATCCCCCAGACAGTGAATCTTTAAAGCACCCCACACAAAGAAAAGATATGTTTTCTCCTTCAAACATCCAAGGATTGCCTTTTTTACATGTCTTGGAGCCTAACCTTACATGTTAAGCCACAGTGAGCACCAGGATATTTCCAGGTTTAAAAGCACATAGGACTGCAAATCCAAATAGAGGGAGTGGGGGGGGAGGGAAGACACCATAAGGTACCCAGAACAACCTCACTCCCCCAATTGGGTCACCTTTACACAATGGTTTGCTCAAAAAGATCCTTTCACTTCCCGGCAAAGCTTGTGAATGACACCACGATAGTGGAAATGAAGCATAACGAGATGTGAAAGTGAAGAAGGATGAAGCTGTAAGGACCAACCTACAGCTCTCTAACAAAGGCAGGGTGTGTTTAAATCCTTAAAGCATAGGCACACTCCTCTGTCATTTCCACGCTCTGCCAGCTGATCCTACCAGACCACCTCTGGAAGTGACAACACATCCAAAGATATGTAGATGAATAGATGTCGACCCTTCACATTTAAACGCTTTCGCTTGTTCTCTCTCTCCCTCTCTCTCACACACACTCATGCATGCATACTTTTTTACACATTAATTCCTCACTCCTAAAAAACTGGCTACAGATACACATAGGTGGTTAAATTGACACAGAAACAAAAATGGAAGCAGAGGTTAAATACACTGTTTGCAAAGTGGACCCCAAAAAACTGACTATAGATACACAGACACATGCAAGCCTCTTGGTGTGTGTGCATGTTTTAGCTGCTCTCCTCACTAAATTGTCTCCTACAAATTTGCAATTGAAGTGTACCAGCAACGGATTTCATTGAGACCCCTTTTTCTCTTCTGCTCAGTCCAGCACATCACAAGTTAAGTCCATTCTTGTTGCCTTTCAACAATTAGGGGATTGGCTTCCTAGTTTGGGGCCTTTCATCTCATTAGAGGACTTTAGTTTTAGCTCATCGATCTCAGCCAGAGATAATTAATTGGAAGGCATTATCCAAAGAGTATTCTTCAACACCAGCCCTGATGGGGGGGGGAGAGAACAGACCAGCAGACTCACTTCCTCTCTTCACCCCCTATCCTCCCTGGTTTGGCACTGTTGGGGTGGGGTGGGACCTATGAGGAAGTTCTTTTCAAAGAGATTAAGTGAGCATGGCCATGGCATAAAGGGAAACAATGCCAATGAGTAAAAAAACAAACAAAACCCACGGTTATTTTATTCAATCCTTACTTACATGTGATCATATGTGTGTGTATTATTATACCAACTGTGTGTGTGTGAGTACGCGCGCGCACATCCCCACACACAGTCCCTTACACAATGGTGAGGTGTACAGTTGTGCACATGGGGCAAACTGAGAGGGTAAAGGACTTTTTTCTTTGCCTCGCCCTCTAGTGTGACACAAAGGCATAGGCATCAACAATAAAGACGCTTAGCTCTGTCCCAGCCTGCAGGTGACCACTCCACTGTGGCAAAGGACTTCTGCTGGCCCGCAAGCTCACATCACAATGCCAAGGAGGCGCCTGTTACCACCCCCAAGGAAGCAGGCAATGACGGCACCAGTAGCTACATCACTACCTCTTGAAGACGCAAAATGCACATGCACACACATTCATATCTGGATTGGACAGAACCAACAGAACACCTTGATATGGCACACATAAACCTCACCTATATTAAAATAAAACCCTGCAGAGAGCATGCAAAGGGGGAGGGGACCACTCGGACCTCAAACACCATGTAGCATTACTCCTGTATGTTAAACACTGCCGCCAAACCTTCTCGTTCTCCGTGGATGTACAGGATCAGAAACCATCAGAAATCATTTTTTAAAAAATCCACTGCAAAGGATGGTCCCTGGAGGATGATATGAAAACAGGGAGGGGGGACACTGGCCAAACAGAATGCCCATTCCTGGTCGCTGAGATGAAGAGGATGATTTCCCAACTGGTGCATGTGCGCGCGCGCACATGCACACACACACTTGTGGCAATTTCCAAACAGGATGGGGGAATTTCCCCTCCTGATGAGATCCCTCATTGCTACCAAGGGAAAAAAAAATCTATTCATCTGCTTTCACCCTCCTAGTGAAACTCTGCAGATCTGAGCAGCCATGGTGAATCGTGGAAATGTGGGGTGGTCACCTGGGAAAGCTGGACTCTTACAACCCCAGAAAGGTTGTCAAGGTTCCAGCTGGAAACCGATCTTTTCAACGGGTAAAGGGTGCACTCCAACACGACGGAAAAACTGCCACCACAACCGTGGCAGACACACACTCTTAGTGTGGGCATCTCTCCATGTGCAGAGATGCCCACCACACCCCCCTCCACCAGTTCCTCGCCCCTCTCCCTCCCTGGGGGCCAAACCACAAACTATTGAGGCTACAGCTTTACCCGGGAGCCAAGGAGGAGAAGCAGCCTGCCTTTTGGTGCCTATCCCTGACCCTATACATGCACACACTCCCTGAGGAGGTGAAGGGAAAGAGAGAGAGAGAGAGATAAAGCAGAAGGAAGATGAGTGTTTGGGGGGGGGACTTCAAACAGGATCCCCCCTTTTTTTTTTCAAGCAACCTAAAGAGGACACCTCCTTTCATCTGAGACTTATTTGTAGCCGGTGGAGAAAGAAGTGGGTTGAAATAATCCTCTCCTGGTGTGAAGGGAAAAAAAAAAGGCAGCAGGTCCACCCCTTCTCAAGCTCTGCCAGGGGGTGTGTCTCCCCTTTCCCTCAGGTGCAGGGATGGAGGGGGGCCGTCCTGCACCCACAGTCCCAAAATTGCCAAGGGCTGGGGGTCCCTTCCCACCCACTCCCAAAGGAGCCTGTCTCTTCTTCCCCGCTTTCCATTTCCCTTTTCTTCCAGTTCCCCAACACCATTCATTCCATGGGCGCACAAAGAAGACACGAAAACCCGACCCGATCCTCCAGCGCCACCCCTTCCACGGCCCCAATCCTAGAATAGGCTTGGAACGGGATCGCCCGCTCTCTTTGTGCGCGAAAAAGGGGGAGCGATCCCCTTTCCCCGTCCCCTCGATCCTAGGAGAACCGGTCCAAAGAAGCCCTTTGCAAAACGCACAGATAAAGAGACACACACACGGTTTCGCTCCCTCTTCAGTCCGAGGTTCAGGGTCCATCGCCACGTGCGCGCACCCCCACCCCCTTTATATATATATATATATATATATATATATATAGTGTGTGTGTGTGTGTGTGTGTGTGTGTATGTATGTATATATATATATATATATATAAATTATATTTTTATATATATATATATATATAAATATAAAAGTTATATATATATATATATATATATATATATATATATATATATATATATAAATATTATATATATAAAAAAAGGGGGGTAATGGCGATTTCCCCACGCCCCCCCTTTTTTTTCCTTTTTCCTTTTCCTTCCTTCCTCGGTCCGCCGTGGAACCCACCGTGTCCTCCCCGCAAGGAAGCCGGGGACCTGTAGATCGCGATGGGCACGGACGGGTGCTTGCTGCTGCCGCCATGGAAATGGTGGACGTGCGGCGCCCCCAAACTCGAGGCGCCCCAGGCCACCCCGAGGAGGCCGCTGAGAGTCAACGGGAGGCTCCAGAGGAGGGCCGGGAGGCGGCCGCGCGACGGGACGGGCTCGGAGGAGAGGGCCAGCTCCCCCATCCGGTGGGGCATGGCGGGCGGGCGGGCGGGGGGACGGCAAAGTTTCGGGGGCTCAGCGCACCACCCAGCGGTCCCTCGCCCGGGCTCCCTTCCTCTGGCTCCGGAGGCACAGCCCACGCATAGCCCGCCGAGCCCGCCGCTCCCTTCCCTCCGCCCTGCCCTCCGCCTCCGGGAGGGTCGGCCCCGAGGAGACTCCAGAACACACCACACGGAAGCGGGGCGGAGGGTCCGCGCGGCCGGGGAAGCGCCACTACCAGGCGGCGGCGGCGGCGGCGCTCAGGGGGGTCTCCTCCGTCGTAATCCAGGCAGCCGGCGAGAAGCCCACCCCTCCTCCTCCGCCTCCTTCGCCGGTGGGGAGCCGGCGGCGAGCGAGGCGTCCGGGACGGGCCCCCCGATTCCCCACCAAGAAGCAGCAGCCCACGGAGAGCGGCAGCCCCGGCGACGGCCGCGGGGGGGGATCCATCCAGCGGAGGCGGCGGGTCCCCGTCCCCGAAGGCGCGCCCAGAGCCGGGAAGAGTCGGGGGCGGCGGCGGCGGCGGCGGCGGCGGCGTCCGCTCCCCCGGGCGAGCTCCCGTTCACTGCGAGCGCCGGAGCGCGGAGGGCGAAGCAGCGGGAGCGGGAGACCACGACGACGGCGACGGCGAGGAGGAGGAGGAGGAGGAGGGCGAGGGGCAGGAGGCGGCGAGGAGAGCCCAGCGCGGAGAAGCCATGGCACGCGTCTGAGCGGAGCCAGCGCGGCGGCGGCGGTGGCGGCGGCGGCGGCGGCGGCGGAGGGGGGCGGCCGAGAGCGAGCGAGGAGCGAGCCATGCTGGCTGCCTGGCGGCGGCAGCAACGGCAACGGAGGAGGAGGCGGCGGCGGCAGAAGAGAGGCGGGCGAGGAGCGAGCCAGCGCGCGCGCCCTATGCAAATGAACAGCCTCCCCGCAGCAAATCACCGGCGCCGGGCATGCGGTGGAGCCCAACGGCCGAGAGTGGGAGCGCGCGAGGGGGGGGCGCTGGGGGGGGCTCCCCTCTTCCCGCGCTTTCTCCTCAGGCGGGCCGCGGCCAGGCCGGAGAGGGAGCCACGTGGCAACGGCTTCCGAAGGAGGGCTCCGTTCTGGACTGTTCAGAGCTGGGCCGGGGATTCGGAGGGAAAGCTGCCCTCGAGTCCGTCTCCGGGGCTCTCCTGCCGCCCCCAGGGCCCTCCCGCTTTCAGGGCTCCGAGAGCGGCTTCGGGGCTGGCGGGAGGAGAAAGGCGCTACCGCCGCCTGGTGAGGAGGAGAGGCCGGCGGGGGCGCAACGAAGCGGCCTCGCTGGCTCTGAGGGCGGCTGGGCAAGTGGTCCCGAAAAACGCTCTCTCCTGGGACCGTGGCAACGAGGGGTGGCCCGCCGTGCCTCCCTCTCCTTGCCCGGCTGCCCTCTCGCTGGCCGTTTCCACACTAGGCTGTTATCGCGCTATGATTCCACTTTCGACCTCCTATGGAATCCTGGGGTTTGCAGTTTCGGGAGGGGCCGACGGCCCCTCCCGAAACTGCAAACCCCAGGATTCCATAGGAGGTCGAAAGTGGAATCATAGCGCGATAACAGCCTAATGCGGAAATGGCTTCATTCTCTCTTTCTCTCTGTAAAGGGGGAATAGTGCGGGTCACCGAGAAAGCTGCCATTTTGTTGCCTCCCTGGTGGTGGTGGTGGAGACTGGGCCTCTCGCCCAGTTCTGCCCATGGGCCTGAGACCAGCCAGCGAATGAGCCGGTGGCTACTTTTAGCCCCAAGAGAAGTCACCTTTGGTTAACTTTGGCCATTTCTGCCCTACACTGTTACAGTGCCATTCATTAGTCCACCTTCAAGCTCCTATGGGACCCTGGGGTTTGTAGTTTGGGGAGGGGCACTTAGACTTCTTATCTAGAGAGCTCCTGGGCTTCCGGAAACTACCAATCCCAGAATTCCACAGGATGTTGAAAGTGGAATAAGAGCAACTTTAACACTGGACATTTCTGCACTAGCCTGTTATAGCGCGATGATTCCACTTTCAACATCCTCTGGAATCCTGGGGTTTGCAGGCCCCTCCCGAAACTGCAAACCCCAGGATTCCAGAGGATGTTGAAAGTGGAATCATCGCGCTAAAACAGGCTAGTGCGGAAATGGCCACTGTAGTATGGAAGTGGCCTTGGGCTCTGCAGTGAGAGAGAGAAACCAAAAGAACAGGCAGAGCCACAAGTCTCACAGACATGGAGGAGGAGGATTTAGTATTCATTATATTTATACCCCACTTTTCCTTCACACAACAGAAAAGGATCATAGAATCAAAGCTGGAAGAGATCGCAAGGGCCATTGAGTCCAGTACTTGGTTCTCCTGCTGTCCCCATTATTCTTATTCATAGTGGCAACCTTTCAAGGTAGGACAGGCTGAGGGAACGTGACTGGGGAGTGAGTTTCATGACTGTGCAGAGACTAGAAACTGGACTTCCACAGTCCCACCCCAGCACTCCAAACATTACTGTAGAATCATAGAATCATAATAGGCCATTTCTGCACTACAATGTTAAAGTGCTGCTATTCCACTATCAACCTCCTATTGAATTCTGGGGTTTGTAGTTTAGGGAAGGATACTTCAAATTCTCAGCCAAAGAGCTCTTTGGTCTCAGTAAACTACAAACCCCAGAATTCCACAGGGCATTGAAAGTGGAATAGCAGCACTTTAACACTGTAGTGCAGAAAAGGCCATAGAAATGTAGAGTTGGAAGAGACCCCAGGGGCCATCCAGTCCAACCCCCTGCCATGCAGGAACACCCTCAAAGCACTCCCGACAGATGGCCATCAAGCCTCTGCTTAAAAACCTCCAAGGAAGGAGACTCCACTACACTCCGAGGCAGCAGATTCCACTGCCGGACAGCCCTGACTGTCAGCAGGTTCTTCCTGAGGTTCAGGTGGAATCTCCTTTTCTGCAGCTTGAATCCATTGCTCCTTGTCCTGGTCTCTGGAGCAGCAGAAAACAAGCCCTCTCCCTCCTCTACGTGGCATCCCTTCAAATATTTAAACATGGCTATCATGTCCCCTCTTAACCTTCTCTTCTGCAGACTAAACATACCCAGCCCTCTAAGTCTATCCTCTGGGCTCTTTTATTCTCTCACCCCAAAAAGTAAAACATGGAAAAATAATAACAGCAAACATAAATTGCCAACAAGTATTTATAACACGGTGACATTCTGTCTCTTCATAACAAGCCATTTAAATGCCAGGGCTTCCTTCAAAGAAATGTCAGAGACCAAGAAATTATATTCTTCTTGTGGCAGTGTACAATAATCAAAAGCAGTACAAAGCCTTGCAGTACCACACCTGGACACAACAGGGTGTGTTAACCACTTACATCAAGTTTTCTTTGTTCCAAGATCTCTAGATCAAAAAGTGTTTTGTTTGCCACACAGTGAGTCTTTCCAAGATTTAGAAATTCAGTGTCTCACACTTAGGCGTTTCTGACAACAGGAAATGAAAGAGAAAGATCAGAGAAAGGTAAGGCATTATATAGCTTCCGTGCTATGTTTTATAGAGGCAGTTTGTTTAATATAATGTCCATTGAAACTGACACTTTTGTTCGTGCTAAAGCAGCTCTCTGTTACATGAGGGAGGAAAGTAACTATATCCATCTGACCAGAAGAGACTGCATAACAAGAACAAATTTCTTTCCCAAGCTGTTACTCAAATCTCCAGTCTTGAGCATCAGTAAGAGAAAGGCTGACAGTAGGTACACATGTGGGTGAATTTTATTTACCTAAAGACTTCATTGTTATCATTATTGGTACAAAACCAGAACAAAGAATTCAAGGCATTTTTCTTATATATTTAAATAATACCCCAAATTTTTCTTTGACTTCCAATTTGTTTGAAAACTAATTGGTGAAATATTAAATGTTATAATGCATCAAAAGAGACCCGAGGACTCCTGGGACATTTTGAGTTCTTACATTTCCTCTCTTTCATCCTGGCAGAGAGACAGTTTAAAGACAGTGGAAGTCAATCTCCTCGCCCCCAACACTGGTCAGTTCCCAGATTCAAGACACGTGAATGATTATTACAGATAATTAGCTGGAAATTTGTACTAGGTAGGCATGCTATCCACACAGATCCCTTTCCAATTTGAATATTTTAACTGTTTAAATTATATAATGCAAGATGGTGTGTTAACAGTATTTGTTGTGTTTACTTTTGATCACCTAACTGTGCTCCCTGATAGGGCCAGGGCCAACCTTTTTCCACAATGCTGTTTTTAAATCTTCTGGAAGACCTGCCCCAGTGTAAAGAGATAAGAAGAGCCATGCTGGATCAGAACAATGGCAGTCTGAATAAACATCTTGTTCACACCAGTTGCTGATGGGAAGCCTGCTAGCAGCACCCGGGTGTGATAGTTCCCCTCCAGTGGGCAGAGATATGCTGTTTTTAATAGTTGTTAATAGTAGTTAATCAAGTCACTTCTGATTTATGGTGATCCTAAGGTGAACCAATCAGGAGGTTTTCTGGAGCTGAGATTGTGTAACACACCGAAGGTCACCCAGTGGGTTTCCATGTTCAAGCGGGAAACTGAACTCTGATCTCCAGGGTTATAGTCCAGTGCTCAAACCACTACACTACGCTGGCTCACATCAAGGGGTTTACTTGGCAGGATTTGTTCAGAGGGTGTTTTGCCTTCGCCTTTCTCTGAGGAGGAGAGTGTGACTTGCCCAAGGTCACCAAATGGGTTTCCATGACTGAGAGGGGATTTGACCCCTGGTTTCCTGGTGCTCAATCCAACATTCAGATCACTACACCGCACTGGCTGTCTTACTAGAAGGAGTATAAACACATCCTCACTAGTAGTTACTGGTGGCTCCATCCTCCATTGATTTATCTATTTTACTTTTGTTTATTCCATTTATATGCTGCCTTTTTCCTGGCATGGGAGCGAAGGCAGCTCACAAAACTAAAAGTCAGCTAGAAACCTGACAATAAAAATTGAAACACAATTAAAAATCATGACATTAGAACCATTGCATTTTTTAAAAAAAGTTTAAAAACTTCAACAAAGTTGCACACGGAGCAGAAAGACCTCATTGAATGGCTCCCCGCAAGCAGTTATTTATTAAAAGCCTGTTTGAACAAAAAGGACTTTGCCTGCCAATGAAAGGGGAACAGAGAAGGGGTCAACATAGCCTCCTGTGGAAGGTTATTCCACAAGGTGGGAGCAGCCACTGAAAAGATCCTCTCCTAGGTCTTCACCAGACATGCCCATGGTGATTGCGGAACTAAGAGGAAGTCCTCCCCAAGGATCTTAAGACTGACATGTTTGTAGAGGGAGACACAGTCTTTCAGAGAGGCTGGACCTAAGCTTTATAGGTCATGGGGACTTATCAATCATGACCAGCACACTGAACTATGCCAAAAAATGAACCTGTAACCAGTGAAGCTGATTCAGCAAGATAATTATTTGACCCCCTTTGAAAGGCTCCAGTCAGCATTCTGGCCACAGCATTTTGGAATTCAGCCCCACTGAGAGTGCCTTCTAGTAGTGCAAAGGAGATGCAATCAAGACATTTGTCACCATAACCAGAGATGGCTTCTTAAGGAATGGGTGCAAGTGGCATGCTAGCTGTACCAACTCAACTTTAAGTAGGGGTGGGCAAAATGCAGTCTAAACAGCCCTTTCTATGAGTACTTATTTCCCTTTTAAACAGGTTGCAACATACCCAATTTTCAAAACATAAAATGAACATCTGCACTTTTCTGGGGACTTGGTCTGTGCAGCCACTAAATTGTCCCAGGAGTGCAGACTCACTGCAGTTGTCCAGCCTTGGTTTAAAACCATCACAGTTGGCAGCCATCACTGTATCTTTTGGCAGTGAATCCCACAGTTTTATTATGTGGTATGGGAAGTAATATTTCTTTTATCTTTTCTGAACTTTCCACCTCTCAGCTGTAGAAGACCTTGGGTTCTCATATTATGAGACAGAGATTCTATATGGTACCTGCATCTTGTGTAAGTATGTAAGAGCAAGGAAAGCATCACTTTCTATGCTACAGCAAGCATACAAAGAGTTATTTTTAAAACAAGCAAACAAATGACAGATTTTGAGACCAGTATGCTGGACTATGACCTTGGAGACCAGGATTTGATTCCCCACTTGGCCATAGAAACCCACTGAGTGACCTTGAGTGCATCACACACCCTCAGCCCCGGAAAAACCCATGGCAGGTTCACCTTAAGGTTGTCATAAGTCAGAAACTACTTCAAAGTACACAACAGCATAACATGAAAGTCTGAATTTCTCCCAGAAAGGCTCACTTGGTACCTTCATTATAATGCACAAAAATATCTCTTTGCCACCTTGGATCCTGTTACGGAGAAAGCTGGAATAAAAATTAAATTAATCTTGTTGGGTCCAGGTGAAAAAAATTTTAATCCACTGGTCATCTGAAGAGATGTTTTGCATGTTTTTGGAAATCTTGTCACTGTTTTCTTTACTTATTCTGTCAAGTTATTTTGAGGCTGCCATTTAGAGTTATAAAAACCTGTTTTGTTTAACTGCTGGTTATGCAGTTTATACACTTTATTTATTTTCTGCCTACTCCCCAGAATTGGGATTCAAGGCAGCTCACAATTTAAAATAAATACAATATAGATAAAAGCATGCAAAAACATACATTAAAGTGTAATAAACTATCAATAACACTAGAACAATATAAACATGCATTTAAAATTTAAAAAAATCCATTGTACTTAAATTGTGTGTGCTGTGATTTTTTTTTTGTGGTTTAGTTTTCACTGCTGATTTTATCGTGGTTTTATTGTGTGTTATTGTGTGCGTGTACCTTCAAAGTCACCTGTCAACTTATGGCAACCCCGTGAATTTAATAGGGTTTTATTAGGCAAGGAATACTAAGTGGTGGTTTTGCCAGTTCCTTTCTCTGAAATACAGACTACAGCACCTGGTGTTCGTTGGCAGTCTCCCTTCTATGTACTAATCAGGGCTGACCCTGCTTAGCTGCCAAAGTCAAACAGGATCTGGTGCCTTTAGGGTATTTGTACAACATTATTTTTTATCATTACTCATTGCTTGCATTTATGTTTTTGACTTACTATACACTGCCCAGAGAACTCCAGTTCTTGCATAGTCTAAAAGTGCAGTAGTTAAATATGTAAGCATGACAGCTTGCAAACAATTTGGAATAAAGACATGTCAACTCTCATGTGCGGCAGAGTTCTGTAAGATCTCCCACCTTAGAATGGATGCTCTCATGCTCATCCAGATCAAAGTCTGCAAAACTTATTTGTAGAATAAAATTCACAGAGAAGCAAGCCCTCCCAAGAATCATCCCCCCAACCATGAAATCTGGGAATGAGGCAGAAAACAGTACCTATATTTATCATTTTAACATGACTAATAATGTTTGTTCGCAGAGCATCAAGAATGTATCATGGTTTGCATCTGGCCTTTGATCTTAGGTCAAGTGACAGAGGGAGAATGAAGCACCACTGGCATCTTGAGAAAAAGGCAAAAGTGACTTCTTTCAGGAAATGGGGCGAGCTGCCATGTCAGGAGTGAAGAATACAAACCAACGGGCATCTGAACCAATGATGTGACAGACTGTTGGAGCAGAAGAGCAGATCTCAGGTGTAAGCAAAGCAAATAACAACAACAAAAGCACAAAGCTTGAGGAAACCCCGGAGGCAATGAAAAGCAGCAGCGATGGGGAACTTGTTTGATGGAAAATAGTGACCAGCCAGAACTCTGATTATCTGGAGAGCAAGGACAGTTAGTTCATATACTTGTGAAGACTGGTTGCTGAGAACAAGGAAGAAGAATGCTGTTGTCTCCATTCCATGCCTGTAAATTTCCCAGAGGCATATCTGACATGCTGCTATTAGGAATTCTCTGTCTGTTCCTACATGACTTCTTTTCTGCTGTGACAGTAATGCAAAAGCCAGTGGCTTGCATGTGTGTGTTATTTTAAAAAAAACTTCAGCTCTTGGACAGCTCCCCTGAAAAGCGAAGGCTTTCATGGTTGTATGCCTCCCCACAACATCCACTGTAGTGACTTTCTTAAAACAGGTTTCTAGCACTTTCCTCTGTTTTCCACGTCTTAGGATCACAGCCTCACCCCCTAAAAATCCTTTTTTTGTACTACAGCTTCGAGGATTCCCAGCTATAATAAAAAAAAAGATTTTTTTGTTTCAAGCTTTGCTTAGGATTGATATATGCTTTACTGTTTCTGTTCATGAACACAGTTTGAAAAAATAAATCTCTTCCCTATACTCCTGCACTGATTCACAACCAGGTGCATTTTGTCCCTGTCCCAATGGGCACTAATTTGCTGAAACATTCAGATCCTGCAGCAGGAGGACTTTAAAAAAGATGCCACAGTCCCTTCACTCTCTATTCTGAATAAGACATGGTGCTTACTTATATGTTTTAATAATATTTACCCACAGCTGCTTTAAACTTTTACCTCCCATTTAAGAGTTTGACTCTGAGAACTAAGAACTCCTAATTAAGCCTTCTTAATAAAACATGAAAAGGATGAGCATGTCTGACAGCTACAATTTCCTTGAAACTAGAAAGAAAGGGCTGCTCATTTAAAAAAAAAATCATAAGGAAAGGAGTCTTTCCACTCTATTATTCCCTGCTTTTGCTTTATGCCACACACCCTTAATTTCTTTTTAAGTAGCACATCTTTATCTGCTCTTTTCCACCTTCTTGCATCTTTTGGATCTTTCCCTGTTACTAAGCAGTTTAGGTCAAGTAAAGGAGAATAATCTCATTGTAGCCTCACTGCAGCTCTCTGAAGTGTATGATGGTTTGGAAAGTGATAATTTGCCAAGGATCCTTCCACTACCACCCTACTCTCCATGTGTGTCCTGGCTAAGCAGGGAATTCAGCTTTCACTTTCAACTGCCCCGTGCTTTACATTTCTCCTCCTGTCTTTATTTGCGGATGGAATTCCTCTTGACAGGGGTTCCCTGTCTCATCCAGATCACCTTACTGTATCCAGGATCACCAAAGCAGAAGGCTATTGTCATGAAACTTAACAGCTTTAAGAATTTTGGGAGCCTTACAGCCTTATCCTTCATTCTGCTCCTTCACTGCTAGGGATGTATGAGGTATTTGTACTGCCTAGGTTTATTTCAATGGATTTAGATAATCCACGCTTCCTGTAACCTAGCACAGATCCAGACATAATTTGCCATCCAAAATCCATACATTTCCAGACTAGCAGTGCATTTTGTGGAACTAAAAAAGTGCTTCCCAACAGGCAACCGTTAAACACATCAAGAAAAAAAGCACACATTTCTGAAATGTTCACATGATGACTTGAGTAAGTCGAGTACATGTGTCCAAAAATTTGCACCATTTAAATTTTGTATAATGCACCCAAAAATGAGCACAAAAATTTGGAAGTCATATATGGAACAAGACAGAATAAGCATTTTAAAACATACCATCTCTCCCCAAAAATGCACAGTAGGAGCAACAACTCAGTGGTCTTAAGTGAAACTGTGTTGGTGCAACTACTAATTTTGTAATCCATCAGCCCTGAAAGAATGAAATTTGATTGCAAATAATGAGCAAATTTTGCACATCACAACATGGAATTATTCTGTTATCCTATATCTTTCAAACAAACCACCTTCAAACAAGTGGAAATACTAATTAAATCATTGTATATTTTTGTCCACTTCTCAACTGATAGATCTGGAGCCTATCCTACATGTTAATCAAATTAGAGTTTGGGGAGAGGGGGTGCTTTTCTTGGCTTCTGTTGCAAAACTCAACAGCTTTAGGGATTTTGTGATTTACATTTAAATTAGGGATCAGCAACATGAGATCCCAAGAGATAAGCCTATCTCCCTAAGAAGCATCAGCTTGCCCCAATGTTAGCCCCTCCCTCAAAATTAATTAGGTCCTTGTCATTACAGAAAACAAAAACCCAGGTGCAAGCAGAGTTTTGCTTCTTCAAGGTCTGTAGTGTGTTATTGTCTTGGCACCACCTACATAAAAACAGTTGGTGACAGGAATACTTGAAATGGAGAACCAGACCAGAACATATCTAAGAGTTTCATTTGCATATAATGGGACAGAAACTATTATCTGATCTCCACTTAGAATTTTCCCCTAGAGAAACAGTGTGGCTTTTACTTGTACTTGAGAAAGGGCAGGGGACTCTACAGCCATGGTGGGTTTATTTGCACGTGTAATATGGATTTTATATTACTATAATTCATGTACTAGCACCTTGTACTGAATTGGGGTCTGACCACTGCCACCTCCCAAAAGACATCTCAGGATGATCACAATGAGATAAAGCCATTAGTGAAAACAAGATTTATTGGTGATAAATGGGTGCAACTGATATTTTGCAGCACAAAATAGCTCGCACACTGGCTGGCCAATAGTAGCTGTGGCCACCAGGCACTGCTTCCAGGCCAACTCTGCTTCCCCAAGCTGGTAGCATCCTCCTCCCCCCATGGTAAGCTTGAGATGTAATCTGAATCAATAGGCTTATTCAGCAATCTTTCATAGAATCAGAGTTAGAAGAGACCTCAGGGTCCATCGAGTCCAACCCCCTGCTATGCAGGAACACTCATCAAAGCATTCCCAACAGATGGCCATCCAGCCTCTGCTTAAAAACCTCCAAAGAAGGAGACTCCACTACACTTCGAGGCAGCACATCCCACTGCTGGACAGCTCTGACCATCGGGAAGTTCTTCCTGAGGTTCAAGTGGAATCTCCTTTCCTGCAGCTTGAATCCATTGCTCTATGTCCTAGTCTCTGGAGAGGTAGAGAACAAGCCTGCCCCCTCCTCAACATGACATCCCTTCAAATATTTAAACATGGCTATCATGTCCCCTCTTAACCTTCTCTTCTGAAGTGTAATGGTAGCCAGAAACAAGAGAACCCCAGGGTGTAATATGACAGGCCACCCACTTTTATTATTATTTGACTATAATTGACCTTCATGTCCCTTACTGAAATTTTGTACTGTAATTTTTCTCTTTTCACACTATGCAAAATATGGAAGCATCTGAATAAATGAAAATGCCTTCCTGATTACCATATTATGTCTCTAGTCAACCCATGAGGATATCTTTGAATTCACTAATCTCAGATCTAGGCTGCAACCCTGTTCTGATGTGGCAGCATCTTCATCACCTTAAACGAGCAGGTTAAAACACCATCTAGGCACTCCTTGCAGTATCTTTTCTGTACTGATTTCTCTAAGTATTTCAGAAGCAAAAGTATGGCTTTTGTAATGCTTAGTTAGCTAGTTTTAATTCAGGCAAGCAGCCAAGACTCTCAAGCAGGGATGTAAATCTTTGCTTATTTCATTCCCCCATACAGAAATGAAACATTTGAAATATTCTCTCCTTGCTGGGTAAGATTATGAGAGCTTTGTCTTTAAAATAAATGATCTTTTTGCATTTCTGGACTTTTTAACTATCTTCTTTTTGTGGAAAAAATGTTATTTTTGTACAGAAATCTTTTTGTGCTTGTTCAACTAACATTTTTGTAACAATGTACCCTGAAGTATAGTGGGACTTTTTTCAGGGGTGGGGAGGCAGTACGACAAGCTGCACTTTCTCTTTAAGGATGAAAAAGGTTGTGAGTATTTTTTGCAAGCCTAATTCAAAGGAAGATGAGGGATTTATACTCTGCAGAACTTTATGGATACTGAGTTATGTAGCAGAAGCACTAATGAACCCTCCCTAGGGCATTGTAATGATGTGTACCAGGGCACTAGCAAGAGTGTCTTGAAGTTCACTGGGCTCAACTGATGTGCATCAACACTCCCTGGCTGGTGTCCTAATGCAGGTTGGACTCTACCTATGCCCATTGACATCCTGATGAGCAATGGTCACTTTGCTGGCTTCTCTATGAGGTGACCCCACAGTTGCCTCTTGCTAAACATGAGCACTGCAAAACTGCTCAGTTCTGTTTCCCACAGAGGTAAGTCCAATTATGTAGATGTAAGTCTCACATCAAATTCCAGCCATTGTTCCTTTGTGACTTGGCTTTTTGATAACAGGACCTATCATGGCAGAGAGCTCCAAAATATATCCAGACTTCATTTGGATCACAGTTTCTTAGTATCATTTCTAGCCCTTTCCCTCTCCTTTTCTAGTAGGTAAACCACATTTCTAGAAGCAGAGTTTCAGGCATAATTCTTCTGCCTTGCATACCTAACTCAACATCAGCTGGTGATTCCCACATCAGTGGAAAGGTGAATCTTTTCTGTGTTTTAATCCTGAATTTTAAGGGGTTTTCTAAGTGCTGGACATATTTTAGGGAAGGACTCAGCAACTTGAATAGCTTCTGTAAAGTTCACACTTAAGCCCAGAGTGGATTCAGTGACCCGCTGGCACAGGAGACACCAACCAGCACTGAAAGAGCTAGAGCTTTGCTTTCTGGGAAATAGTGCTTGCTTCCTTTTGCCCACATCAGTTTTAGCCACAGAATTTGCTGCTCGTATAGAGTCGAAGATCTTGGATCCCGGAACTATGAGGCAAGTATCCCATTCTGTCAAAGAGCAATATAAAATCTGTTGTCCTCGTACCACATTTTTGCCAGATACAGATTCAGATACAGATACAGAGAAACTAGAAACATACGCACAAACACACACAGACTTTTAAAGTTTTGAGATTCATCAAAAACACCTAAATGCACAAGTTCACATGTGGATGTTCAGTAATAACAGATCATATTTGCTCATATATGATCAGCTCAACCTGTCTGCTTGCTGCTGTTCTCCAGCTGATGCTCATTCTGCTTGTACACCTGTATGTAATATTTTGAATAAAGTAAAACATTGCCAAACTCATAATCACTCTCCAGTGCTCTCTGTAGCAAAGTTGAATGGAACTCATCCGGTAAAGGCTTTCATTGCTTAGAGAGAACAGGGGAGCACGTCCCCATTGTGTGTGTCTGTAAATCATGCTCATCTCCTCCCCTCCTTCCTGCCCTTGCGATTTCCTCTGTTAGGTTGCCAAGACAGGTTCCCCGGAGAGCCCTGTGTTTATCTTGACAGGTGTTACTGAGATCTGCTGTGCCTCAGTGGAATTGTTCCTGCCTGCTTTGAGGTACAGTGGAAAACATTAAGACGGCAAACTAATGAACTTACCTTATTACATTCCAAATCATATAAACCACACAGTAGGCTGGATTAATCTACTAATGCTTTTCTAATGATGCCTTTATTGGGCATATGGTGCAGACCTGTTATTTCCTTCACCATTCTCACATGGGCAAAGCTTAAAATAATGAAAACACAGAGATAGTTCTGCTTTGCATTTCCCACTGCATAAATAAATATATCAAACAATATTGTCACCGTAAACTGTCCTGGATGCCCATTTTCACCACTGTGGTCTCTCGTTCCTCTACAGGATTAAAACAGCAATGAAGAGGACAGTGACTGCATATGGATGAAGAGCAAAATGAACTGGAGAATGCTGATCTAACACAACCAATCTGTGAGACAGCCCATTCTCTCCCACTTTGATCCTTCCTGCTGGTGCATCTCTTAAAGAAACAAGGAGGAAGTTGTTTAGTTTATGAGACCCAAAAAAAGGATTCCTAGTTTGTTGATCTCCTTGTAGTCTAGCAGAGCAAGGCAGGATTTATTCTTGCTTTATGACTCCTAGCATGTTTGAGAGTAACAAGACAGGATCACCAGTGTGGATGATATGCTAAGCATCCTCTTCTTGGTATGTTGACTAGTCATGCTCTCAGCAAGGAGCAAAGCTGAAGTGAACAGGCTACATCTGTGTGTCTTTCATTCATGAGAAACCAAAAGGATTCTTCAAAATCCTGGCTTCTTCTGGGAAAATGTAGTCACTGTGCTAAATGGAGAATACAACTTTTGGTCTGAGTGACAATGGCTGCATCTTACTCCACCCCATTCCAGCCCCTTCTATGAGACACAATTCCCATTATACAAAAAACGTGCTACACTGGGCCTGACAAAAGCCTGGTGTGTGTACTCATGCACACTAGCAAGTGAGTAAGTCATACTGCATACTTCAAAGTAAACAGGCAAGATCAGCCAGTGGATATTTTTAAATTCACTCTACTTTTCTGACTAGTGGGAATTTCCACAAAGAGACCCCTTATTTAGATTTGGTTTTCTTGGAAGCTGGATGCTAGAGGCTTGTTCTATAATGTGTTTCAATATTTGTATTTATTTACAGTAAGTGCAGACTGGCTGCAGGTGGAAACATCGTTTAAATATACAAATAGGTAGAGATGGGATGAATCCAGAATTTCCCGGATCTGAATCCCTGGAAGGTTCTGTGAATCCACGAATCTCACAAATCTCGAATCTTTCAAATCCTTTTTTACAAAAGGGTTTAAAAAGCAAGGGAAACAAAATGCTTCTACTGAAAAGTGTTTTGAAGCAGAATTTGTTTAATGCAAAACAAATTAAATAATAGTTTTCACTTTCAGGAAAACATACCCATATACTTCTTATTAAGAATTGAAAAACAGCTCTCGCCGGCCCCGTGTGCCAGCTCAGGCCTCCAGGCGTGCAGGAAAGTGGCTCTCTCTGGCCCTGCCCAGCTCAGGCCATGGGGCGTGCAGGGATTTGAAAGATTTGATTCACCTGTTTTGGTCCAGGGATTTGAATTTGTGAATCTCGAATCCTTCCCAAGGATTCGAGGATTTGGTTGGCCCATCCCTACTAATAGGCAGTCTAGATCTACAGCTCCTATCAGATCTCCATGGAAGACAATTATCTCCCTAAGATGCTTACAGAAACCAGAGTCCAGAGCCAGCCCAGCCACGAGGCTCAGCACGGTGGCTGCCTCAGCAGCAGTTTTTTAGAAGTCAGGAAAAGCAGCAAATTCTTAATTTGATGTTCTTGTATTTTTATTGGCAAGGAAGAGGGAGAGGTGTTTGTGGGTCTTTTTGCCTCATCTGTCAAAATATCATAGCTGGTCTTGGCACACTGGGGGTAGTGGGGATACTATTTTCTGCTCTGCCTCAGGGAAGAAAATGTCTTGTGTCTGTCCTGGCAAATTCAGCTCCTTGTGTCTCTTACCATTTCTTAGTCTCTGGTTGTTTTTAGAGGCCTGGAGCTCTTGGGGGCTAAGATTTTAGTTACAACAAACTTAGAGCTCTAAGGTCTTCAGAGAAGGGCTTTCTCTCAGTCCCAACACCATCCCATACATGTTTGGGGAAGAACACAGAAGACAGCCTTCTCAGTGACTGCTCCCAGGCTACAGAACTCTATAGAACTCTGAAGAACTCTGAAGAACTGTAGAACTCTTATAGAACTTTAACAAGCTTTTTATAATAACACTGTTTAATTGTTTTTTAATATATACCATGGATAACTTCTACTGTACTTTAAATTTAGTAAGCCACCTTGAGTCCCTTGCTGAGAGAAAAGTGGACCATAATAAATAAATGAATGAATGAATGAATGCTTACCATAGTAGCCAGCATATAAAATGCACCTGTGTGTAAGATGCACCTCCTTTTGCACTAGCAAATACTATTTGCCAGTGTATAAGACAAACTGGGTTATAAGACACACACCATTTTCAAACAGTACTTTTTTTTGGGGGAAAGGGAGTCTTATACACCAGCAAATACAGTACATACACACATAAATTTAGAAGATATTAGATTAGGTCCTAAATGAGGGTGTGTGCAGTATACATTTCAGCATCTGTGATTCTGCTAGGCTATGCCATGCTCTGCATTGAATAGCAGCATTGTGCAAGTGAACACATATCAAAATATGCAATTGAATATACAACTGAATAGGCATTCTTACATATACATATATCTGTATACATGTCCACCTCTGTGTGCATCTGCGTGCCCAGTGGGGCCACACGCACAGCTCCACGTCTGCAAATTTGAACTGGATGCAGACATTCCTAACTGGACGGAAAAAAAAGTCAAATTATTTTGGTAGGAAAACTTAGGCATGTGTGAGTTGCCAGCAGGATTCCATCCACAGACTTTCTTATTCAATAGCTTCTCTTCTGTCTAAACCCCCAAGCCAGCTGACCTTGCCTGCTAGATGCCCAGCAGAAAACCTGGGGAGGACTATAAGTCCAAGACATTCTAGTAAATATGACATGGATCAAAGAATGAATTTGCCACAAATATTACAGCACTACTTGGTAGGCTTCTTGCTCTTGTCCCCAGGATCAGCTCAAAAGATAAAAGAGGGAAGGGATTCACTCCAGTAACTTGACACAGTACAGACATATCAGCAGAAGCAATCTTTTCCAACTCAGGTGCAGAAAGGAATCAATGGAAGGATTGCTCTTTGACGTGATGGGTGGTGGGCATTCTTAGCTGGCAGAGCAATTCATGCAATAATGTCTGATAATGAATAAGAAGTCTGGATAATGTGTTAATGCATCCTCCAAGCAGTCTGCATCCAACTCCTTGGAGGGATGAGTGGTGCTCAGCCACCCGAGAAAGAGCAATAACAGGTCTGCAATGGCCTGAAGCAGCGGAAGAGCAGGATAATCACTTGGCAGTTGTAGCACTTTTCTGTGAGCTTTGGTTTGCATGTTTACCCTATTTCCTTATTTGTACTGATTTGGACATCAGGGTTTTAATAAACTGGAAGCAGAGAATGCAACAGTGCTTGCTTTGTCAGATACATGCAGATTGGGTTAAACATTTCCCCTTCTTTTCTTCTGGGAACTCACAAACAAGGCACACAAGGTGATTATCTTTCCTTCTCATCAGTTTCTGCCATTTGTATATCAGAGCAAGGCAGAATGTAATTGATAAGCCTATCTTCCGTTGTGGTTGATAACGTTTGTCCAAATCATGAGTGGGATGGGGCTGCAGCGTGAAAATGGTCTTTGTTTAACTGGAGTCCTCTCTACTGTTAGTACTGGTATACATATGTTAAAAGATCCTGCCACTGCCCTCCTCTCACAGGCCTCCTTCAAGCTATAATTCCCCAAAATTCCAAGGAGACTGTGGCATTACAGGTGGACCCAAATGTTCTCCACCTCTTAGGGTAACAAAGCAGATGTGAAGGCCTTCCGTCTATCCCAATTGCCACTGCTATGACCTCGGAGGGAGATATGTAGAGGAAGTATCTGCTGGACTTAATCCTTTCCCACCAGACATTTGTCTTCATTAGATTGTAAGCCTGAGGACAGGGTACTGTTTTGTTGTTCTTTTACTTGCAAAGCATCATGTACAGTGATGGGGTTTTATAAATCATCACTATCATCACCATCATCTAATCCTACCCCATGCCAGTGCAGGAAATCTACAGCTGAAACATGCCAGATCAATGATGATCCAACTTCTGTTTTAAATGGGATTCTACCACCATACAGTTGGAATAGATTTTCGGGTCATCTAATCTTATCCTCTGCTCTAGTACAAATACAGCATCCCTCCAGATGGCTTTCTAGCTTGTGCTGAAATATTTCCAGCGAAAGAGTGCCTGTTCCCCTTCCCAAGGCAGTCTGTTCCCTTGTCAAAGAGTTCTTACTGTGAGGAAGTTCTACTAATGATCTTTTACAATCTATGCCCTTGCAGTTTCTGCTTTTGTGTTCTTGTTTGGTTCTCTGATGCACCAAAGAACAAGTCAACTAAGTCTGCTCCATCTTCTCTCCAGATATTTCACAATTGCCGTCATGTCTCCTCTCAGTCTTCACCTCTTTAGGATAAACATGTGTTGGTTCTCCAAACTAGCACACAATACAGGAAAGCTATTGCTTTCCATCATTTGAGATGCAAAAGGAAATCATTCTGGAGACTGGAACGGTGGAAGTGTTGTATGCTTTTAATCGACAGGGCTGTCTCTGTCATTAGGAAGAATGGAGCAGTTGTCTCAACCAGCAGATTTTGAGTGTCATGAAATTAGCTGTTTAATTTGTTATTATGCCACTTTTACTGCTAGAGATAGAGGTTGTGAGATTTTCTGCCACATATGTCTAAGTAACTTGGCTAACTTTGACTCCTTCTGCAACCAACCATATCCCAGCAGCAGCCTGTGGGGATCCTGGGAGTGGCTTCGCCGAAAGAAGAGTGCGACGGGAGTGCTCCGCTCTGTACCGGCTGCCACTGTGATCCAGAAAGTGTGATGGCCTCAACTCTTCCTGCCTAAGCATGGCTGGGTACTTTCCCAGGCTGTGCTGTCACAGGAAGCGCAACCCTTGCACTTCCAGGCCCCTCATACACCAGGTAAGTGCAGGATGGTAGCGCAATTGTGCGTCATTGACAGGTAAACCCCGTCAATGATTTATTCCATGATTGCACTGCCTAGGGATGGGAGAAGGACAGGACTGCAATCGCGTCATGCATAACTGTCATCATGGATCTATTCTTCTCTTGTCCCCATTGTGGGATGACAACATCCTGCAAAAAGGGCCTTTGTATATGATATTGGGAGGGGGCACCCTTTGCCATTCCACCTCAGTTAGCAAAATGTCTTAGGCCAGCCCTACTTATTATGAATGGGCTGTTGTAAAATGTGGCAAGAACTGTCTGTTTTTAATTGTTCTCATCCTCACAGCTTCATCTATTAACCGCCCTGGAAACTGCTTTCAACTTCAAGATGTGAGCACATAAGAATTTGTGATTCTGAATGGGCCAATCCTGCTTAGGGGACCATCAGAGAGGGAAACAAGGAAAGAGATTTGGCTGGGGATGGGAGGACATGACCCCAATACTTTCTTCACAAAATACCAAAGGGTGAATACCATTTATTCTGCTTTACAGTCTTCTGTTTGATGGTATCTTCTACTTTAATGACTGCTAGGGGATAGTTGTTTTTTTTTAGGGTTTTTTTCCTGCAGTTGGAATATAATAATTTGCTGATTGCCTTCTCAGAAGAAGCAATTGATGGTTTTAATAACTTTCTTCCCAGTGTGAGAAAGCCTTCAGAAAATGCCATTTTCAGAGATGATCCACAGTTCAGGATGTATTCTGCACAAAGTATTTCTATGCAGCAATCGATGTTTTCTACATAGGAAATGTTCTTTCCTGCATAGAAAGTGCTATTTTCTGTCCAAAAATTCCATATGTGAATGAATCACAACTAAGGAGAGTCTTGGTATTCCAGGATTCTTGTCATCTGAGTTTCCCAACACTGAAAATCTTAACCATTTTTCAAGTATTTTCAAATATTTTTTCTATCTCTAGTATATGGGTTCTCTAACTCAAGTCTTATTTAAATTTAAAGAACTAATAGAAGAGACACTAATGGCTTTGTAGCTGGATATCACGAGTAGGTATATAAGTGTTCACTAAGTTTCTACTTGAAGGAAGCAAAAGTCTTCCAAACTGACACAGCTTTCAAAGACACTCTCAAATCAGAAGTTTTTCTGTGCAAAATTTGCATGTTGTTATTTTGCACAGAAAATAACATTTTCTACATGGGAAACATTATTTTCTGCACAGGAAATAATACTTCTCTCTAGAAATAATATTTTCTGCACAGAAAATGCAGCTTTCCACATAGAACAACCATATGTGAATTTTGTGCTGAATAAGTCCTAATTTGTAAAGATTCTTGTCTTCCTAGTGTTCTTCTTTTGTGAGTTTTTGGGAGACTGAAAAAAAAAAAAACCACCCATGTTTTTCAACCATTTTTTCAAATATTTTAAAAACATTCTTTCTATTCTCTATCAAAAGTTAGCACCCAGACAGCAGACTGCCCATTCATCTTCAGTTTAAATGACAGAGCTTACTTGCCTATGTCTGTGTATAATTTCTTCATATCTATATCTTATTTTTCTCCTTTTCATGACAATGTATAATTGGCCACACCATTGACACTTCCACCCCACACACAGACTGTAATTGGAACATTACAGCTATGCATTCTTTTTTTACCATCTTAAATGTAACCTCCAAACCACATCCTTGGACATTTTTCTGATGAAAAGAATTCCAAGAGGAAATGGAGATGTGCTCCCAATGTGAGATACATCTGGTATCATATTGGTATCAGTAGTAAAGAGCAGCTTCTCCTGTTCCTAGATATCACTGAAAAGCAAAAATTTGGTATGTCATACAGATGCTCCCTTGGTATGTGCAGTCAGCACTTTCCAGAATTCTACCCTGGAACATGTGCCAAGGTTCAAACATAAACTCAACCATAAACAGAGTCACAAACTATCACCTGCTACTTCTGGCCAAGACATGGCATCACTTGTACACGAGATGAGAGGAAGCTAGTATTGCTTTTTGAACAGCTGTGTATAAAATTTCACTGTTCATTATATCCTGATGAGACTACGAGCCAAAGGAATGAGAAAAAGCCCACCTCCCTTCTGCCTTCCACAAACTACTTTTCTGGGAATGTGCTTCTGAATTGGCTATACCAGAAACTCATCAAGCACTGAGAGGCATTGTTACAAAGCCCATAGTATGACATCCTTAGTTTTTTCCCCTTGTTATTCCCTTCTATCAAAATTATCTGCATTGTTCCATGAATGTCCATTTCTGATGAAGAAATTACTTCATAGGCAGGTTTCTTTCCCCAATCTTAATACATTTTTTTAAAAAAAATTACTTTCAGAGCAGCCAATTTAGCAGTCAAGTTTCAGTGCAAAGATGGGTGCATTAAAAAAAAAGGAAGAGAAAAAAATCCAAGTGACTGAAAACACGTTAAGAAAATGCCTCTTCTCTCCTTCATCCCCAGTACCCAGAAACAGTACAAAGGCAATGGATCATGAAGAAAAGCAATTTCCTACTTGAGGGATTAAGCAGTGTTCTCTTTTGTACTGTTAAATCAAAGTTTTCAGTTATTTTTCCTCCCTAAATAAGACTGACTCCCTCCCCTTATACACATACGCACACACATGGACAATTTAAATAAATAGTCTCCAGAGAAACTGCAAGCGAATCCCAAACATGGTGCTTCTGAACAATCAATACCACAGATAAAAATCCTCTGTGTTATAGTACTTTGAGCAGGTCTATTGATAGAGCAAGAAAAATTAAGCTGCTACACAAGCTGACGATAATTACCTTAACAAGGGAGAATTTCAAATGATATGGGAATCTCTTTGTTCTCTTGAGGAGAAATATATGGGATTTTAATGCAGCAAATGTAAACATACACACACATATATTTACTGGGCTATATCATTGGAAATGGATGGGATTTCAGACAACAAGGCATGCTGTGATAGCTATATGTTGCAATAAAAAGTAGCATTTTGAAGTGCTCGCTCGGCAATAGGGTACATGCCTTTAAAGGTAAGGATCTTCAGCTTGAGGCCTCAGAGCCTAATCTACCCCTGTAAGGAGTAATTTCCTAGAATGACCAAAGATATTTGGCATTCTGAGGCTGAACAGTAGAAGGAAAACAGATACATGTATACACACTTGAGGTACACAGTAAGAATTCAAGCTTCACTAATTTCATTTTTGAACAAGTAATTTTAGCAATTTTATTCCCACTGCAAGAAAGTCTTATAAAAATTGTGCAGCTTTTGAAAAACTATTTGCAGTATAGGAGTTCTGCATGAAATTCACATGTTGGATTTGTGTGTGTGTGTGTGTGTGCAGAAAATATCATTTTATGCATCAGAGCAGCATTTTCAGTTAGAAAATAATAGTTCTGCACTGTTTTGTTTTGTTTTTGAGGGGGCAGAGAAAAGTGTTTCCACTGCACAAAAATGCTGATTTTTGCACAAAAAACCCCATGTGTAAATCTTGGCAGAACAAGTCCTAAACTGCAAAGATCCTCATCACTCCAAGATCTTCCTAATCAAGGTTTCCCAACAGTCGAAAAAAACGTTTTTCAATTTTTTTTTGAATGCTTGCAAATAGTTAGCCTGAATTCTGTTGCCAGTCCCACCTAAAGTAGACAAAATGAATCAATGAAATTTGCGTATGAGTTTACTTACATTCGTCAATTCATTGAATGGATCTACTCTAGCTAGGACTAACCAACAAGACTGCAGCCTCCCTAGGACACAATGTACTCAAGGCTGGCCAAGCTAGCCACAGAAAATCCTACAAGTTACTCTCCCAAGGAATTAGCAAATAGAATAATAACACATTTAAGAAGTAATAGTTTCCTATTCTATCCATGCTTTCAGTCAATTGCTGCTGTTATTGTTGTATGCCTTCCAGTCATTTCTGACTTACAGTGACCCTAATGTGAACCTACCACAGGGTTTTCTGGGGCTGAGGGTATATGATACACCCAAGGTCACCCAGTGGGTTTCCGTGGCTGAGTGGGACTCAAACCTTGGTCTCCAATGTTGTAGTCCAACACTCAAACTCTACACCATGCTAGGTCCTTTTCCATGAATTAAGGAGCCTGAAGCCAATGCCTCTCCCTGCTTAATGATAGGGCTAGTCTTGCCACCTTGCCTGCGATTAATCCAAGTCTGTTTGAAAGTAAATGTGTGTGTGAGAGAGAGAGAGGGAGAGAGCGATACTAAAGGAAACATGAAAGAAAGTCCTGCATCATTTCTGCACAATAACACTGTCCCAAGTTGTCCTGTTGCAATCCTGGCAGTGCCTTTGGTAGGATAGAAGTGTGTCCCCAGTGCTCCCAGCCAGCCACCTTCCTTCTGCAGTGCAGCTGGCCAATTTTCCATGCTGTGCTAGGGAAGGAAGTGCATGACTGTGTTTCCACCCCTTTTGCATGGCTGGTAGCAATGTGAGCGTCATGCAATCGTGGGTGCTTAATGAATTTTTTTTCCCATTAAGCAAATATCCTGTGATCACACCAGGTAGGGAATGTGCTGGCCGCAGGACTGTGATGATGTTGTGTGAAAGCATAACTTGTGGAGTGCTGCCAATGCATCCCTGTGGCAGGAGAGCCCGGTCATGAAGAAATGCCCCTGGTTTAAGCTGGAAAATGCATGTATAAGGGACAGGAGATAGGAATAAGGCCCTTACTGTATTATTGCTTAATACTATATACAGAAAAGTGATGAGTAACATTACGATTGGTTTGAGCCCAGAAGGGCTCAACTTTTTTTCATCAAATAGAGTTGCTTTTCCTATGAGTCATACCAAAGAAAGTTACACATTGTCCTTTTCTTTGGGGAAAAAAATGGCACCCATCTTACAATTAACTAACATGATGAATTCCCTTTATTTATGTAACAAGTTACAAAAGGAGGGAAAGTGCTAAAACACTCAGTTGACCATAACCTGAAAATAACATACCCAGCAGGTGCACCCAGCAGGTGCACTTAACTACAGCCTCACCTATGTTCTAGGATAGCATCCAAAAAGACACCATCATTCACTGACCTTTTGGGACAGACACTCCAGGTTTGCTGCTGACAGTCCATGTGCAACCTTTGACTGTTTCTAACTCCTTCTTTAATAGAACCTTAAATCCTTCCAAATGTTTTAGATTTCAGCTCAGAGAATCCCAGAGCACTGGCCACGCTGGCTGGAGCTTCTGGGAATTACAGTCCAAAATATCTGTTGAAGTAAATGCTGAGCACCACTGTCCTAACTTTCAGCTACTCAGAGGTACAGTTACAAGGGGATGGGCAAAATGAGAGCATTGCCCTCCTCTGAATAAGAACATTGCCCAAAATGATACCATTGCCCTTCAATGAAATTTTCCTTCAGTCCCTAAAAGTATAGCTTTGCACTAACTTAAAGCTTCAGTTGAGCATTTAGAAATACAGTTCAGGCCTCCAAAGGCAAAGGGCAGGCACAGTTACAAGCAAATGCAAATACAGTAGGCACTCCACGTTTCTGGGGGTTAGGGAAACAGAACCCCCACAAAAGTAAAACAAAACAAAAACGCAAATAACTGTGGGCACCTGTGCAGGAGAGCACAGTGGAAGATCTTCCCACTCTTTACTCTCTTGCCCTCCTTGCACAATCACGTGGGCGGAGGTGGCAGAAAAGCATGGGAGGGAGATCCTCCCCCTTTTTGTTCTCTTGACAGCTGCCAGTGCAAGTGCGCTGGCAGCTGTGGGCAGGTGGCAAGTGAGTACCATGAATAATCAAACCCGTGAGAGTCAAACCCATGCATGTTGGGGGAGAACTATATAGCCAATATAAAAGTTCTAAGTTGAATGTTTTTCTGTACCTTACTAGGGACTAAAAGGAACAATTTTTCTGGGGGGGAGGTTTCCTTATTTGGGAGGGTCATGCCCCAAATTTGCCTCCCACCCCATAGCTACACCACTGCAACTGTTATTATACCCACAACCAGTCTGAGCTTTGTTTTGACAGTGATGGAGAATCTACATACATTACTTTATTATGTCATCTGCCAGCAGTTTCGTGGCTTTTAGTTTCAGCACACAGGATATCTCTATATTTGGCAGCCAAGTGGGCCAATCCACACTGATAAGATTTCACTGGCTCCACCTATGGACATTTAACTCACCGCACATTTGCCATTTTTGGCCCAGAGAATCTTGTTTTGCAATAATACTTGTTTGGCTAGATTACAATCCACTTTTGGACACTAGCCATTTTCTCTTGGACTACCTTGTTCTACATTGTGATGTTAATGAAATCTATCAATAAATTATGCATTATTTGAAGAATTGTTTTGTTGTTGTTGTTCTGTCATGTACCTTCAACTTGTTTCCAACTTATGGCAACCCTAATGTGGACATAACATGGGGTTTCCTAGGGCTGAGATTGTGGGACATGCCCAAAGTCACCCCATGTGTTTTCATGGCTGAGCACAGAATTGAACCCTGGTTTCCTGGGTTGTAGTCCAACACTCAGATCAATCTACCATGCAAGCTCTCTACTTTGAAGAAGTACTTATCTTTATATGTCCCAAATCTCCTGCCAATCAGCACCAGCAAAAGATATCCTTCTCACAAGTTTAATATGGAGAGTAAAACGTCTCTCAACTTTATTCAGTTCATAATTTTAGAACCATATAATGTTTCCCTCTTCCAAATAACCCACTGTATTTTTTAAATATTATTTTATGGATAAAGGTTCACTGGTGTACAGATGGGGGGGGGCGATGAGGGTGGTGTGCCCTGGGGGCAATTTTTGGGGGGCACCCTGTGTGACATGGTCACCAACCCATGCGATGTGGCCATGCCCCTCTCCCTCCATCTGCCCCCCCCCCGCACTCCAAGCTGTGTGGCTGTAAAGGTTTATTGGTTTCATTGGACATTTCAAATCTACTGAAGTTTATTTTCTACTAGCTACCATGGCCTCTGTTTTTTGAAAGAGTAGTTCATTTCTTAAATCCATTTTTATAGTTTGCTGCTATTACTGATTCCATAGGCTACTACTGGGTCAAGAAGGGTCACAGTGTCCTTTAAAATTCAGTGACAAATTAAATGAAACTTGGTTGTAAATGGCATCAATTATGATTGTTTCCCAGTCACTTGTTGTTAACTGCCATCAGGCTAACTTTGACTTAAGGCAACCCTATGAATGGGAGATCTCCAAGTCACCCTATCATCAAGAGTCTTGCTCAGGTTCTGCAGACTCAAGGCTATCGTCCTTTTCGCATGGGCTTTCTGTCACGCGACAGCCCCGTGAGCCTCGTGGGAGTGGGAGCGTCGCTCTGCATGACACACTCCCACTTCCACCGCGCTCACAGGGCTGCAGCGGCGCGATCGTGGGTTTTTTGATTTTCGCCTCAAAGCGAAAATCACCCGCGCTCGTGCAACGCTCCCGGCGCCCAGGCGCACTTATCTCCTGTGAGGAGCGTTGGGGAGGCGGCCGCGTCGCGCTTCCTTCCCTCCGCCCCTGCGGAAGGAAGGGGCGGGGCGCTAGCTCAACGGACGCGACAGCCTCCTTTCTTGCGCGCATGGGGGGGACAGACACGACAGTCTCCTTTCTCGCACGCGCGGGGGGGACGGACGCAACAGCCTCCTGCTTCACCTGGGGGGGAGGGCAGCTCGCACGAGGCTGCCGCTTCCCCCTAGTTCCTTCGCCTGCGGAAGGAAGGAGGAGCCTCCTCCCACGAGCCGCCCTCCCCCACTCGCGCAAGAAGCCTCAATGCGAAAAGGGCCCTTGACTGAGTCCATCCATCTGAGTCTATCCATTGTTACCTACAGTCTTCTTCCTTACCAAACATTACTGTCTTTTCTAGTGAGTCATGCCTTCTCATGATATGTCCAAAGTATGACAGCCTCAGTTTAGTCATCTTGGCTTCTAGGGAAAGTCCAGGCTTGATTTGCTCTAGGACCTGTCTATTTGTCTTTTTAACAGTCAATGTTGTCCACAGAACTCTTCCCCAGCACATTTCAAATGAGTTTATTTTTCCTCCCTGTCAGCCTTCTTCACTGTCCAGTTTTCATAACCATACAAAGAAATTGGAAGTATATCTTGACACTTCAAGATCTTGTCTAGTTCCTTGATAGTTGTCCTTCCAAAGCCTGGTCTTCTGTTTTCTTGACTATAGTCTGCATTCTGATTAATGCCTGAGCCAAAGTATGGAAAATCTTGAACTATCTGTCATCATTATTTTTGTTTTCTTAAACTGTAATGCTGCCTTTGCATTTTCTGCCTTGCTTCCTTCAGTAATCATTCTAAGTCTTTGCTGTTTTCTGCTAGTAATATGGTGTCATCTGCCTATCTTAAATTGTTGATGTTCCTTCCTCCAGTTTTCATACCTCCTTCCTCCATGTCTAATCCTGTTTTATGTATGATATGTTCAGCATATAAATTAAACAGATAGGTTGATAAAATGCAGCCTTGCCTGACTCCCTTGCCAATTGGAAGTCATTCTGTTTCTCCATATTCTGTCCTGATGGTAGCCTCTTGTCTCAAGAACAGGACAATCAAATGTTGTGGCACACCCATTTCTTTAAGAGCAATTCCCCTCCTCCTCCTCCTCCTTCTCTACATGATCCTGGTTGTATCTAGGATGATATCAGTCATGAAGAACTAAATATAGAATAGGTCTTTCTTCTCCATCTTCATGAAAGCAGCAGTTCATACAAAAATGAAGTGTGTGTGATGGTAGGGATGCCAGAAAACTTTAAACTCTGAGGTGGGACTAACCTTGGATTAGAATATACCCACAGAAACTTTAACATTGGCACAGCTCCATCCAAGTTAATGGAGATTTGCCAGCACTCACTGGCAGGGCCTCTCAGCCAACCTGTTTAGAGCTAAAATGCTCCAGAGCAATCAATACAAGCTATAAAATTGTGAGACAGTTTGTTATACTCTCACCTGCCTGGCTAATGATCAATTTGTCATTCATGCCAAAGGAGATTTAGATCAAATACTGTCATTCAAGTAAGGGGAGGGCTTTTTAAACTGCCTTTCTGAGAACCTGAGGGTTCCTCAGAGGTTTCTCTGGTAAATTTCCTTGAGGAGCTAAGGGCTTTTCTGCACTACACTGTCATAGAGCTATTATTCCATTTTCAACAACCTACGGAATTCTGCGATTTGCAGTTTTGGGATGGGTGTTTAGAATTCTTAGCCAGAGAGCTCTTTGGCCTCAGTAAACTACAAATTCCAGAATTCCACAGGATGTTGAAAGCGGAATAATACCATTATAACAGTGTAGTGTGGAAAGGCCCTGAGAAATCAAGAGGAAACATCCTGCAAAAGCACTTTGTCTGCAATTACTGAAGTTCCATGCAAGGTGCAGTCACTGGTAAATGGCAATAAATGTGTTCTAGGATGTTCGGATTGATAATGTAGAATAAAAGACAGTCTCAGTGCACATCAGCAGCATCTCTAGCACCTGAAATTGCACTTCAGTTGGAACTTGAGAAATTGTTTTTTGGGACTGCAACTCCTTGAATTCTTCAATCAGCATGGCCATCAGTTGGGGCATTTTGGGAGCTGTGGTCCAAAAAACCCTAATGTTTCCAAACTCTGCTTATAAACAATAAAGCAAGAAAGCCTTGTTACTTTCAAATGTTGCCAGAATCCTATTTTGTAACTATCTTTCTTCATTCTCTTTACCTCCAACCCCATGTCCTTCTTTATTTTGGTGTAATTTTTCAGAAGTTAGTCTTATTCTTGAGCATAGAGCTCAACTATCTTACTTTTGGACTACAATTGCCAGAAACCCTCAACCAGCTTGGTTATCCTGGATAGCAGATTTGGGGAGCTGTAATCTAAAAAGGAACTTTTCCAAGCTCTGGTGAAGTTTTTGAATCCCCTTTTCATACATAGTAGATATTCCTTTTCCTTGTAGACTCTTTTCACCAGAATACTGTCCATCTGACTTTCTGTTTTTCACACTTACGGACAACCTGAAAACATATCCTTCGCCCTTTTTAGCTGCTCCAGTTTCACCTTCCTTCCCTCAGGAATATAGGAAGCTCTTTTGTACAAAGTTAGATTGCTTGTTTATGATTTATTATCATTTGTCATCTCTCTGCCTAGCCCAGTGTGCTATCTAATCCCAGAGTAGAGAATCTGTAACCCACCAGATGGTGCTGGACTCCAGATCCCACCATCCCCAGTCAGTACAACCAGTGGTTTGGGATAACGGGGTTACAGTGGAAAACTTATGGAGGCTTGCCAGTCCCACACCCCTGATTTAATCCCACCAACTATGGCTTTCAGGGTCTCAGACAGAGTCACTGTTTCTGATCTTTTTTAAGACAGAGGAAGGAAACTTCTAATGAATGGAAGGAGAGGTGAATCCCACCCACCCCTAAAAAAAAAAATCCAACACAAGCTACACCAGGCCAGGAAGCATAAAAAATAAATAAATAAAATAAATGACCAAATATATGTATTCAAAACCACACACCCTCACACACATGACCAAATATACCTTTACCAAATATAGCATTACTTTTCTGTAAAAGATCTGATATTTGCACTTAGGGTCAATTTCATGTTTAAGCGCTTATTTCAATTCATCATCATCATCATCACTACCCAGACAGTACTATGGAACCCGTTCTGACATGTATGAGTTCCATGACAGAATGGCAGGTTTCTTTTGACAGACAAATGAATGCTTCTTGTTGTCTCACTGTTACATTTTAAAGGTCTTTAAACAGTTTCAAATTAGCCCTGTTTTAATAGGATAGCTTATTTAATTGTTTTAAACTGTTTTTATTGCAATGAATTGAGATTGTGTGCATGTGAGAGAGAAAGAGAAGATGTATTTTGTATTACTCTGTGTTAGCCTCCTTGGGTCCCACATTTGGAGGAAGGTGAGATGTAAAACAAAGAAACCTCAGGGGGAAAAATCTCTAAGCAGCTGTAGATAAAACTGTGGAAGGCTAGAAAGGCCCATTAGCTCCCCAAGAATTTAATTTAGCTCCCCAAGACTTAAAACACCCCCAAATACCATCCAGCAGGCATGGGGTGAAATTTTTGCCATGCCTTTAGGTTCCTCTGGGTCATTCTCGACCCAAGAATGGTCTTTCTTAAAGAAAAGGATGTGAGTGGAAGGCACTGCCAGTTTTTTTCCTGTTTCTAAAAAGGTCTCTCCTGCAGTGGTGTAGCTTGGATCATGTAGACAATGGGCAGGGGCAGGGGCTGCCAGTGTGGTGGGGGCAGGGCTATGGTGCATGGGGGGTGCAAGCAAGGAGCCACGGTGCCCCAAAAAATTGCCGCCAGGGGCACAACACCCCATCACCCCCCCATCCCTATGCCACTGCTCTCCTGTGCCTAAACTGGACCACAGTCTCCCTAAAATGTGGTGAAAATGCCCCATGCATTTGGGGGCAAGTATTTGAAAAAAATTTTTGCCCCCCAGGGGTGGCCTAAGAAACAGCCACAGGGCTGGCCACAGAAACAGCTTTGAGGGCTACATGGCTCTGTGCCTGCTCCCACTCTCAAGATACGAAATTGGAACCCAAACATCACTAAGGACCAATTCCTCTTACATACGAAATATTGTATATATGCAGCTACTTTTTCCAGAATTTCTTTAAGAGGTTGGATTTTCCATGCACGTCAGTTCTGGAAAGTTTACTTAGTAACGAGTTATTGAAGGGTTTGGTGGGAAATTATAATGACATTTTAGTGACTCCAAAAGTAGTTTGAGATCTGATACAAAGAATCAATTGTTCTACTTGGCTTTCAGGCAGTGATGCTTTGCAAAAATTTGTTAAGTTCCTCCCTTACACTGTTATCACGGTTATGATATGTCCAGCGAGAGCACTAGATATCCTTTTGATATCAAACAATTTGGCCTTTGCCTGACCTTTCTCTGCCACCCTACTCCACGTGTTTGCAGAGGTCCCCCGGACAAGCACATAATAGGCGCGGTTGTTAATGGTTGTAAATTCCAGAACCCCATTCAGGCAGGCAACCTAAGCCTCTCCGATGCTTTAGGGAAAAGCTCCCTGCAAACCGGCTCTGCTCAGCGCATATCCACACAAAGCCGCACGGCCAAGAGCCAAGCCATTCCTTTATGTCGGGCCATCAACATACTGGCCACACTATTGTCATTAAGCGCTAAGCTAATCATGCAAAACCTGACCTTTTCCAACTCCTTTGTCCAGCTCCAAATTTCCTTTGTTCTCACCGAGCATAACATGGCCTCTGGGTAAAATCCACCCTATAAAAGGTCTCCATTTTGGGACGTCTTCAGACTACCTTGGACTTCCATCCCGCCTTGCTGCCAGTTGTCTAAGGAAGCTCCCCTCAGCGAGCCACGCTGAGCTTTCTCTGCCGGAACCCCATCTTTCTCTCCAGGACTATGAGACGAGGTCTCGTATTACCCGCTCCCTTGAAACTCTCCATTCCATTTCTAAATTAGTTAGTATCTGTCGTGTCTTTCGTGTTGCTTATTTTTAATAAAATATTATTTGTTACTTCAAAACCTTGTCCAGCCACTCTCTGACCTGACGCTGTATACATAGGGTTAAAGATGCTTGCTAAAGTTACCCTGCCTCTCGTTTAGCCAAGAGAGTGCTCAAGCTAAATTCCCCCAACTTGTGTTTTTATTTGGTAATTTGGGCGCCCCTCCCGGGACCCCCAACATACACCAACCACTTTACTTTCAACAGATGTTTACGAAATTTTGAACTCCCTCCCTCAAATAAGAAAACAACAACATCATTATAATTAACAATGTAATGTTGAGGAGCTAATCTCTCTCTCCTTGTTAGTCTCTCTTGTAGAAGTATAGTGTCTTTTCCTCCTCGGATCTTAGAAGCTGGAGGCAACTTTCACCCACATGCCTTATATTCCCGTCCTTGTGCTTTCTATTTGGGTGTTCCTAGAAAGCCATAGAGATCTCCTCAACTCCCACTTTGCCAAACTTAATTAGTTGCTCATTAGCTTTGCTTCTGCCTTGCCCCTCACTCACTTTCCAGAATTCAGCCTGCCTTCCCAGGCATGGAAACCAAGGCACTGCTCCATGTGGCTGGGGCTGAGAAGCAATTTGGTGTGTTACCAAGGCAACAGTTAGACCACCATCACCTTCTGCCAGCTGCAGCTCATCTGCAGCTTCCTCTCACATCTCTCCTGGCTGGTGGTGCCACCCTATTAAATCTGAAGTGGAATCCTGGAGATGCCACATATTATGGGGCAGTACATGGGAGGAACACCTAAATACCCTAAAGGCTCTAGATCCCATCTGATCTTGGAAGCTAACCAGGGTCAGCCCTGGTTAGTACTTGGATGGGACACTGCCAGTGATTACCAGCTGCTGTAAGCCATATTTTAGAGGAAGGAACTGGCAAAACCACCTCTGAGAATACCTATGAAATTCAAGGGGTCACCATGAGTTGATAGGCGACTCGAAGACACACATGCACACACAGGGAGGGACAACCTGAAGCCCTCCAGATGTGTTGGATTGTAATACCCACCATCCACAGCCAGGATGGTCAATGGCTAATGACCAGAGATTCTCGGAGCTACAGCCATAAAAAATATCTGGAGGCAAGCAGATTATCTGTCTGTGCTGTAGTGTCCAAGTGGGAGTTACTACTTGTGTCTGTTAAGAGGTTGTTGTGGAGGGAAAAAGAAAGAATCTGAAGTCTGAACACCTTTGTCTTGGATGCAGACAGTGAGTGGATTTTTCTACAGCTGATGGGCAGCAGAATGTGTGAGGGGCCAGAAACATTCACTATATGGGATTCATAGGGCACAAAGTCATGACACTGAATGCTGCCACCCAGTGGTAAAGTGCCACCCCGTGGTAAAATGCAGACCTTTACTAGGAGAATTTCTACACAGCAACACCCTGAGAGTCCAAAAGTGCAGGTGATTGTATTGATCTAAAACCATTTCTAGCAGTTTTCCCTTCCACCAGGATCATGTCTTTTGCAAAGTTAATGTTTTTTTCTCCCAGCTCCAGATTAAGCCATTCCTAAAATACTTTGAATTATAACAGGGATAGCTCATAACAATACACTATTGCTGGGGAAACCAGTTTCCCCTCCTGCTGGTATGATGATTGGAACTAAGCCTGGGGAGCTCAAGGGGGCTTGCATATGATGGCATAGTCCCTGCGAATAAGAAAACCCCAGGAGCTATGAACCTGTGAGCTTTGGTTCCACTAAAACATTACAACCATCACTAGTGCATGAACCAGGCCATGATGGATGGTTGGTGGTAAAATGTGAGCTGGACAGGGCTCCTGTCAGGTGGATCTGTAACTGGTTGACTGACCATTCCGAAAGGGTGCTCACCAGTGGCTGCTTTTCATCCTGGAGGCAAGTGACTAGCGGGGTGCCACAGAGTTCTGTCCTGGGCCCAGTGCTGTTCAATATCTTCATCAATGTCTTGGATGAAGGAATAGAGGGCATGCTCATCAAATCTGCAGATGACACCAAATCGGGAGGGGTTGCTAATACGCCAGAGGACATGATCAAAATTCAAAATGACCTGGATAGATTGGAGAGCTGGGCCAAGGCTAACAGAATGAAATTTAACAGGGAGAAATGTAAGGTCCTACATTTAGGTAGAAAAAATGGAATACAGAAATATAGGATGGGGGACACGTGGCTGGATAGCAGTACGTGTGAAAGGGATCTAGGAGTCTTAATAGACCACAAGCTGAACATGAGTCAGTAGTGTGATGCGGCAGCCAAGAAAGTCAATGCAATTCTCAGTTGCATCAATAGGAGTATGGTGTCTAGATCAAGGGAGGTACTGGTATTACTCTACTCTGCTTTGGTTAGACTTCATCTGGAATACTGTGTTCAGTTCTGGGCACCCCAATTCAAGAAGGATATTGACAAGCTGGAGCAAGTCCAGAGGAGGGCAACCAAAATGGTGAGAGGCCTGGAAGCCATGCTCTATGAGGATTGACTTAGAGAGCTGGATATGTTTAGTCTGCAGAAGAGAAGGTTAAGAGGGGACATGAGAGCCATGTTTAAATATTTGAAGGGATGCCATGTAGAGGAGGGAGTGGGCTTGTTTTCTGCTGCTCCAGAGACCAGGACAAGGAGCAATGGATTCAAGCTGCAGGAACGGAGATTCCACCTGAACCTCAGGAAGAATTTCCTGACGGTCAGGACTGTCTGGCAGTGGAATATGCTGCCTCAGAGTGCAGTGGAGTCGCCTTCTTTGGAGGTTTTTAAGCAGAGGCTGGATGGCCATCTGTCGGGAGTGCTTTGAGAGTGTTCCTGCATGGCAGGGTGTTGGACTGGATGGCCCCTGTGGTCTCTTCCAACTTTACATTTCTATGATTCTATGACTGACTCTATGGAAAAGCATTGCTTTGTGCAGTGGGGGATAATCTAAGATCATAACATGAAACTTTGATCTGTGAACCAGAGCACAGCAAGTATGTGTTAGGTTTTTAGAGATGCCACAAGGTTTTCTCTAAGTCAATATGAAGTTTTTAGGTATATCTGTAGGCAAAGTAGCTCCAGATCACCACAAATATCTTGGGAGGAACCCCCTTAGTGCCTTCTGCAGGCATTAAATTCCTCTATGGATGTAATTTTAGGACGTAATTCATTTCAAGGTGGTAGACGAGTAGTTTTTTTTAAGTGCTTCCATTTTGAATAGGTGCATGTTGCACATGGATAAGCACTGCACACTGATTCACATGGATGTGCATTGCACATTACACGTGTATAACTGCATGCACATATTTGATTGTCCAATATAATAATTTTCAAATGAGGTTGCATTGGACAACAGCCCCACAACTCTGTGAGGTTAGAATTACACTTCTTGACGTAGGATCTCAGCCAAAATAAATGGGAAAGGAGCTCAACTAGAGTCCTTAAAGGTAGGAAGAAGTTGAGTTGACCCTACCACTAGGCAGAGAGAAGATGCTGACAGTTCTGAAGTTAGGAGCTGTGGAAGCCCTATCCATTCCTCATGGAGGAAAAGAGCTGTGAGCTATAATCAGCCTGCTTTACATCTCCCTAAGCTAGTTTGATATCTTCAGATAAGATGATGGACAATATCTTACACTAGCTTGATATCTTCAGATATGATGATGGACAATATCCCATCTCTAGCAGTGAAGGAAAATTAACCTGCTAGTCTACCAACTTCTAGAGATGGAAGACAGGGGTAGTGACACCCCTATGATTTTCACCTCAGGCAGGGAAATGTCTTGGAACATCTCTGGAAGAAAGCCAAAGGTCCTTTCAAGGTGGAATGAGCATGTCTGGTTTGCCAAGTTGTAACCTTAGGTAGCAAATCATTCATTCTTGCTTTGCTTGCTTAGTGGATCAGAGGCTAAGATCCTTCTGAGAACTGGCATGGGATAACACTGCACTAGTGTAACTCTGTGGAACTGAAAAAGGATCTGAGACATTCAGACATGTCATGGAAAAGCAGAGCTGTGCCCTCAAATCCTTCTAAAAGTGCCACAGACTGTTGCACAACCATGCAGAACACCTGTGTAAAGACGTTTCAGAGACCTGAGGAATCTTTGCACAAGAAAGTCTCAAAGTCCTGGAGAATACTTGCATAAAGAAGTCCTGGAGCCCTAAGGAATGCTTGTGTAAGGAGGTCTCAGAGGCCTCCTTACACAAGCCAATAAAAACTCCAACCACCTCTGCATCTAGCACAGTACACAAGTGTTGAAAGCCCCAGTAGGATTCCATCCAACAAAGGCAATTCAGCAAGGGCAGTGATTTCACTGTTAGTTCAGCTGTCATATTTACAACATTGAATGGACCAGCAGGTAAAATTTCCTTCTCAGTCTACTTCCCAAAGCCCACACTGCCAGAAAAGTACCTCACACCATCAACTTGGAGAGCTGCTGGAGAGATAAGGAGGGCAATCGTGTCACTTACTTTTGCACCACCACAAGGCTTTAAGCAAAGTTGTGTCCTTTTGATTGTTTAGGAGGATTCGGCCTCAAGGCCTGGGATACGAACACACTCACATTCTGCACAGAAATGAAATAAGAACTGACAGAAACAAAGTGCCCATTGCTTTACTTAGGACTGTATTAACTCATTATGCCAATTCTTTCCTAGGAAGCATCTCAGGAACAGGTCACCTTTGCCAGAAGCTTTCCCTGGTCTTCTCACTCTTCCTTCAAAGCAGTGCTTTTCTTTAAACCATGCTCAAGGAGTATCCTAGCAACACTCAAAAAGTGCCAAGAAACCTGTTGCAACTCATTTATTCTGAGATAGTTAGCAGCTAAGTTTTATGCTAAGAGACCTACCTCCTGATCGATTTAACTGGTGTGTGAGTATTTATCAGGAGGGGCAGTTAGCTCTTTGCAAGCTCATCTTGGATTAATCTCGAAACCCTAACATAATGTTTCCTTAAAACTAATCCAAGGACAAACATGCACCCTTTGCGCTTTCTCAAACCTCGGTGTCCTTACCAGACCTCACCACTAGTACCCTTCCCCCTTCAGAGAACTGCAAGTCCCATAGTCAGTAGTAGCTGGTAGATTCCATGTCAGTGGGCCAGTGAATTCACACCAGGTTTTACTCCATACTCTATCCAAGCTTCTGGGCCTGTTTGGGGGAGATTGGGTTCAGCACCTTGGATAACTCCTTTAAAATTCAGACAAATATCCAAAACAGATCCAGGGCAAGTGTGTGACACTGTGCACAGTCTTACATAAAAGTCTTCCCCTTGCATAATTTTTAGGTATGAGCTTGGGAGAATAAATATGTGGGGGGGAAACAGTCTTACTTATCTATCTTAAAGAAAATGCTTGATGATCTTCCCCCTAAAAAATTTATTCCAGGAAAAAAAAAAAGGGCCCTTTTTAAAAAACAGATTTTTTTTCCTGAATTTTTCTATTCTCCTCCCCTGGCCCCTTTTCCTCTCTAAGCACAACTATGGAGTTATGTCAGTGTAGATTTACACCTTGCAAACACAATGTGGAATCTTGACTGGCAATTTTTTCAAATGCTCATATGGAATTATCTTCTCAAAACTAGTGGGAAAGAGCAGTTCTCTAACCTCTGCATGGCACTGTGTTTACCTTCTAATCCATGTCAAAGTGTAGGAGTCGATCTGTGTGCATTTACCAGTAAAACCGTACATATCATCTGCCCAACATTTCTGAAAAGACGGTTTCCTTCATCCGACCCACAGTGAACTCCAAGATCAATTGAGGTGCCCTCTTAACAATTCCAGTCATGCACTACCTTCAGGCAGTTTGCCCAGGTAGAGACAGTACATTAACCACTGTCGAGTCTGATAGTCGGGAGGCAAACTAATAATCAAGCTAGGGAGACATCAGGGAGGCTGAGCAGAGCCTGTTAACTGCTCAAGCTGAGCAGTTACATTGCTCAAACTGAGGAACTAGAAGGTCAGAGTCAGTAGCTTGGCAATGTGAAAGAGAACCATGTTAGCCTCTAGTGTCACTTCAGTCCTGCTAAACTGGGAGCTGCAGCATCTTCTTTGAGCCATCAGGAATGATGGCACTGAAGCCTAGGAAAGAGAGCAGGCTAGCGGCTCCCTCCTCTGGCAAGTTAGCACTGCAGCACAGCACTAACAGCACTTTGGGCCCTCCTGCCACATTCTTTTGTTGGGAGTCTCTGATGCCTCAAAAAGAGACATAAGTTAGCTGGCACAGATTCTGCTGAGCCTAGCTAACTCCTGCAAAGACCTCCTCTGGAGAGCGGCCAGATTACAGGAACGAGGGACATTGTGGTAGTCTTGATGAAGTAGCCTTGTTAGTTATTTGCAGGGAAGGAAAGAATAAAAAGAAATGCAGCTGCACCTTTAAAGCTAATTGTTTTTTGTTTTATCATGAGCTTTCATAGATATAAACCCATTTTTTGGGATGCTGCACCAATGTTAACATACCCCACCACTCCTCCTACAAGATATGCAACAATTTTCATAAATTGAACTTATTCATTACTGGAGAGCATGATCAAGGTTACACTGGCCAGAGAACATGCTCAGGGTCATGAAAGGTCAGCTAGGATTATGCGGAAAATCCCAACTCTGATGGGTTTGTGCTAATCTCTTCAAAGCTTCAGGCTCTTGGCATTTTTGAATATAATGAAACTGCCCATCCCTCAATCTTACCCTATGGAGATCTTCCCTATATGTCTACCTGACCAAACATTAAAAGATCATCATGGTTCCCATCAATGTTTTGTCAATCCAGAGTTAAGCAGTCAGCTCATTCTGGACCCCTTTGTCAATCCTGTGGGAAAGCCATTAAGGCTTTGTCAACACACCCCTTCAGGGTGTGAAATAGGGTACCAAAACCCTACCTTTGACCTCAGCCAATTGTAGTACATAGTGCCTCAGACTCCCCTTCTTCTGTGTTACCCTCAGACACTGTCTGAGCCCCTCCACTGTGACATCCTTCTTTAAGACTGGTAACTATCACCCTTTTCACTCAGTCTCTCTCTATCCAACCCCCTCTGTTCTCTCTCTCTATTAATGCCTCACTTTCTGATAGCCTTGTATGGTTCTTGAAAGCATCTGATTTCTCGTGTGTTTGACACTTCCAATAAAATACTTTGTTTAACTTTAACTGAAGACCTCTCTACAGTTAGTACTGGTATACGTAGATGAAAAGATCCTGCCATTACCTTCCTCTTGCAGGCCTCCTTTGAACTATAATTTCCCCAAATTCTAAGGAGACACTTGCATTGTGGGTGGACCCCAACATCTCCCACCTCTTATGGTAACATCAAGTGTATGAAGGCCTCAGATATAAACCATATTTATACAGTTATGGGACATGATTTGCATCTTTCTGGATGTTATTACATTCTATCCCACTTCCACCACTGGACAGAGATGCTTTATACCTGAGGTCTTAATACCACTCAGTACTGCATCCAAAGAAGTGGATTTATATCCATGAATGCTCATGTGAAAATAAAAACCAGTCAGTCTTAAAAGTGCTGCCACATTCCCCTCCCCCTGACTTCCTCTTTTTAAAGGCATGTTGTGATTCTCCTATTCAGAGTGAGAGGAAAACAGATCTCATGAATTCACTGTTCCAAGTCGGGGGGGGGAGTCCAACAAGATCCCAAATTTATCCCACCATCATACTTTTATTGGGCCAACCAAAAGGCGTAAGGTGCATTATATCAGGTATCAAAGTCTATCAGGCTGCTTCATCACAGAGAGATGGTAACACAGAGACACACATGGGGGTAAGGCAGCACTGTTTTGGACCCTGCATCAACATTCTGCTTTGGATGTTACAATAAGTGTGTTTAGACAAAAGGTGAGCTCCTTCATCATGGCTGCAAGCTGAGGGAGAACAAAGGTCATCCGTTCTTGTGTGCCCTCAAGTTGTTTCAGAGGTGCAGTGACCCTAAGGTGATCCTACATTTGTCATGGGGTTTTCTTGGGAAGATTTATTCATAGAGGCCTTCCTGTAAGGCTGAGAGACAGTGATTTCCCCAGACCACGCAGTGAGTTTCCATATCTGACTTTGGTCTCTAGCAATCAGACCACTATACCACACTAGCCCCACAAAGGCAACACAGAAGCAGATAATGCTTGGCTTCTCCAACTGAAGTGACAAAGCCTTCCCTCTGAGAACTGTATTACCATCTACCCAAGTTGAAGCCAAGAGCTACAATGACAGAAGAATGCATTTAGTCCCAACTATTCCATGGTTATATTACTCATGCAACTCCTGGTGTGAGATTACTTAGTTAAAAGGGTGGTCACCTGCAGTCATGCCTGTTTCCTGATTGACCATTGGCGAGTACATATTCCCAATTCTGGGAGAAAGATGGGATGTCCTTACCCCTTTCCCTATATCTGCCTGAGGACTGAAGTCTGTTAGAATAGCCCTCCTTTGTGTCCCACCACTGGGGACAATGAATATAAGAGGATGTTAGAAAGGGCCTTCTTAGTTGTGGCACTCCAGTTGCATAATAAACTCCCTTTAGAAGCCTGATTCTTGCTAATGATAATGTTGTTGTTCTTGCAGCAGTTAACAAAATGTAACAGTTAAGAAGTGTACTTGATTTAATCCAGATCTGCAGATATGCAGAGTTTAAACTGTCTTAAACAGTTTCACCTGATTTTAAATGGTTTTGTTTTAATATTTTGGGTTAATATATTTTCAATCTCTTTTAATCACTCTTGCTGCTTTTAACTGCTTAAATTCATTTTATTGCATGCTGCCCTGAGATCCTTGAACATTGGGTGGGATATAAATAAATAAATAGGCAAAATATGAGAGCCAATATGGTATACTGGTTTGAGAGTGGGGCCAGAAATTTGAGACACCAGGATTCAGATTCTTACTGACCCATGGAAATCCACTGAGTGACCTTGGGCAAATTATACTCACTCAGCCTCAGAGGAAGGCAATCGCTAACCTCTTCCATTGAAATCTTGCCAAGAAAATTCCATGATAGTTTTGCGTTAGGGTGAAAAACAACTTGAAGTCATATAACAAGACAATCTGCACTAGCATAGATTCGCAAAATGGACAGAACCATATTATACCTGCCAGCCATTTAGCTGTTAAAAGACGAGGAGCCTGTCTGAAAAACAAAGAAGCGGCAACCCAAATTCAACACAACGAATGTGACTGAATACACCAAAGTTCCTTCTGAAGAGCTCAGGACTCAAAATCCCCTGCTTAGATGGCTGAATCTCTCAGCTTTGCTTTCTCACTCTTCTTTTTAAACATAATAGCAAGTTCTTACCATCACATTTATGAATAAATGTGTAAATTTGCAGAGTTCATATTAGAGAAATGATCCCAATGAAAATCTCACCCACCTCTCGTGAGGACTGGGTGAGAAGTGAGAATGGCACACAAGAAGGACAAGAATGAAAAATGAAGGAGGCAACAGCGGAAGGGTAAGGGAACACAGATTGATGGGTGAATGAAATAAGACCTAGGACTATTGTGAGCGATAGGAGCTATAACTCCATCAAGGAGTCCTGGAAACTGTGAAAGCAACTAGCATGAAGGCCATTATTCACTGTTATTTATTCCCTCAATATATTTTAGAATAGGTGATCAAATGCAAGGATGCCTTCCTAATCTAGTGAAAGAAAGGTGAACTCCCTTTTCATTTTCAAAGCAGTCTGTGATGGATAAGAAATGTTCAGAGCAGGGCAATGGGACGTTCTCTCCAGAAACAAGTAATGTCTAGAAAATCTAGGACAGAAAGAAAAGCTGTTTTTTTCCCCTCTTTCTCTTTGCTTTTTTTTTTCTTCTAACTAAAACAGTCCTTAGCCTTGTTTTTGTGGTTTAATTTACTTAGGCAAGTAATGAACTTGATTTTTTTTTCTAAGCTGCATCAGAGATTTTTATAGTAGGATGGATTGGTAACTTTCCAATAATTAAATATAAGGTTTCTGTCTATTTGATAAGGGAAATATTCTTAGTCATCATTTTCATTCTGTCTTCTGGTAAGGTCCTTAGTCTAATATAATACCCTTTTGTGGCAGAGAGGTTACAGTACTTTGAAATGTTTTCAAAGATAGATAATACTTCTCCTCCTGCAAAACAACAAATAAGTGGATATTGATTTTAGACGTGAATGCTGACAATCCAACACATTATTGGTCAGTGTCTAAAATTTAGTGACACTGAAATTAATGCTGAAAATGCCTTAAACATGATTGGCATGTTCACTGGGTTGTGTCTGAAATGGATTTTCAGCATTCAGTGTGAATGTTCAGATTCACTAGGTGCCTTCTCATACTACACTAATATAACACTATCGTTCCACTTTTAACTGCCATGGTTTAGGATTCTCAGCACTTTGATGTATAACCTTGAGTTCTTCCAGAGTTCCATAGGACACAGCATCCATGGTAATTTAAGTGGAATCATCGTGTTTTAATTATGTAGTGTGAAAAAGCCCCAGATCTGGGTCATCCAGTGAAACACTATAGAGATATATACCTGTACTTGAACATAAAAAGATCCCAGGAATTGACAAAGTAATAGTAAATTTTTAGCCCTATGAACCAAACATATGAATTTATATCTAATTGCTTATCCTAACTAGTGTTGACTCATTGAATGAATGGAGTTTATAGAAGTGAGCTAAATGAGCTAAACATCAGAGTACACATCCACTTGTCAGTTCCAATTAGAGTAGACCTAATGAATTATAGTTATTTGCCTTCAAGTCAACCCAAGATCCCTAGTCACCAAGAACCTTGCTCAGGTCTTCCCTGATATGCGGTTTCTCTCTTTTCCTGCTGCCTTCCAAGTTATCAGTCATTACTATTTTTCCCAAGTGAGTCACGTCATCTTGTGATATGTCCAAAGTATAGCAGCTTCAGTTTAGACATCTCAGGTTCTAGGGAGAATTCAGGCTTGATTTGCTCTAAGGGCCATTCATTTGTCTTTCTAGCAGGTCTGGGGTTCCATAAAACTCTCTTCTAGTACCACAGTTGTGTTGTTTTACCTTGTGACAGCCTTCTCCACTATCCAGTGTTGAGAATCATACATGGGAATCCAATTTCTACGTATGGTTGAATTACAATAATATAACAACAATAACAATAGCAACAGGTGGGAGGAGGAGGACACAAAGTGTGTGTGTGTGTGTGTGTGTGTGTGAAAGAGAGAGAGAGAGGTAGTAGAGGGAGGGAGGGAGAGAGGGAGATGTATCTAGCTTGTAGGCTGTGCATTGACTCTTGGACAATGCAGTGCTGCTGTAAAACAAGCCACTGAGCTACACAATAAAAGAAAGAGCAGGGAAGGCAGCAGAGAAAGAGAAATTAAGAACACTAATAAGTTGTTTATGTTCCCTTTAGAGCCTCTTGGAGAGCTCCCCAAGCAAGCTTTCACTCTGAGGCTTTTCTGTTTAAGGCAATGCCTATCGAAGCACTCTAATATTAGTGTGCAATTTACTAAGCAGGGGGGTGAAAGAAGAAAAGCAATCTTGAGAAACAGTTTAACTTAGCAACAACAGGACAGGTTGGCTGCCTTAATTCTGTTTTGCTCTTCCTCTCTCTCTTTCTCTTTTTTTTACTAACTATGCACTTCATTGGGACACCCTGTAAGTCTTTTTTTCAAGCTCCAGCTCTACTACTGAGAGATCAGAGGCACTGAGCTTTGTTTACAGCTGAATCTTTGAGAATAAAATTAAGTTTTTTTTTTCCTTTTGTTCCCCAGGGAATAGTTTATGAGCGGTCACAAGATTAAATTGCCACAACTGTCTACCGAGGAGTTGGCCAAGCTGTTGTACATTCTTTTTTCTCATATGCTTACATCTTCATACCCTTAGCAAATGTCAAACCAATTCAGAGCCAGGGAAGACATTCATTTAACCAAAGTGGACAAGAGCCATGGAAACTGATTCTTACTGACCATCTCTCTGGCACTTTATTTTGTATGATATTCTTCAGTCCTGATTGTTTGGGTGAATCAAACAAAATACTCTTGATGTTGGCCATGGCCATGTTATCATTTTGATAAAACTCTCATTTTATAAAATGAGAATCATTTGCTCCAACCAGTACTCAGAAGTCCCTTTTGGGCTCCACAGGGATCCAAGAGAGCCACACTGCACTGTTTGTGATGTCCAGTTTGGGCAACCAGATGTGACATATTGTTATTCCTGCCTACTTTTGTTGGCCAGCTTGGGCCTTTATTTTGCTGTTTTGGCTTGTCCTGCTCCAAAACAGCTTTACAATCCATAAGCTGGCCCATGGCACTGGTTGTTTTGTTGTCCAAAACTGTATTTGGTGGAAACCAAAACATTTGAGGGGGTTGAGAGCCTCAGGGTGAAAGGATTACCCCTTATCCCTATGGCCCACATGATTCCTCTCTCTAGCTTTTGACAATACAGACAATGTGTAGCTATGGATAGATTAGAACTCAGAACTACCAGTTCAATAATTTGTCCATTGGAATGCACAAAGGAGAAACACAATATCACAGGACAAAGGCGGGCAAAATTTTAAGTGCAGAGGTTCTGGACATCAATGTCCAGTTGCCTAAACCAGCATGACAAATGGTACTAGATTATAGAGCATTACTCCAGAAAATACTGGAAGGACAACATAGCAACCCAACTCCACTTCATTACGTTCTTGAATTGCCCTAGGTCATTGTTAGCTATTTATAGTTGACATCAGGGTGGGTCAGGCAGAAGGTAGATTAGAATCCATTAGCAAATCACTTGATGATTTGCGGTGGATAAACACGGAGGTCCAACATGCAACAGAATTTACTTTGCAAGTAGAAAGCTAGCACATCAGAGAGAAGGGTCCCCTTTCATTCTAGTCATCCCTGTGCTTCTTTCCTACTTGCTGGTCTTGCTCTTCTACTTGTGGGGCTTGGGAAAAGAAGGATTTTAAAATGGGGTTCCAAGCTGAAATCAGGAATTTTTTATTTGATCATTTTCTTGTTTTATGGGAACTGGCCCCCTTGTAAACTTCTTCCAAGATGGTAGCATTATCTGAACTGCCCAGTTAGCTATTACCCACAGTGCTAGAAACCAATGGCATCTGGTGGCATCCATGTTGGAGAGGTGGCCAAATAAGTTCTGGGCTTTAGATTGAAGTTTAAAGGAGCTATCCAAGGTGCTGGGTTTTATTCTCAGAATTGGTTCAACATCTGGCCAATACCTGGAGTGAGTTCACTGTCCCACTGGTATGGAACTACCAGCTGTTATAGGAAGAAATTAGATGCTGTTCAGCAGAATCAGCACTCTCAACCTTGTGCTGGCCACCTACTATGAAAGTAAGGCTGAAGGTTATGTCTGCATAGGAGAAGCAGTAGATGGCGATGGACTGCTTAATTCTTCTCTGATCCTTGCTGCACAAGTCCTCTGCCTGCAGTACCAACACCATTTCTATGGGCGTCTTTTTGAAGCTGTCTGGTGGTAGAAACTCGGGAGACAGAATTTCAGGGAAAACACTCTAGGTAGAGAAGGGTTAACTATCTGTCTCACCTTCTGCTTCTCTCTTGCAAAAGCCCACTTATTCACAAGTCAATGGTATTCAACATTCAAAAGGTTGGCAATCTCATTGTTGCCATGGAACCTCTAGTTACAACCTTGCTCAAAGAGATGGTTCCACTCACAGGAGACTCCTATTCCCTTCCAAGATTTTTTGGTTTTTATTAAGAACACACTAAACTTTGCTGTAAGCACTGTTTCTGACTTGTCTCAAAAATGTTATTTCAATATGCTTTCACTTGTGACCTTTTAAACAATGTGTGCATGAATTTTCTCAAACAAAAATGAGCAGCTCATTAATTGCCATCCAGTTCATCTCACTCCCTCTCAATTGGGCATCAGTGTTTGTGCAATTTCAATGACAAGAGGTTTTGCAGTAATGACAGCAGTAACGCGATGGGCAGAACAAGGGTAACATGTACTGCGTACATATTGGCTTTAGTCATTATTTCAAGTTTCATTCCTAGCAATGACAGCAGCATCTGTCTTTCTGCTCTTATCCCCCTACTCTTTTTATGGAAATACTAAATTTACTGGGACAGAGAGGAGGGAGGAAAATCTGCCATCTGATCTGCATTGTCCAACACTGCCTTAATTCACAAAGTAACTGGCTTTAATGGTGCATCCAAGACATTATCACTTTATTTTTAAACTGTTATTTTCCATTTTAAGATCCTCTTGTTTTCTCCATGCATTCATGCACATGGTGTGCAACGTTATTATTTAACCTCATGGTCCATTTATAGCCAAGTGGGCAAAGGTGGGCCAATAGGCTGCATGTGGCCCTGGGCCAGAACTTTGTGGCCCCTCAGCCCCCCACCAGTCTCCCAAAGCTCTCCAACTCCCACTTTTTAAAATGCTGACTTTTTTTGGGACTTCCCCCCCAAACTATGTAGAAAGCCCTCCAAATGTGTGAAAATATCATGTTGAAGATGGAGCAAGATGCTTTTCTGCTGCTCAAGAAACTAAGACATGGAGCAATGGATTCAAACTACAGGAAAAATGATTTCACCTAAACGTCCTAACGGTAAGAGCTGTTTAACAGTGGAATATGCTGCCTCGAAGTGTGGTGGAATCACCTTCTTGGGAGGTTTTTAAAACAGAGGCTGGATGGCCATTTGCTGTTGGGTGCTCTGAGTGTGTGTTCTTGCATGGCAACGGGTTGGATTTAATGACCATTGTGGTCTCTTTCAACTCTATGGTTTTATGATTCTATAATTATGAATACTCCCATCCCAATAAAGCAAGTTTCCAAGAACCCCATAACCACTCCTCCATACTTCTGTTTTCCTCTGCAGTTCTTCTCAAAATAGTCACAGTAAGTGATTGGAAATTTCACATGCAGAGACTGGGAGTCACTTCCTACTGTCAGTTTGAGAAGGACTACAGAAGGAAATGGAAGTATTTGGGCTTGCTGTGGAAATGTTGCCCACAGAAGGATCAGGAAGGAATTGTCCCCTGGTTACCACACAGTTGCCCACCTCTGTGCTATAGAGATCACCATAGAGATTCTCAGGTCTGCAGTGGGCTGAAAATACCAGGTCTTGTGCGTGATTGTACTGAGTAAAAGCGCAGACTGTCCTGGTCTAGCCAAAATCTGGGAACACAAGACCCATAGGCTGGAACTCTGTTGGTGTCTTACACATTTGTAAGTTTTCTTGTTGTACTTTTGGGGGTATTATGTAATGGATCTATTCCGGTCACGGCTGTCTAGGGAAAGTTCCACAAGTGTAACCATTTCACATGCACTTGTGCTTCCTTGGAGGGTGTATACCTACTCTCCATGTACTACTTTATTCAGTAGGACTGTTGAAACTGCTACTGGATATTCTAAAATGCGACAATGAAAAGGCACATTGGCAGATACACAAACCATGTTGGTATTCTGTAGAAGGGTGGTATAGTGCAACCACCATATAATTAGATGAATGTAGATTTACACCACACAGGCACAATATTAGAATCACCCTTCATGCAATTGTAATCCTTTGATTTTGGTTCTATCTTTTGGAGCAGCAAAAAGGCCAGAAGAAATAGCCAAGAACATGTAGCATACAACATATAGCATTGATCTGATTATTGTTGCTGTGTGCTTTTTACTACCATGTATTGATTTGATTATTGTTGTTGCTGCTGCTGTTGTTGTGGTGTGCCTTCAAGTCATTTCTGACCTATGGTGACCAGAAGGCAACCTATCATGGGGTTTTCTGGGACTGAGAGTGTGTGACACACATGTAGTAAAGACCACCAAATGGATCTTAGATAGCATGATCAAGACCTTGTTTGTGGTCTCAAGGAAAGCAGATCTGATCCAAGAAAATCCCAAACTCCACTGAGTCATATGATACTATCTTATATTAATTAACACCCAGTAGCACTTGGAAGTAACTTATTACAAATAATGAGCTACATGTATTAATTTGTGACTGCATTAATTACAATTGTAATTTAGAAAGCAATAACATCACTCCTTTTGAAGTTGAACAATAACTTGCTAGTTACATTGACAGTGTCAGGGGTGTGGCTTATCTAAATGGTGGAGGAGGAATACTGCATGGTATAAGGGCTGGCTCATACTATGCCTCATGCTGCTGTTTTGTTTTCTGTTACAAATGTTGAGTCAAGAAAGAGATGGATGAGAGAACAGTGTTTTGTACTGCAGATCAGTAGCTTGTAGCATTCAAGTATTTTTGAGCATTTAGTATTTTAACTACTTCAAAAATATGAAAGTAAATAATTATTTCAGTGTAACTATACTGGTAACTAACTATTGGCTTGGATGTATGACTGCACTCAAATACTTCTAAAAAGTACCTTCTCAAAATTTGGCTAAGATTATTGGTGCATACAGCACTGCAGTTTTGTTTATTCTGGCTGGTAGTGACTCTCCAGGATCTCAGAGGGAGGTCTATTCCAGCACCTGTGACCCAAGGACCTTTAAATGAAGATACTAAATGACCTTCTGTATGCAAACCAAGAACACTGAGCCCTCCCTCAAGCAAGAGTTGATGGCTGCCACAACCCTGCCCATTAAGCCAGGTTAAAGGGAAGGAGGCATGATACAGGGCAAAGTTTAAGGAGTTTAAAGGAGGCATGGTACAGACTGGAGTCGCAGGTTTGCATTCTAGGCTCTGCCCTTTGCTTTCTAGAAAAGGGGACCCCTAGAAATGCAAACAGTTTTGATTGACTAATGGACTAATTGACCAGAATTTCCCTTTCCAGATTCAGAAATCCCATAATACCTGCTGTTCCCTGAAATTGTCAAAGGGAACTCCTCTTCACCTTTGGCAGATTATAAGTCTCTGGGTCTTCCCAAACAAGCAAACCTATTGGAGTTTTCATCACAAGAATTATCATCAGAGGGTGGTTGCATTCGTCAGAGAGGCTGGGTTACAAAAGCAGAAAGGATAACATCTAGATAGTTGACCACTTCTCTGACCTGTGGCAGAGGCTAGATCCAAGATAGTAGGATAGTGAACCCATGCCAAGCTTTTGTCTAACCTTTGCAGCAGCTACCCAAGGTGCTGAACCTATTTTGGGGGGAGAGGGAGCTCAGCACCTTGGATAGCTCCTTTAAAGCCCAGAACATATTCACTGCCCCATTGACAATGAAGCCACTAGTGAGGTGATCATCAAACTATTCTGTTTAGAAGGATTTGTAATGAATGAAAGTTAGGTATGTGTCAGGAATGTTCACCAGCAACCATGATTAGCTGCACGGTTATTATAGTAAACAACTTGTAATATGGACAGTCTTGCAATCCTTCTGACTGAGGGTGAGCAGAGATGGAGGGAGATATTCTTTTCCTAACCTGCTTTGAACTTCCAACTTGGGATGCCAAAATGAAATAGAAATATAATGAATGAACGAATGAATGAATGTTGCTTGTGCCTGGCTTCATTTTATTTCATTATCCAACACAGCGGCAGCACATGTTTCACATAAAATGCTTGTGACAGGAGATAATACCAGGAGTGGTCTACCAGGAGTGTTATGACTGAGGATAAGAAAAGGTTACACGTGTTTGGGATGTTGGTATTTGGTGTCTGTGTTTGTTGGCCTGTTCTTTTATGCCAAACCAATTAAATAGGCCCCAGAGCAAGTGAACCCTCCAAATAAACGCCGTGCTAGCAAAGTGTTGCCAGGGAAAGCAGACCATCAGCTCACTGACACAATGCACCAATTAATAATAATGCTCTGCTCAACGTGTTCAGTTTCTCAATGCTTCTGCAGACAAAGCAGTCGAAGGCTTTCCATAATTGGGTTACATAACCTCTGATAATTGCAAGTGCATAGGGTTGCCACTGTCTAGTCAGTATTTTACTAGCCTGGCTGGCATTTTAACCTCTTGACCAGGGCCCAAAGAAGCAGTTACAAAGTGGGGGGAAAAGTGCTAGCCAAGGGCCTCTTTGTTTTTTCCCCCCTGTCATCATGAATACCTGGGTGGTTGTCATCATGCACTCATGCCCATGGCAGGTGTGTGTGGCTGATATGCTGTTAATGATTTCCACACGCATAAATCCAACTCATACCTGTGTATATCTTTTTTTCTGATTATTGCACAGATTGGTACTTGTTTCCTCCCTTCACAACAACTGAAGTCTCCCTCTAGGACTCCCTGTTATGTTGCCATAGCACCTCCCAATCATTCCATGGATGATATACAACACAGTAGAGTTTGGCTATGTTCCCACACCCAGCTGCAAATTGATGACATCATCTACTGAGGCTTCTGGAGAACCCCAGGGATCTGAGCAGAGGAATGACCTCAGTCTGCATCTGACCTCAGTTTGCATCTGGCTATAGGAATATACTCAGACACTTCTCCAGTCTGCTCCCCTCAGCTCCACAACAGCAATGGAATCCTGTGGTGGTGGAGCTATCACAGCACAATGGTGAGTCCTGGAAGTGTACTTCTACAGAGGGACTGTAGAAGAGTTCCACATGCAGAACTTTTGTGCTATACTTGACCATGTAAGATTGCCAAATAAATGTGTCTGCATGTGAATGCCTTGCATACTAGGAAAACCTTTGCCATGACTGATGCTTTGTCCTTCCCTTTGCATAAAAGGGTGGGTGAGTTGCCATACTCTTGAGGGGATAACCATGGGCAGAAATCTTCACAGGTGGAGTTCTGTCTTGATCATGTTAAGAGAATGCTTATGTTGAATGACAGCATTGTGAACCACATGCATAGCCAAATGTGAAAGAGAATGTGCAATGGCATGTGCCACTGAGTGTGCATCTGAATGCACGACCCCATGCACAGATTCATGTGAAATGGGATCAGCATGCAGAACTCCACTTCCATGACCTTGAACTGAATGTAGATGCCATGCATTGGACAGAAGTGCCCATCCACTTGTGTAGAAGAACTTAAGCATGCATGAGACACCAGCAGCATCTGGTCATGGAGTTACTGGTTAGAACCAAGTCTGCCAGGATGTGGTGTTTTGACTAGATGGAGATGCCTAGACAAAGTGTACATTTAAGAATCCACAACTCATTTTCTTAGAGTCATAGAACCATAGAGTTGGAAGAGAATGTATGGGTCACCTAGTTTAAATCCCTGCCATGCAGGAGTACACATCTAAAGCACTCCTGAGAGATGGCCTTCCCATTTCTGTTCAAAGACCCCCTCAAAAGGAGAGCCCACAACCCCTGAGGGCAGTCTATTCCACTATCAGACCATTCTTACCATTCTTCCTAATGTGTATGTGGGATCCCTTTCTTTACAGTTTGAATTCATTGGTTTGCATCCTAGTCTCTGGAGCTTTCATTAGGTTGTCTTGCAAGTACAACGTATACACCTATGCACTCTCAGTGTGGAATTAACTGGTCACCTTTTGTGGGGGAAAACAAAACTGATGTTGCCCTTTGGTGGTCTGGATAAAGGAAAGGTTCCCACCTCCTAGTTTCATTGGTTGATGGTGGAATCTCACACAACTTACTTAGGGAACAGAAAGGTTTAGTACAGGTAGGGAAGGCATGTGAAAGGCAGTAACTGTCTATTTTGAGAAGCCCCTAGGAAAGAAAGCATATATCCATCCAACATACTAGAAGAACTGGAATGAGAACTGTCTTTTAGATATTAGTGATGTAGAGGACTCCATGTACTTAAGAAGAACATTGCCACATAGTGGATATGTAGTACTTCCTGTTTCATTCAGCATTCCAAATTAGGCTATAACTTGAGCTATTCACTATCCATAATCCCCAAGGCATATGCTGAACCAGCACTTTTTCCCACACCAACCTGTACATAGCTGAACATAGTTGCTAGCCTCAAGGAGCTACATGACTTTACCTTCTGCTGCTCTTTGCTTTCCAGCTGGCTCTCTCTCCCAACTCTGTCTCTGTTGGGAACCTCTCTGGGCATAGTCTGAGCATGACTCAGTTATCTTCTCCCCCTCCTCTTTCTTCTTTACAGTCGACAAGCTCTTTAATGTCTGAGATTTGCTTGGGAACATTTGTTCCATTATTGTCTTTGATGACATAATCATGCACACTGATTTAGGGTATAATTGTAGGTAAGCATGGTGTTTGACCATCTGTTACTGCCTCTATAAAAAGATTTTCATCTTGTGTAATGCACTGCAATACTGAGAAACAAATGTAGAGAAACAAAAGGTACATTTATGCAGGAAAACATACCCTACATATCCAAAGCATGCCTGCTGATTCCAGGGAGATACATTTCTACTTGTACATTACTCTACAGGCAAAATGATTTCTGTTCATGTTCATGCCCCTATTTCTGCTTGATGAAATGGGGCCCAACTGGCATGTCTAAGCAGCTGCATTAAACCCAAGCAAGTAGAGCCCGCTCCACCTAACAAATCAACCATAGGTCCTCATGAAATGGAGCACCCACTTTTCTCTGCAGTGAAACTGCAAACTCAATCAGTAGTCTCAGATTTAAGTGAGCATGGAATGATAAAGCAAAAATCCGGTGACCTTTATAAAGCTACGCACAACAGCATTTGAACTAGGATCTTATGAAGTAGCATTGCTATTGAGCTGTTCCCCATGCTCCAAACAGGTCATGAGAAAAGAACCATGAATGACTTGAAATCATGGAATCGTAGAATCGTAGAGGTGACAGGGACCACAAGGATCATCTTGTCCAAACCCTTGCCATGCAGAAATATACAGCTGAATCACTTCTGAAAAATGTCCATCCAATCTCTATTTAAAAACCTCTGAAGTCAGAGTCCACCACTCTCTAAGGCCATCTATCTCACTGTCAAACAGCTCCTACAGCAAAAGAGTTCTTCCTAACATTTAGTTGGAATCTCTTTTTCTTGTAATTTGAATCCATTGTACATGTTCTAGTCGTTGGAACAGCAGGAAACAAGCTTGCATCTTCTACATCTTCTACATGACATCTTTTCAGTTATTTAAAGATGTCACTTTCTCCTCAGTCTTCTCTTCTCCAAGTTAAACATATCTAGCTCCCTCAGTCATTGCTCCTAAGGCTTTGGTTTCCAGACCTTTGATCATCTTCTTTGCCTTTCTCTGGATACATCCCAGAGAAAGGCTTCTCAATAGCCTTCTTGACTATGGTGCCCAGAACTGGACACAGTATTCCAGGTGAGCCTTGACAAAAGCACAACAGATTAGGACTACTACTTCCCTCGATCTGGACACTATGCTCCTGTTGAGGCAGCCCAGATTTGCATTAACTTTTTTGGCTGCTGCATCACAGTGTTGTTTAGCTTGTGGTCTATTAAGACCCCTAGATCTTGTCATATATACTGCTTTCAACAGGTGTCATCCATCCTATAATTCTGTATTTTGTTTTTCCTACTTAGATGGAGTACCTGACATTTATCCCTGTTGAAATTTGTTATGCTTCCCTTTTTCTCACTCCCCGATCAATGCACATTGAAGGGAAATATGCATATTATTCATGGAGAAATTCACGTTTTGTCCTTTCCTCAGGTAAATGATAATCTTCCCACAGGAGATACATCAACTCTCTTCTTCAAGTGGTAGATGAAGTGAGCTTGTTTTCTGCTTTCTCAAAAGATAGGACCTGAATTAATGGACTCAAAATACAATTGGAAAAAACAAACACACACAAGAAAGAATTTCCCGAATTCCCTGATAGACGAACAGTCTTTCTTTGAAGATGGTGGATTCTCCTTCATTTTTAAACAGGTTGAATGGCCATCTGTCTAGGATGCTTTAGCTGTATATTTCTGCCTTGGCAAGATCTCTTCCAACTCTGCTTTTCTGTAATTCCACAATTTTATGTTTCATCTTTCCTTCTTCGCACAAGAGCTGGAAGCATAGGATGAGAAAGCACAAGGGCATCTGTAAATCCCATGGCTTCCCTACTTAAAAGAACAGTAAGGGGGCTCAAACACTTGGAAGTAGAGAAAGAAAGAATATTCAAAAATATAGAAGAACTAATGAGTTCCCTGAGTGTTGGAAAACTTTGACAAGGAGAATACTGGAGTAACAAGCATCTTCACAGTTCAGAACATGTTCTTTATTCTTTTTAAAAAATGTTGGGGGGGGTTGTATGAAAAATAGCACTTTCTGCACAGAAAACAGATTTTCTACAAAGAATACAAAATTTTGTAAAGAAGACAACCTTATCCCTATCCCTATGGTAGATGGTGGCTTCCATATCTGTGTGAATTTGTTCCAGGTTTTTTAGTACAAACATTAAAAGAATCTGTTCATTTATCTGAACCTATTTTGGGGATAGAATTCAGACTTTGGACAGTACATTTAAAGTTCAGAATAAAACCAAGAAGGGATTACTGCTTCACTGACATGGAAGTTGCCAGCTACCACAACTGATAGAAACCTCCCACTTTCCAGAAAGAAAGTAGGAACCAACAGGGCACTTCCATTCTTGGGAGCTACTTCAGCCAGCTGAATCAGGAGGGAGAGATGCCACTACTTCCTTTTCTCCACAACACCTAAAAAAAACAGCTTCAGAAACTGGGGAGAGCCTTTTGAGAAAAAAAACCCTGGACCTATGAGCAAAGCATATCCTCTGCCATGGAGGTTTGGCCCTTGGCTTGAAAGGTCTTGGTGCAATCAGGGGACCTCTTCTGTGTTTTGCAGGCATACAGACCTCATTAGGTATTAGTTGAGAGCCTGCATTGTGGTTATGTAGTATAAAGCTCTGTATGTGGAGTTAGGCATTGATTGTGCTACACAACCCTTATGAAGAATGGCAATATTGTCCAGTTGGATGCACTGCCCAAGTGGCAGCCAAATGTGCATTTCTTGTGCATTTGCAAGTGCAATGGCACCATGTGGGCAACTCCATGTCCACTAGCCTGAACTGAATGCAAATGTTTTATATCAGATAATGATTTCTGACTACTTTAGAGGAATGTATATGCGCATAAGACAATGAGATTCCAAGTATCATACTGTATTTTTTAAAAACTAGCAGCAAATTTGCCTTCTCACAGCACAGGGACCTACAAATCCCACCTATTCAGCTAAGTCACTCCTACCTTCTCTCAGGTGCACCCATCCAACTCTCTTTCTCCTCTCTCCACCAACACTCCAGGCTTGGAAGCCCTTCTTATGAACCATTGCCTTCTCTACTCATCCTGACCTCTCCAGCAGCCTTTTCATTTCTGTTTGATATGCTGACCCAAAGACTGCCGACTTCAATCTGACCCATATCCAAGTGGTCCATGTCACTGGTTTAGACTACAGTGCTTCCAGCTATATTCACTTTCCAAGGAGCTTACCTAACCACACTTGGCAAGTTGAAATGCAAAAACCTTTTAAACAAGGCATGACTGTAGACGGAGTGAAGAATGTCTGTTTTTACTGCAGAATTGGAAAAGGAGAGAAAGGGAGAGGGTTTTTTTTTTTTTTAAACATTTTAATAGCCATCCTGGAGAAAACTAGAGGCTTTATAAAGGCAGTGGATAAATCCTTCCTTAATTAAGACAAGGCCACAGTAGGAGGTGTTGCCAGCAACATACAATCACACCCCTAGAGTGCTAAGAGATACAACAATCACCTTTATCCACTATATGTGTGATTATTTTATGCTAATGACTATTCTGGGATTTTCTTTTTTGCTTTAAAAGCCAAGGGTTATTTATTATTTATTTGTAGGGTGGAGGCTGAGTTCAAATTTTAAAAACCTAATAGTAAAATAAGACAAATTAAAAAAGAAAGTGTCATCTTTTTAAAAAAAGCAACAACAACCCAAACCTCTGTGTATTAAAACAAGGCATTTACACTTGCGACCAAAAATTGATTAAACCTCTGCTCATTTGTATTGCCTCCAAACTAACAAACTGGAGAATAAGTATACCAGGAAATCCTAATATTTCTCCAAGCTGATAGTTGATTGCTTACAAAAAAAGATGAAATAATAATTCAGTCCTGGACTTTCTTCTCAAAACAGGTCATCTAGATACCTTGCTCAACAGAGCCAAGATCTCCTCTTTGTTTTTTATTTCTGCCGTACTCGGCCAGAAGATACAGATAGGAAATGGCCAATGGGAGGAAAACTGCTCTGTATAGGCTGTAATCTGTGTAAGTCACTAGGGGAACACAGAAAATTTGAGTAATATTATAGTGGCGAGTCAGAGAAGAGCAATATTGGCCAATGCCGTCCCCTCCCTCGTTAATATACATGGATAAAGTGCAAGTGTTTGCCCCCATAAAAGGGAGAATGCAATGCCTGCTTGTCTTTAATAGAAAACCTTGCTGTAGTCAGGGACAGGGAAGCAGCATAAAATCATAGAATCATAGAGCTGGAAGAAGCACAAGGACCATCAAGTCTAACTCCCTGCCATGTAGGAATACACAAAATAAAGCATTCCTGACAGATGGCCACCCAGCCTCTGTTGAAAAACTTCCAAAGAAGGAAACTCCACCACAGTCCAAGGCAGTGTATTCATTCCACTGTCAAACTGCTCTTACTGCAGCAAGACAACTTTTTTTTTAAACTTTTGTGTTTGATTTTCCTGTACTGGGAGAGACTGACTAGCTGATCTCCAAATATTTGACCCTGCTGTGAAGTTACCAAGAACTTAGAATGTAAAAAGACCAAGCCACATGGCCTTAAAAGGAGAACTGTCTCTTTCTCCCATTTCATATCTTTCCACTTCTGTTTAAGCAAATTCAGAGACCGGTTGAAAGAAACTGCTTCTTTAAATAACATAATGCACACCATACTCTCCAACTGTCCCATTTTGGTAGGGACAGTCCCAATTAATCCTCTGTCACTTCACTTTTTTAGCTGTTTTTAAAATGTCCCCATTTCTCTATTCTCTTCCCACTTTTCTCCTTTGTCCTCAGCTGACTTTAGTTGCTACAGACTGTGTTCAAAGTGCAAAAGTAGTTTGTATTCAATTAATTCAGCAAGGGGGAAAGGAGAGGAGAAGAGAGGAGGGGAGCAGAATCTAGCCCTGCCCAGGAGGCTCAGGAAAAAGCAAACTGCTGCAGCCTTTCCTAGCTTTGTGTGTTCTTCCTTATTAAGACCTTTTCCCATCTTGACTGGACTGATAATGTTTGGCCACAAGTGAACGTTGGCATCCATGTCACACACACACACACATACTCTTTAAAAACAAGGAAGAAAGGAAGAAAACGAAGAAGAAAGAGGAAAGACTCAAGACAGCTTACCAGGGTTAAAACAGACATAGATTTAAAATCCATATCATACAATTTTTAAAAAATATATATAATTAAACTAACAATAGAATTAAAAGCCATTAAAAGAAAGACCAAGGAATCCACCGAACAACTGACTTTTCCTACATGTAAATGGCCCGGCAGATTAATTCTTCTTTCTAGTTAATGAGGCTGGTTATTAAACTTGTTTATTAATTTATCAAACAGTTTCCTCTTTCCCATTCAGCTTAGAGATGTTTCCTTTTTTGGAGTTATTATCTGTACAGCATTGACAGCCCAATTACAGAGTTCAGCATTTAAATGATGGCAAGAGGTGTGTAGAGGCTGATGATGTCTGAAGGGGATGAAACCCTCCAGTAGTCACTTCTGGAGTCTCATGATACGAGGATGAATGTCCACGTCATGCCAAATAAGTGTGGTAATCGTGCTTGCAAATGAGAATGGTGACCTCTCTTGTCGATGGCACCATATATCCCAAGTCTCTGTGTGCTCCCAAGAACTGAAGAGATTTATTAACAGCACTAGACGTAGCTCCCTGGTGGGGCTTCTAATCTAGGCCTGCAGCAGGGTTCCTCCCACATCAAATGGGGAGCACCAGGAGGTTGGCTACATTTATATTAATTCACTGTACCTTAATATAACATTAGGCCTAGAGGAGTGGTGGTGAACCAGTCTGCAGTGGAAGCAAAAATGCAAATACCTTTCTCTGTGTGCCTTAATCAGGGGTCTCTGGGATTCTTCTGAGAAATCTAGTAAACATTTCCTGCATTTTGGATTCCAGTGTTATGATCCTAAAATTCAGTTTTAGAAGCTACGGACCTAGCTATTGCTTTGTGTACTTCCTTAACAATATTTTTTTTTCTTAAAGAAAAAAAAGCTACCTCCAGGGGAAAATATCAGAAGATGGAAAGAGAAAAAGGCCTAGTAATTGGAATTATTGATAAACTGCCCTTGTGGAAGTATATGACCAAAGATTGATAGTTTAGGGGGATGATGCAACCAAAGATTCAAGGAACATGCCTGATGGGGGTGGAAGGTGGAGGCAATGTACAGATCCATACCCAACAGAGTAAAGATAGGACAGAGGTGGCTACATGTTAACTAAGTATGGTAAGGATATCATAGCTATCTCCTTTGGTTTATTCTTCAGTACTCTCCACATGATTTATATTAGTGCCAGTCTCACTTTCTCTTTAGGAGGAGGTTAGGAAATTTATCAAACTTATCAATGGCACAAAGGTTTGAAAAAAACTGTAAATATTTTAAGGAACATAGTTAAAGATTCAGATTAATCTCTGTAACCTGCAGAGACCAGTTGATAATAAAATTGTCCAGTTAGGCAAAAAAAAGAAGAATCAAATGATTTCTGTGAAAGTGGAATGCATATGAAGTGAAGTATTAGAAGACGTGATTCTACAGCACTTCCTCTGGGAAGAAGTTCCTATACTTTGAGAGATTCATCTGGGAGTATTTTATGGCCGTCCTGCCCAAACCTGTAGATATATTAGGCTTCAAGTACCCATGCCAGCATAGCAAATAGTTGTAGTCCAACTATCTAGAGGGCATCAGGTAGAGGGAGGCTGCTTAGTGGAGCTTTACTGCTGCATACACAAGATCACTGAGAACCACGCACAACTGTTCCACAAGCATTAGCCTCCTAATTATACACCTAAGACAATTACTCAATTGAGGTTAAAGGGGATTTAACTTCAGGGAGAGAAAGATAGGTCAAACAGTCAAAGAAATGTATAGCAATGATGACAAAATGCCTAGGGAGGCTATGCAATTTTTTCCTTTAGAAGCTTTCGAGAAAAGTTCACGCAGACATTTGCCTGGAAATGCTTGAGCTACAGAGCATAGACAGCTGTGTTTTGAGGCAGTGGTGACTGATAACTTCTATGTTGAAGGAGTTAGTGAATCCACATGCTGAATGAACATGCTGAAGCTATTTTGGAGAGAGGGTTCATAGAATCATAAAATCATAGACCAAAATGGCCATCGAGTCCAACCCCCTGCCATGCAGGAACACGCACGCAAAGCACTCTCAGCAAATGGCCATCCAGCCTCTGCTTAAAAACCTCCAAAGAAGGTGATTCCACCACACTCTGAGGCAGCATATCCCACTGTTGAACACCTCTTACCATTAGGGGAGTTCTCCCTGATTTTTATGTGATGCTTAATTTCAGTAACTTGGATGGTTTTAAAGTTTAGGCAATAAGCCATTTTGGATCTGTTGCCACTCTGACATCACAGCTTCACAGCTAATCATGTTATTCGTCCCACGATGCCCAAGCATCGCAGGTGGCGGGGGGGGGATGGTCTTTGCCGCCCTCCCGCGATACGAGACCACTCGCGATGGCCGGTGGGAGGAGGTGGGGCTGGGCTCGGTATTTAGGGCCTGACCCGCCTCCCTCGTGGCCATTCGCGCTGGCCACTCCCGGTGGACCATGTCCTGCAGTTTTGTGTAGCCCTCAGGCGGGCGGGCCTCTCTCCTCACTACATCAGGTCCAAAATGGCGGCCTTGGCCTTTTGGTCCAAAACAAGAGGCTTGGCGGACCCCACGGGCGATTTCAGGATACGTAAGTTTATTGAGGGATGTGTCAGGCAACAGAGAAAGGCCCGGGATGGCAGGCAACCACTCTCGCCGAGTATTTTGCGGGGTCTGGGCGAGGTGTGGAAGGGGGTTTGTTCATCACCATACAAGGCTCTTTTGTTTCACGCAGCGGCTCTCATTGCATTCTTTGGGGCATTAAGGGTGAGCGAATTGGTAGTTCAGAGCAGGAAAGATAGGTCGGGCAGTGCTCTTGAACTCCGGGACCTGTCCTGGGGTGAGCATCACTTCTGTCTGGCCATAAGGGGTTCTAAGACGGATCAGGCCAGGAAGGGTGCTGTGATGACTTTGCAGGAATGTGCTGATAAAACCCTTTGCCCAGTGAGAGCACTTAGAGCATACATGGCTAATAGGGGAACACAGGCAGGCCCCCTTTTTTGTCATGCTGACACTTCTCCTCTCACCAAGTATCAATTCTGGACCATCACTAAGAAAGCCTTGCTGCAGCTTGGCTTGCAGGGAGTCAATTTTGGCACGCATTCATTTCGCATAGGGGCGGCCTCCACTGCAGCGTGGATTGGCATGAAGTCAGAGGACATCAAGAGGATTGGTAGGTGGAAGTTCTCGGCCTTTCGGCGCTATGTCAGGCCTATTGATCTGCCTTAACCTTTTGGTTTATTTCCAGATCGGCCTGCTGCAGAAGGGCGAAGAGAGTGTTGATCTGTGGCCACAGTTTCATCTATTGGGTTGAGCGGCAGGCTCGCACTGGGCATATGGGCCCAAACTTGGGATTGGGAGATCGGGCATCCATTCGTTGGCTTGGGAAAAGAGGCTTACGATGGCATGGCCTGCTGCCCTTGCTGTTCAAGGAGTGCAGTGAACCTCCTCCTGACATGCTGGTCATTCACCTGGGCGGGAACGACCTCGGACTGCTGAAAGGGAAGGCCTTGGTGATACAGGCCATTCATGATATGCGGTTTATCCAAGGCACCTGGCCTCACACCACGATTGTGTGGTCTGCATTGGTACAAAGACGGACCTGGGGAGAGGGTGCTGATCCACGGCACATAGAACGCGCACGCCAACTGGCAAATAGGGAGATTCATTGTGCATTACGACAGGGCTTGGGTCACTACATTCCTCACACTGATATTGTTTTTAGTAAACCGGAACTTTATTGGCATGATGGTGTACACTTGTCACCAGAGGGCAATCTGATTTTCCTACAGGATTTGCAGAAGGGGTTGGATTTGATCCTGAGGGGATGGGGGACAGGGACTAAGCGGACGCTTGTCCCTGTCCGTGGCCGGCAAGGGGGGGGCTTAAGGTTAGGCGTGTACCTATGGCACCCCCTTTTGGGGTGGAGGATAAATCCTATCCTTAGGGAGGGCCCTAGGATCACCCCACTTGCTGCGCAGCGGGGGGTGGGCCTTGGGGCTCGCCTTCCAGACAAGGGCTGGCCAAAGGTCATCATGCACCTTCAGCGGTTGGCTTTGGGGCCCGGTATCTCGTTCAACGGGCTAGGGGAGATGGTAGGGAGCTGCCTCTTGACCCTAGTCCGATGATGCCGGGGATCCCCCCCCCCTTTTCTTCCCCTCAGGTTCAGAAATGCAAGGTCAAGTTCAAAGTTATGGTCAAGTTCAAGTTCAAGTTCAAGTTGGATTTCACCCCATGTTAATTAGGCATATTAGTAAATTGCCCTAGTTCAACCCAAGCTCTGTCTGTGGTCTCGTTATTTCGTGGGTAGGGTGGCAATGAGCTCTGCAAAGAACCTTGGAACTTTTGTTATTCAATCTGACCGGGTTTCTTGAGCATCAAGAAAAACCTTTTTTTTTTTTTAATGAGGAGAACAAAAACAAGTGAATATCATTTCCGTGTCTACGTTTAAGAGAGAGTTGGAGTCTATGACCAACTGGATACCCTGTATCCCTATAATGCTGTAAATCTTCATGCTAATTTTACTGGCATTGAAATATCATCCCAGAAGATGCTACAAAGTTGACATCTTTCTGTAGAGGGACATCATAGACATCTTTGATCGATAAGAACTTAATAATAGCTCTTCTAGGCCAGACAAGTGGCCCTTCTAATCCAATATCCTGTCTGGAAGTTTAATCACTCAATCCACTGGGAAAAACAGAAGGAAAGGGAATCCACCTCACTCGCATATAGAAGGCTAATTGCTTTTCAAAAGTCCTATTCTTCTAGCCTATGAACTGTCATTTGTATGACCATAGTAGCAGCAGAAAATATTACTGTGGTTTGCTCGGCTGGGGAAGAGACATAGCTGAATGCTGGTGTGTAGGTACACAAAATCCATCATTGGCAGTTTAAGGTCTTTTTCACACTGCCATAGCACTTTGTTACCATTTTACCTGTGGGGCCATACCGTGGAATTTTAGGATTTGACATTTTGTGAGGTAGGGAGGTAAATATTTATTTTATCCTTGCATGCAATGACAAATAATTACTGTAGTTTTCTTCCCAACGCAAGGGAAACTGAGTATTTCTCTGCAGCATTCTTCCCATATTCAAAAGTCTCAAAGTGTTGTGGAAGAATTACAGTATTCTGCTGAGAAACGTAGTCTCTTTGTGGGAAAAAAAGGTTTCTGCACAGGAAATGTATTTCCAGGTAAGAGTGTTTTCTGTGTAGAACTTCTGCTTTCTGCAAAGAAAACTTGTTTTCTGCACAAAAAAAGCTGCATTTGTTTCTCCACAGAATAATTCCTTGGCAATAAGTCGGGGCATTTGAATATTGGGGAAAACTGTTCCAAAGTATTGCTGTTCAAAGATTCTGCCTTACAGAGTTTCTCAATCACCAAGAATTTTTTTGACCCAGGAAGGAATAATTGCTAATGTTTGGAGAGCTCCAGTTCTACAGTTCAGGAGAAGGCAGTAAAACTTTCTAGGAGATAATTTTAATTACCTTACCAAACTACAAGTCCAAACATTGCACAGGATGCAATCATGGCAGTTTGAAAGTGGTATCAAACTGTTATAATCATGTAGTGTGGAGGAGAGCTAACACTCTCAAGTAGGGCTGCCAGGAAAGCCTTTGCTTGAAATGCTCAGAAGGGAGTCATCACATGTGGCAATGAGGTCAAAGATCTGATTTAACATAATACAATTTAATGTGTACAATTACCAGGAAATCCCATTCATTGCCTCCACTTTGCCCCAGTGCAGCCAGACTATTGAACTCCATCATGGTTTTTAAGGAGCACTGTGCCTTGAAAGAGGAAGACCTGAGCAAAGGAAGTGATCTTTCTCAAAACAGTTGCAGTATTCATACTGTATTTGCTTTTACTACAAATTAAAACAGCTTTCCCCAACGTCAAAGGCTTTCTCTTTCTGTGTGAAAATATATAAACGGTAGGTTTTTATCCCTTCAAACCCATTATTGATTTCAAAGCACAGCAAATATCAGCTCCAAGAAAACAGACAGGAGATTCTCTAAAGAGAGAGAGAGAAAGAATGTTTTTCCATTCCTCTGTATTACACAATCTCTATTACACAACCAGGGGTGTATATTTTGCTTCTTATCACCTCACATTCCACTTTCCTTCTCCTCCATTGCCTTCCTTCGCACAAAGCAACATTTATTTTTAGATGTGGTGATGAGCTCAGAGTCTGAGAAAGTTACTTTTTTGTTATCCAGTTCCTAGAGTTCTCCAGCAAGCGTGGCTATGAAGACTAGGGAATTTGAGGAGTTACATGTGAAAAAGGAAACTTTCACAGGCTGTGGGTGTCTCTAGTTTAGAAAACTATTGAAAAGGATTTGAAAAAATCATAACCTAGTAGCTATAATCAGGAATAAGGACTATTTCATTGTTGTTATGTGCCTTCAAGTAATCTCTAACTTATGGTGATCCTAAGGCGAACCTATCACAGGGTTTTCTTGGCAAGTTTTCTTCAGATGAGGTTTGCTTTTGCCTTCCTCTGAAGCTGGGAGAGTGTGACTTGCTCAAGGTCACCCAATGGGTTTCCATGGCTGAGCAGGTATTTGAACCCTGGTCTCCAGATGCACAGTCCAAGGCTCCAACCACTACAACATCCTGACTCTCAATTTCATTAGGTCTGCATTTCTAAGTGAACTGACTTAATTCAGATCTCAAAGAGTAATATACAAATTGATGCATAGTTTATCCTTTGGACTAGCAATATACAGATTGGCGCATAGTTTATCCTTTGGACTGGCCTCTTCTCTGACTTTTGCAACACCATCCTTGCACAAAATAGCATATAAATGTACAGATTAAGAAAAATTGTATACAAAAAGGAATATATTGGGGAAGATTGCATATAGAATCATGGAATTATATTGCTAGAAGAGACCACAAGGGTCATCAAGTCCACCCCCCTGCCATGCAGGAATGCACAGTATATATAAAAATGCGCATGTTGGGAGAAGTTGTATGCAAAGTATGCCTGTTAGGGAGATTCAAAGACAAAAAACAAGGGAAATGTATTATTTATATATTCTAAGCATTAACCACTACATTGCACAGCCTCTGTGTGTGTGTGTGTGTGTGTGAGTGCACATGCGTATGTGCACACAGAGACACAAACACACATATGCTGCTAGCAGTAACATGCCACTAGCAATAACATTATTATTATTATCTATGTCCTACTGTCCCCCAGTTTAGGACTCTAGGCAGCTTACAACAATTACAGCTGAAAATTAAAAGCATAAAAGGGTTTAAAAGTAATGAAACCACCATAAAAATTGAAACCAGTTAAAACAAGTTAAGACAACAACAACAACAAATTAAAATTCGGCGCATTATACAAGGCCTGTTTCCCCTGAAAAGTCAATTCTCAAAGGCCTGCTGGAATAAAAAGGAGGTTGCCTGCTGGGGGAGAAATAGTAAGCAGAGTGCCTGCCTAGCCTTTCTGGGAAGGGAATTCCAGAGCTGGAAGCCACCACTGAGAAGGCCCTCTCCTGTGAAGGTGGCAGGATTGAGAGCAGGGCTTCCCCAATAACTCTAAAACATGGACAGGTTCATATGGGAGAGTACAATCTATCAAACAGCTGGGACCTGAACTGTATAGGGCTTTATAGGTCATAACCAGCATTTTGAACTGTGCCCAGAAATGGAGGAGCAGTCAGCAGACCCAATTACAAGAGAGTTGTGTGCTTCTTGAGCCAGCCCCAGTTAGCAATCTAGATGCAGCCTCCTCAGCTGTAAAAGGCTCTCAAGAATCATAGAATCATACAGTTGGAAGAGACCACAAGAGCCATCAAGTCCAACCCCTGCCATGTGGGAATACACCACCAAAGCATTCTTGGCAAATGGCCATCAAGCCTGTGTTTAAAAATGTCCAAAGAAGGAGGTTCTACCACACTCCCAGGCAGCATATTCCACTGTCAAACTGCTCTTACCAGTAGGAAGTTCTTCCTAATGTTTAGGTGAAATCTAAACACAGCAAGAGCAGTTTTGACAGTGGAATGCTCTGCCTCAGAGTGTAGTGAAATCTTCTTCTTTGGACATTTTTAAACAGAGACTAGATGGCCATCTGTCAGCCTAAGGCAAACCTACCATGGGGTTTTCTGGGGATGAGAGTGGGTGATGCACCCAAGGTCACCCAGTGGATTTCCATGGCTGATTGAGAATCAAACCCTGGTCTCTAGGATCATAATCCAATGCTCAAACCACTGCAATGCTTAAACTGCTACAATACAGAACCTAAAAGATTTTTCCAGATGCAATAGGACAGAGGCATCTTGAGAAATTCAACCTTGTCTGTCTAGGAAAGGGGCGGACAGCTTCACCCAAGACAGAAACAGCCTAGATCTCAAAGAAAGTTAGTTTTTCTGTTACAAATGGAGTTATATTTCATCTTCTGGATTTTACAAGTCGTTGTCTCCCAGAGTCCACATTATGTCAAACAGAGAATTGGCCTCTGCCTTCCTTGATAACCTTCCAGACCATCTTAAGAACAACAACAAAAACAACATCTTGACAAAAATGTACGCCTGACAGTCTAACGTTTTTTCCCTTCACCTGTATGATTTCGAACACCTTTGCCTGACGACGAAGCTGGGAGAGCTTCAAACACTTGTGTGACGCATTTTGTGCATTTTTGGTTAGGCCAATAAAGGTAGCACGGTTTTGTAGATTTGGGGCATTGTTGTAAATACTTAATAGCTGAACAACACTGCATGTGTTATGATCAGTTTCCAGTGGATTTTTTCTCATCACAACTCTCAGTAAAGCTTGAGCTTTATTGAAACAGATGTAGGGAGATACAGACAAGTCAAGATTCCAGGCAAGGAGCCAGCAAACAAAGGGGCATTGTTCATAAGAATGGAGGTTTACTGAGTGTCATTCTCAGGGAGAAATGAATGACACTGACTACAGCCCTACAGTATTCTGTACAGCATGTGTCAGGAATAGGTATGATTTCAACATCGGAAGTCTCAGCTCAGCAAATATGGCTTATCCTGCTGTTCTGGAAAATACTGTCCATTACAGGGATAGACACACATACACACCCACTACAAGGTCCATTTTACACAGAGATCTGTGTGGCATCTACAGCACACTGGCCTTTTTGTGCATTCATAATACATAAGCATTTATACTGCTTGATTGTTTGTTTCTTTGGAGGATTCATTATTTTGAACATTGATACTCCACTGACCGACCTCTATTGATCTGCCTTTAATAGCCAAGAACCTGAATTAAATTGGATAGTCCTGATTAAACCAATGGAATCAATGGTGAGTCAACAGATAGATAAATTCCAATGATCTGGTCAGCCTACTCTTGTTAGGACTAGCAATAAGATTCAGATTGAAGGTTGCTTTCTTTTAACTGTCAGCAGTGGCAACAAGTGGGTCTCTTTTTTTGCAGGGGGGAGACAAGGACTCCCCTCTAGGTTTCAGTCTGAATTTTAAAGGAGGTATCCACAGTGATGTATCCTATCCTTCAAACTAGTTCAGTACCTTGGACAGCTCTGTTAAACTTCACAGTACAAAGTGGCGTGGATTCACCCTTCCCTTGACATGGGAGTTGTCTGTTGCCACTGACTACCAAGTTCTATTTTTATGAAGCCTCTCTGGTGATATCATGCTCAGTTATGCCATCTTTCCCTTTAATATGGAAAATGATATAATAGAGATTGACTTCCCACACATTGCACACAGAAGAAATACATAGGCATCGTCCTTGCTTGGGGATTTAAAATTAGACACGGTATATGCGGAGGGTTAGCAAGAAAAGACACAGACTGAAAATAGGAGATGAGGGAACAAACCTGAGATAAACATGATAAAAAGTAAGTTTTCAGGAGCTTACCTTCTCCCTTCCTTCCTTCCCTTCCTTCCACACACAGTGAAAATGTTTTACATAATTATTAGTCAGCTTTCTGTTGGTTTCTTAAACAGGCATAAGGACCTTTATGGAAGTAGCTGGACCTTTTTGTCAACTACAGGACATCTGCATCCAGTTCAAGTTTGTAGAAGCAGAGTTGCACAAGCAGTCCCACTGAGCATGCAGGTGTGCATGTACCCTTGGTTGCATGTTTGAGTGTGCATTCAGTTATACAGTGTCCCCATTCATCAGAAGGGTGACATAACATAATCAGACAGAAAATCATGTGTAGAGATGTAGGCCACACAAATGAGATGTAGAGTCTTGGCCATTTATTATTTTACGTGAGGTCCTAATGTTACCCTAAGAAGCCTGAAGTGGCTTGGGACCTGGTTATCTTAAAGACCAACTTCTTCCATACATGCCTCTTCCCATCATCAAGTGTGACAGTACTTCAGATCCCCCAAACTCATGAGCCCACAAGACCTACAGTCTTTTCAGTGTTAACACTCAGCTGGGGGAATGCTCTGCTTGCAGAATTTCAGCAGGTCTAGACTCTGCACTGGTGTCATTTCCTACTTGGAGGAGACCTCTTCTGACAAGGAAGGGGAAGAAAAGAGCCAGGATCATGTGTTACTGCAGTTTAGCCCTACTTGGAGATACCCCTAGATATCATTTTGATATCAATTTGGCTCTCTTCTACCACCCCTCTCCATGTGTTTGTGAGGCCCCCGAACAAGCACAGACTAGGCACAGCCACTAATTGCTGGACATTCCATTCTCCACCCAGGCAGGCCAGAAATAGCCAGATCACTGCTTTAGGAGACCTCTCTGCAAACACCTTCATTATGTATGCACGCTGTTTACAAAGGACTCCCTGCCCTGAGCAGGCAACCTGACAAGCTGAATACTCAACTGCCAAGCACTCTGCATTTGCATACTGGCTAACTCTTTGTCAATTCAGACGTAACTCAATCATGCTAAATTCTGACCTTACCAAAGCTTTGTCCCACTCCTAAATCGCATTGGTTTCCCCAAGTATGACATAGCCTGCAGTTACATTTCCCTCTATAAAAAACCCTGATTCCAAGACCATCCTTGGATCGCTCCCGAGTTCCAGACCGCCTTGCTGCCGCTTTGCTTGGCGAGCTTTCCCTCAACTCCACATGCTGAGATACATCGCACTCCAGCTTCGCTCTCTATCTCCTTTCCGGGCTCCAGGTACAGGTTCCGTATCACCCGAATCAACTATCCCTCTGAAAATCCTGCTATCAAACTCAAACCTTTATTTTCCTTAGTTATCTGCTAATGTTATTGCTTACATTGTGTGCCTGTATTTAATAAAGATCATTCATTATTTCCAACATGGTTTACTTCTTGACTTGGCCTGACCCTGTAAACATTGGGTTACAAGATCCTGTTGCATTACCCTGCCTCTCGTAGTACCAACCAGTGCTCTTGACTAATTTCCCCATCTTGTATAATTGTAAGGTTATTTAGGTGTCCCTCCTGGGACACCCAGTAGACAGGGTAACACATGACTTCCAGTTGGAGCTGGAGGAGACTCTCACTGTGGCCCTGAGAGGAGCAGAGCCTGGTCCGTCCCAAACAACAGCTGCAAAAAGAAGAGGCAGAGGAACATCACCCTCTCAAGCAATATATATCAAAGTGCAGAGAGGAAAAAGGCAGGAAACACCCTGCTCCATTTTAAACACAGGCGGCCAAGCTAATGAGGAAAGCTGGGCAGATTAACTGCTGGTTATAAATTAGCTCAGCCCAGGCCATTCCATTGCTGCAGAACAATGGCTTCCAAACCTCTGTGCAACTGTGGGCTTTTCTGCACTTTGGGGAGGGGAAACGGGGCAGTCCGTTACTCACCGGACTGGCACGCTTCCCCCCGACGATCCACACTGATCCAGAGCAGCGCGTGCTTGTGCTACACACTCTTTGGAGATGAAAATGGAGGCTTCCGATTGGTGGAGGCTCTCCACCAACCAGAGAAGCTCACCAGCCAGAGGCCCGCCCCCGGAAGATCTGCAGCCTTACACTGGCGCAAGCCTGCAAATCTACACTTAGCGCAGCGATGGACTGGGGCGCGCCGAGCTATTGAAAGTAGTCTTTTAATCGGTCTTTCAATAGCATGGCGAACTACCAGTTCTGGGCATTCCAGAGCGGCTGAAGTCCGGACATACATTAAGTAGTCTGGACCCAGTTCGCTCCCAAGTGCAAACATCGTCACTGGAGGATGTGCCGCCCCATTTTAAAAATAAAATGCGGAAAAGGCATGTGTCTGATATTGTTAGGCTGGGAATCAGGTCTTGCAGGTGAACAGTAGTCTTGAATGAAGACAAGCAGATGCAAGCACTCCAGGAGCTAGTCAGGTGGAATGAGAGCTAGCTGGCTCCAGCTTTTGTAAGGAAGGCAGAGGCTTGATGCCAGAAACAACTCATGTGTTTGCCAGCCATTGCCTTCGTGGGTGCTGCAGATTCCTTGCTCCCCCTGTGCTTGCCTTCTCTGACCTTTGAACTATCTGACCTTGCTGCCTACTTGGTTCCTGACCTTTGAACTCACACTGGACTTTACTTCTGCTTCACCTTGATTGGGCAAGCTTTATTGGACTGCTAAGCTGTATCCATTTGCCTACTGAATATCCTGACACTTTGTTACCTGACAACAGACAGCCAAAGCCTATGACAGATATCTCTGGCTTCCTGGTTCCCTGTCCTTTCAATATACATTTCTGGACTAATCTTTCTGGCAACTTTCATCTTGACTTTACCCTGCTCAGGACAGTTCTCACTCTTTGAAGTGTGACTGGACCACACTTCTGTTGTAAGCCTTGGGGTTGGCCTGACTTTCACCTACCAGTTTTTGTGAACTATAGGTCAGCTCACCGGGACCCTCATAGGTCTTAAACAGGACAACTACTTTGTAAGGTACGAAGTGTATCATACAGTATCAGATTTTGCAGTAACTGAATTCTTCAACCATCTGAGGGCCATATTTGGATAATTTGAATGATATGGCACTGTGTTGAGGGCACTAAAAATAGATTCCATTGCTCCAGAGAGCAATAATGAATTTTGCTTTCTACTGGAGCAACTCCATTTCACAAATGCACTTTCCATTCCTGGATCCGTGATCTTGTTGAGAGTCTCCATACAACTAAGTCAAACTGTGTGAAAAGAACAACACTTTGAAACATTACAGCTACTGCAGGGAACAGCACTATGTGGAAGCATTTTTCCTTTCCTGTGGTGAAAATTGCAGGAATCATGTGGGAAGCAACTTTAAAAGACAGATGGGTAGAGGAAAAGAGCACTGAGATGACGCTGAACAAGATGGTCCAAACTTGCTGAACAAAGTGAATGCAGAAGAATACATAAAGACAGATTAGGCGAGATTAAGTAGAGGGAGAAAGAGTCTTCAGGGTAAGAGTAAGACATTCATTAAGAACTTCAAGAAGAAACTAATCAGAGGGAAAGTGTGTTTAATACTGGGGATTTATATTTTTATGTTGGTATTCTCCACCCCACCAGTACAAGAAGAAGGAGGAAAAAGAAAGTGGAAAAGTAATTACAGATCAGGCCAGGCTTGATGGTATTCGTTCACAAGAGAACTGAGATAATTTTTAGGTCTACCAATGAAAAGGTGAGATGACATCGTACAACATTTTCATTTTGTTCTCTGTCTTCTTCCAAGAAGTCGATCCAGAGAATAGATTCAAATTACAAGAAAAGAGATTCCACATAAACATTAGGAAAAACTTCTTTACTGTAAGAGCTGAATGACAGAGAATAGTGGAATCTCCTTTGGAGGTCTTTAAATATAGGTTGGATAAGCACCTTTCAGGAATGACTCAGTTGTATTTTCCTGCAAGGCAAGGGATTGGTATTAGATGGTGTTTGTGGTCTCTTACAATTGTAAGATTCTAGGATTCTTTGATTCTAAGTTCCGTGAATTGTTGCTGTATTACTTTTACCTTACTCTGTTGAGGAAAGGTTGAGAAATTATTTTGTCTCCACTCCCTACTCCCTTGAGTTTCAGGCTTGAGCACAGATTTGATATGCTTATCCCAGTAAAATGTTCATGTTTTATTCAACACAGCACAGGGAATATGGCCTTTGCCTTTTGAGATTTGCTACAAAAGGCTCCCAAGTAGTTTCCCATTAATGCCATGTGCAGTTGGATGCAAATCTCTCAGGTGGGCTTGAGTTGTGAACTTCCTGGATTGGCGGACGTTGAATTAGAAGGATCTTGGATTCCCTTCAGACTCTACAATTTTACAGTTCTGCTATCCTTCCAACGTGTTTGGATATGAACCCAAGTAGCTTTGTCATAAAACAGAATGAGTCAACTGCCTCAGGTGGAACAGGCAGCAACGGCAACCTCCCATCCCTGGCTATCCTCTTCTTATACAGAACTGTTGTGCTCCTCAGTTTGTCCTGTACTCCTTAAACTATCTGGTTGCCCTCAAGTAGAGGGTAGTAGAGGATAGTCATTGTTGAAGCAGGGTCCAACTGTCACTCCAGTTGGACTCTGTCCATGAAATGCAAGGGACATCATCTTGTGCTTTGTCTCAGCTGGTGAGATTTGAAGAGGAATGGCCCTGGTATACCTACCAAACTTTGAATGATGAGATGTGGCAGGTTAACAAAAGTGAAATAGACCAGTGCCATATTCTCCACTTGTACTGTGTTGACTTCACAGGCTATAATTTATTTGATCATTTTTTGTATCATTCTTCTTTCTGTGATGCTAATAAGATCCCTTGTCTAATTCTTGTGTTGCAAGTCATATCCATTTCCTCTTAACACCCTCCAAATTTGGGCAGCTGTCCAATATTCTCCAATATTCTGATTTGCAGAGTAGTTTGTATGGAAAGGGTATGCACATGAAAAACTGAAGAGAAATTGACCTTCATTTCCAGCATGCTATATGCTACCTTTTTCAGTGATTTGAAAAAGCCTCCTTTGGAAACAAGAAAGAAAAGAGGAAAGTGTTGTTCTTTTCTTTTGAAGTTTGCCAAATGTGTCCTTTACCTCGAAATTTGTATGTTGCATTCCAGAGCTTGCAATATGCAACACTGCAAGCCAAACACAACCCAACAGATAAGGATATTGGCTCCCCAGGCCTTTAAAAACTTCATTTTTTTGTTTGCCAGTGAAGCTGGGGGAAAAAGGGGGGAGAGGAAGAAGTTATCCACCACTGAAGAGGCCACAACATATGGCCGATGGACTGGATTTAGCATGGTGGGTCATATTGTGTAGACCTGCCTTACAACCTCAGGATTCTGCTGAAGTCAGATTTGTTAACCAAAGATTTCTTTGGAAAATATTAGGTGTGTAAATATTCACATATATCATCCTCACATGTAAGGATGAACAATGTCTGCAATTTTTCCCTAACTGAAGAACTGAACAAAGTTTTTTTCCCCCCACAGCTAGTGTTTTCATCTTGTAAAGTGTCCTGGGTAAATATTATATGTACAAATACATTTTTTTTTTTTACTGTGCAAAGCCCAAGAGTTGTTTTATTTTGTAGAAAATATTTTCTGTGCAGGAAATAGGGTATTTTGCAAATACACAAACGTACAAAACCCCTGTTTCCTGCGCAGAAAATACATTTTCTGCGCAAAAGTCTTGAATTCCCCCCCCCCAAAATCTACTTATATTTCTGTGCAAAATCTTTCCTTCGAACCTTTCACAAGGAACAAATATTGAAAGAAAACTGTACAAATCTGGATGTTTCATTAATCCTGCTGATAGAGAAATGAATAAAAAAAATCAATATTCTTTCCATTCCTAGAAAATATTAATAATGTTATTCAGTTATTTGAATGAGAGACAGAGGGAGAGAGAGAGTCTGTCTATCTGTCCATCTGGCATTCAGTACACATCAAAACACAACTAGATTTCTATTCTGAAATAAGCAGACTTGCAACAAACAAGAAATGCCTGGAAATAATGTTTGCAGGACATGAATATGAAGAATATTTTTTAAAAAATTGTCTCCCTGTCTTCACACATTGAAATACTCTTTGAGGGGGGAAATGCAACAGTTGCAATGTTTTTCAGTCCAACATAAGAGTGAAAAGATCAGGTTCTTTTTTGCATTTCTCATTTTAATTTTCTTTTTCCTTGCAAAGCAAGCCCTACATTTTGCACAAAATACAAAGGCTGGAATACAAGATTACACTCACTAACTAATATAATTGTCAGAATGGCATATCAACCCATACATAAATCCTATTTATTGATTGGATCTGCTCTAGTTGAGGACTAACAATATGTTTTAGGCTAATGTAGTTTGTGGTGAAAAATATTTATTTAATGAATTTATATTCCAGAGGATTCTCACTTTCCACAGGAACCAAGGTCCTTTCCAAACCCTTTCCAAAATGTGTTGAAAAAGTCCTAAATGGTGAAAAGTAAGTGAAAAACACACAAGGGCTCTCAAAATCTCACTCAGCAGGGAGAAGATCTTTGAATGCTTTAGTTCCCATGTGTAACAAAGGAATAAACAAATATTTTGGTCCCTAGTGGACAGTTCTGGAAGGAATAAGAAATGGCTACAAACTACAGGAAAATAAGTTCCACCTAAACATGAGGAAGAACTTCCTGAGCTGTTCAACAGTAGAATGCACTGCTTGGGAGTGTGGTGGAGTCTCCTTCTTTGGAGGTTTTTAAACAGAGGGTGGATGGCCATCTATTGGGAGTGCTTTGATTGTGTATGCCTGCATGGCAGGGGTTTGGATATGATGGTCCTTGTAACATGATAGTCATCTTTAAATATTTGAAGGGATGTCATGTAGAAGATGGAGCAAGCTTCTTTTCTCCTGCTCCAGAGACATTCAACAGAAGTACATGCTGTCTTGAAGTGTGGTGGAGTCACCTTCTTTGGAGGTTTTTAAACAGAGGCTGGATGGCCATTTGTTGAGGGTGCTTTTAGTGTGTATTCCTGTGTGGCAGGTTGTTGGACTTGATGGCTATTGCGGTCTCTTCCAACTCTATGATTCTGTGCTGATTTCCTGTTCCTAACTACAGCAGGGTTTTCCATGGAAGACAAGCAGGCACCACCTTCTCTTTCTCTTCTAGCTTTATGATTCTATGGCTATAGTTTACTAGAAAAAGGCATGCTTCATATGCATAATGTTCAGGCTTGGGTCTAGGCATACTTAAAATATATCTTGAATGGCAGTGTTTAGAAGGCTTTCCTACTCAGTGGCAGCTAGTGACTACTACTTCAATCAGCACTGAATCTGTTTTGGGTTTAAGTCCAAAATTGAAGTTGCAATCCAAGATGCTGAATATACATATTTTGAGAGAACAAGTTTCAGCACCCTGGACAGGGCCTTTAAGTTCATAATGAAACATGTAATAGATTCACCATCTTACTGACATGGCCGCAGAGTGTGGTTACCAGTGCTAAGATAGCTGGATCAGTGCTCTGATTCAGCTAGACATGCCCATAGGGAAAACACACCAATCCAAAACAGCAACCAAGCTTTTGATAAAGGAGTGGGAGTTAATATATGGGACATGTTTCAAAGGCCATTTCCGTACGGGGTGAGGGAATTGCCCCGTGACACTATTTACCGGACTTCTTGGCTCCCTGGTCCGGTCCACGCCTCTCCGGAACAGTGCGTGCTCATCGATATGCACTACTCCGGCATCTCAAATGGCGGCTTCCGGTTGGTCGAGGGTCTCGACCAACCGCTGAAGCTCGGCAGCCTAAAACCTGCCCCGGCAGATCACAGGGTCTCATTGGGGCGAGCCTGCGAATCTGAATAAGCGCGCTCCGTGCTTTTGAAAGACCTGCTTTTGGCGGTCTTTCAAAAGCATGCTGGATGACCACTTGGGGTCATTTCGGAGTGGACTGAGGTGTGGATTTATGTTAAGTAGGTCCGACCCAGTCCGCTCCCAAGTGCAGATGTCCTCCCTGGAGGATGCTCTGCCCCGTTTTAAAAACCCCGTGTGGAAATGGCCAAAGAATGACAGAAAGAATGACTGGGATTAATGCATTTTCCTCTACCATCCCAGATCAGTGCAAAATCTCTCAGACATTTCCAAAGGCACAGTTTTGCTTAATAATTCAGCCAAGCACTAACTGCCATATACCAGGAAGATCTAGAATTCTTCGGGCCCAACAGATTTTCTGTGCTTATACGATGCTTAAATGGAACTCTTGAATTGGCCAAGGTTACTTCATTATTTCCAGCTGACATAAAACTGTTTACTAATCCTACATTATCTGGAGACTCCATTTAAGCATACCCTTTATCATTGATTTAGACAGCATGGGATATTTTAATTCCTGCCTACGCTCAAAGCTCACCGGCCATTGTGCCTGCCATGTTATTATCTCAGCATCCAGCGAGCGCCGAAAGTCTGATTGTTTTCTACCATGGACAGGGAGCTGATAATGACAGGTAATGAAGGAGCTCTGTGTGCGTTTTAATGCTGTGTCATTCAGTCAGGTTGATGTATACTGTGGCAAGGAAAAGAGCTATGCATTGGTAAAAAAGGGTTCAAAAGGATGTGGTTTAAGTCAGGACAAAAAGACAATTTTGGGGGGGGGACAAGATACAGATAAAGTTCGTTGCCATTAGAAAAAATACATAAAAGGATACCTATTAAATAGGACATAGAACTCAATAGGAAGATCAAGTAATTTGAAATATGGTGTGGGAGGGAAGATCTATGGATATCACTGATTGCCAGAAATACAAGCCAATAGGGCTGAGAACAAATCAAGCCTGAAATCTGATTAGAAGCCAAAATGACTAACTGAGGTCATTGTACTTTCGACATATCATGAGATGATGTGGCTCAATGAAGAGTCACATCATGTTGAGGAAGGAGAGGGCTTGTTTTCTGCTGCTCCAGAGACTAGGACAAGGAGCAATAGATTCAAGCTGCAAGAATGGAGATTCCACCTGAACCTCAGGAAGAACTTCCTGACAATCAGAGCTGTATGACAGTGGAATATGCTGCCTCGGAGCACAATGGAGTCTCCTTCTTTTAAACAGAGGCTGGATGGCCATCTGTTGAGAGCGCTTTAATGTAGGTTCCTGCATAGCAGGGGGTTGGACTGGATGGCCCCTGTGATCTCTTCCAACTCTATGATTCTATGATTCTACAAAAGCAATAATGCTCACTAAAGTAGAAAACAGGAAGACCACATAACAAATGGATTGTTTCCATCAAGGAAGCCATGGCCCTGAGTTTTCAAGGCCTGAGCAGGGCAGTTGATGACTGAGGCTCATCAAGGTCTCTTATTTAGAGGATTGCCAATGGGCCTAAATACCTCAAAGGCACCAGATCCTGTTTGATCCTGGAAGCTGGGTCAGGCCTGGGTAGTGCTTGGATGGGAAGCCATCAAGGAACACCAGGTTCTGTGGGCTTTATTTTAGAGGAAGGCAATGGCAAAGTGAGTATTTCCTGCCTAAGGAAACCTTATGAAATTCATGGAGTCACCATAAGTCAACAGGTGACCTGAAGGCACAAACACATACATTGAAACTGACTTGATGACAAGTAGTAAGACTGTAGCGCTCAACAGAATAGATCAAAGGATGTCAGTGAGACACTGAATCTACTCCAGGTCTTTGTCTGGGTTTTCAAAGTGCTACCTAAGATAATGAACCTACTTCAGGTTCAGGACCTTGGGTATCTCTGAAGTTCTCTTAAAGTTCAGGATAAAGCTTGTGTGGATTTCTCACCCCACTGACAGCTGCCACTAGTGCTAAGGATGGAGAAATCAGTCCATTTCCAGTCTCTGTCAAAGCAAGCAAAAATTACTTTTAGGAGGACAATTCCCAGAATCCCCCAATCATCATGGCTGTTATTTCAGCCATGGCACCCTCGGTGAGGACCCCCAGATATCTTTTGATATCATTTAATTTGGCCTTAGCTGGACTGGCTAGTGATTACCTCATTTCATGTGTTCGCAAAGTTCTCCGGATAAGCACAGACAGAGAAGCGGCCGTTAATGGTTTGCATTCCATTTCTCTTTGTAGCCAGCAACCCAAAACTCGCCCGAAGCTTTAGGGAACTTCCCGCCACAGGCTCCTCAATAGCCACGTGGCTTTTAGTCAAATTACTCTTATTAGTTGGGCCATCAACGTCTCAGCCAAAGGTATTGTTTCTACACGCAAATTCCATCACGTGAAGCCTGACCTCACCAAATCCTTTTGTCTAGCACCGAAACCTCTTTTGTTCTCCTTTGGGACCACCAGAGCCGAAAGGCACGATCCTCCCTATAAAAACCCCTCACTTTTAACCGATCCTCAGATTACTCTTGACTGCCATCCTGCCCTGCCGTTGGTGTGTTTAAGGGACTCCCCTCAGTGCTCCACGCTGAGTCTTCTTTCCCGAATCTCCAACCTCTCCCCAGGACTACAGAACAGGTCGTATTGCCTCTCCCTGCAACTCACTTTCTTTTCTAAGTTAGTTAGTCTATGTTTATCTTCTGTATTTTGTTCTTAATAAAGAATTGTTTATTGTTTGGAACCACCTTGTCTAGACACTCTCTAACCCGATGCTGTAGACATAGGGTGAAAGATCTCGCTTCGTTACCCTGCCTCTCGCTAGCAAAACCAGTGCTCTGAGTCTAATTTCCCCATCTTTGGTATTTTTAATTGGCAAAGCCGGGTGCCCCTCGCGGACCCCCAGTTTTCAGGGTAACAATGGCCACTGCCCTTGTTGTCTGGGGGATTCTGGGAGTTGTTGTCCAAAAAGAGGTAACCATTTTAAGTGCTCGCACATATTCTCTTCCCTTCAGTTTTGGTATACGTCTTTCAATTAATATACACATATACAACACATTCTCATTTGTTTAGCTCTTCCATACATTTTTTGAAGTTCAAGAACTGCAATGCAAAATTCAGAGAAGCATGCAGTGTAAACACTAAGGTTATTTCTGCATGGTGTAACTGTCTAGCGGTCCGTAAGTTGTGCTTTCATACAATGTTATTGCATTCCCACTGCCAATGTGTCCTCACCTGTTGCGATTGTGGGATGTACCATTAATGTAAAAAATAAACTAAAATGGAAAAAAAATGTCACTCCCATCACTGGTGGCCATGCAGAACAGGAGGAAGTGTGATCTATGCACTTCCTTCCACAGTGCAGCAAGGGAAAGAGGTTGGCCACACTGCAGAAGGAAGGAAGGAAGGAGTGTATTACTTGCGCTCCCATGGTCTGGCAGCTGGCCACGTGTGGAGGGGAGCATTCGGGACATGCTCCCATCTTAGCAAAGGTGCAATGGAAAAATGGAAAAGGATAAGATGCACAACTCTTTCCCAATTAGCCTGGAAATGGAAAGTTAGATTCTGCATATAATATAACTTTTCTTTCTCTCAGAAAGGAGCCTGCACACAGTTTTGCTAACCAGGGCCCAGGGAGGGAAATAAAAAATTTGTTTTCACCAACTATTCCTCATTCAGATAGGGAGAAGAACTCTGAAGGTTGCTTCCAAATATTATGGTCACTAGCGGCACTAATCTAAGCCAGTGTATTGTAGTCATTTGAGCATTGGGCTAGGATGCTGGAGACCAGGTGTCAAATCCCAACTTAGCAGTGGAAACATGCTGCGTGACCTTTGGCAAGTCACAGTCTCTCAGCATCAGAGGGAGACCATGACAACTTCCCCTCTGACCAAATCTTGCTGAAAAAAATTCTGTGTGAGGTTTGCCTTAAAGTCATAAGTCAGAAAGGACTTGAAGGCACACAGCAACAAAGGGGCAGATAACATGGGGTTTCACTAATTCTGGGAATTATAATTCACTGATAAAGACAAAATAATTTGTTACTATAGGGCAGAACAATAATAATATGGGATGATAATATGGGAAACAACAACCCAGGAAATATAACTGTCTAAATGATCTACAACTTAGGAATGGGATGAATATCTACGATACTGATTTTGGGGCAACAGAATTTGACATCCACCACTGCAAATTAATGTCCCCAAACATACTGATGACGTACAAGCAGTATGGTGGATTTGTGAAAAAAACAACAACACCAGGCCTTTATAAATGAGGTACTGCTCAATAATTTCTCGTATGTTCAACATGTCTACTTGGGTACATAACTGTGCCAAATGTGTGATGTCCACTTTTTGTCAATGCAAGAACAGCAGCAAAAATAATTGGACAGGTTTTGTATATCCTATTACCAGCTAAGCAGCAAAGAGATGTTAAAGCAAAATGGTTACTGGGAGCTGGACTCATTTTACATATGGATAAGCAGTAGGAAAGGAGTTCTGAAGAAACATCACAGATTAAGGAGTCCCGAGGAAAATCGTGCTCATCTTGGAAACGTGTAGATGTTGAGTCCTTGGGAGTGAACAAAACAGGACTGTACTTCACATACGATGCAGGAGGAAGATTATAAGGAGAACTAATCTTGCCTTCGTGATAAAAAGTTTGAGATGCCCCCTGAAACTGAGAAAACATTATGACAGACATTCTATTTGTTCTATGCAGTTCTAGTAGTTTGGCACTGTTTTAGCTACCATGACTCCCTACTAGGGAATTCTGGGAAATGTAGTTGGATGAGATACTTAGAATTTTCTGTTCTAATACTATAGCTCAGGGGAGTGATTAGAGCTGTCTCACAGACAATTCTAAATATCTCACCCAACTATAAATCCCAGGATTCCTTAGAAAGGAACTATTACCGTTAAAGTGGTATCAAACTGCTATGACTATATAGTACAGATATGCCTAGAAAATAATGGAGAGAGTTACATAAATGAGTAACTCATCACCACATGTTGTTTATTGTGGCAAAAGGGATGGTAAGAGGTAGCAGGTGGTATAAGCAGCAAAACCTAGACAGTGCCATTTATTGCAAATGCTGTTTATCTTTTTGTCTGGTACAAGCAGAACCAAGGCCATACTGTATAAATGAGGCATGCATTCATGTGTGCTGAAATAAAAGAAAGTTTTTTTTTAAAAAAAATTACTTCTACATTTGCCAATATCCTGCCCTTTCAAGATGAGGTAAGTAATATATTTATGTTATTTGATCCTATAAAAATCCTGCATGGTTTATAAAATAAAAAGGTTCAAAATGAAAGCTTTTCTGAAAGAGGTCACAGATGATCGAGTACTGTATTTATTAGAGCCCAAATTCAACTGTTCACAGCACACACTTGTTAGGGGCACATGTCCCCCAGAAAGCAATGGAATTTAACTTCAAAGGAAACACGCATAGGCTTTGCACTGGGTACATCTGATAACTTCTGATTGAAATCATCTTGACTTGTAGAGCTCAAAAAATGTTGTACATGGAACCTGAGATGGCTGATGTAGATAGGCCAAAGTGTGGCTTAGCAGCCCTTACTCTGATGTTGCAAGGTATGAAAAACCCTATTGTTGGGGCCCTTTCATATCACACAGTTTTAGCACTATGATTCCACTTTAATTGCCATGGCTACTTCATTCTATGGAGTCCTGGGGTTTGTAGTTTGATGAGACATCAGAGCTCTGGCACTGAAAATTAAGTACTGCCGCAGAAGCTCTGTTTCCTCTGCTGGGAGGGCTAAGTGTAGGGATACAGTGAAGATATAGCTTTTGCAGACTTAATTCAGAGAAATAGCACAGTTGAATCACCTACTCCCCCAGGAAAGTGATTTGATTGCAACATTCTGCCCAGCTAAAATGCAAGAGTGATGTAAGCCATGACCCAGTCCCTCCCTAAAAGTTGTGCGGGCTCAGTTTGCATAGCTAGGGATGGATAGATGAAGGCCTCTGTCATACCAGTGGCCACATTACTTTGTCAAACTGGACCTTTGTGGCTCTGTGCATCACGTTAGGCAGACATTCATGCTGCAAGATGTACAGATATTGTAATGAAAGAAAACCTTTGATGTTGTTCCTTCTAGAAATTATATGTGCACGGTTCCCAGTTAAACAGCCTCCCCCTTCTCCTCCCCTCTCACTCTCTCTCTACCTGGGATAACACTTTGATCACTTTGGTGCCAAAGCAAGTTGTGGGGAAGAGGGGAAAGGAGCCACCCCTTCACTATCACCATACCAACTACTAAATGCTCTCTGGTGAGCTCTGTAGGCATTTCTGGACAGATGGCTGTGACAAATAGCCTAGAAGAGGGAGCAAAGCCTCTACCCAACATGTTGACAAGGGAAAAACAAACTGAAAGAAAGAAATGATCAACTCATGGAACTTGCAAGAGGGATAGGCAGGTGGGCTGGGTCTGAGAGAAATGGAACGAATACGATTTGGAGTGCACAAGACCACTTTGACCAACTTCACTTTCTCTCGCTCCCCAAGGATGTTGTTTTATGCAACGTCTATCAGCAAAGGAATGTTACTGAAGAAAAACTAGAGGGAATAGCCAGGTTCTAGAGTGAGAGGTTAGCCACTGGTAGACATAAGGCCAAATCTGTACCTGAAGGCATTTCTGCTTTTCTCCCAACAGCCATCTCAGGAGAGATACAAACCTTAATAAATTTCATTCTCACAGGCAAGAATGAATAATTTTACATTTTTTTTCCTCTTGGTGAAATGCATTTAAACAATTTTTTGAATATTTTCTAATATTCCTTTCATCCCTTCTTCTATACCAAAGGAGGTATTTCAACCAAATGGTACCAATGGCAACAAGGCTTGCTATCTGCCCTCTTGGGCCAGGCATAAAAATCTGCACTACCACCTTCCCTTTCCTTCTCAAAGTGCTCCTTCATTAGCACCAGTTTAGTGACCAAGTTGATAGCATGCTGCCCTTGAGATCATCTGGGTCATCTTCAAGACAGAAATGTTGTGCATATATTTTGTTTGTGTTATTCCCTGCCCTACCACATGGGAAACTTCCTTATTCCAATTGTGAGGGTCATCCATCTGTCCCATCAGTACTACTAAATGTGAGGCCTTCTATCTGTCCCATCAGTTTGGCACTAAATGTGGGGACCTCCTAGATTCCCTCATCTTTATCTGTATAATCCCACTTTTGGACACCATCACCCTTGAGCCAGTGCTGCCACCATAGACACCATGTGTCTAAACTTACCTATACCAATAACACTATTGTAATGTTGTTACTGTGGTCCAGGCGTACCCAGAGATAGCACTTGATATCGTTTTGATATTAAACCATTCGGCTTTCCTTTGTCACCCCGCTCCATGTGTTTGCGAGGTCTCCGGACAAGCACGTAAACAGGCGCAACCGATAATTGCTGGACATTCCATTCTCCACCCAAGCAGGCCAGATAGAGCCGGGTCATCGCTCCAGGGACCTCGCCGGCAAACACCTCGTTGCTTATGCGTGATACTAACAAAGGCTCCTGGCCCCGAGCAGGTAGCCTCACAAAGCTGTACTAAGTGCTCCATATTTGCATACTGGCTACACTATTGTTAATTCGATCCTAAGCCAATCATGCTAAACTCTGACCTTTCCAAAGCTTTGTCCCGCTCCAAACTCACATTGTTCTCACTGAGTAAGGTATCGCCTGCAGTCACAAGTCACCCTATAAAAACCCCCGATTCTGAGACCATCCTCAGATCGCTCTGGACTTCCATCCCACCTTGTTGCCGCTTTGTTCGGTGAGCTCCCCTCAGCAAACCGTGCTGAGCTTCTTCCCTGCACCCCAACGAACTCTATCTTCATACTTCTCCAGGACTACGAGACAGATGTTGTATCACCCATTTCCCTCCGAAAATCCCTATTTCCAATTCTTTAGTTAGCTGTGTGACTGTGTTGTCTTTAATATTTGTCTGTATTTAATAAAACATCATTTTTGCTATTTTAAACTGTCTGACTGCTTGACTGACCTGACCCCATAGAAGCTGGGTTGCAAGATCCTGCTAAGATACCCTGCCTCTCGCTAGCTTTAGTGAGTGCTCCAGCTAATTCTCCCCAAGGTGTTGTTGTTGTTGTTTGGTTATTTAGTTGTCCCTCCCAGGACCCCTGGAGATCAGGGTAACTATGTTTTCAGAGGCACAAATGTATGAAACAAAAATCAACGTATTAAGTAGGATTCTACAGATTTAAGACATCTAAATCCTGACTGACCCTAACTAACTACTTCTCACTTATATTCCTTACTCTAATATTCCTCACCAACATTTCTGAGACTTAATCCTTAATTTTCCCTCTGACTGATCATTGCTGCAACACGGTGTTATTGTTCTTCAGTGCCTTCAGCGAGGTCAGCATTCTGTGACCTATCAACAATGTAAATGGACTGGCCCATTTAGCTTAGTATTGTCTGTCCTGGCTGAGAGTGGTTTTCCAGGGTTTTAAACAGGAGTCCTCCCTCTTCCTGGAAATGAGAAGTATTGTACCAGATACTTTCCACATGCCCCAACCCTAAGATATGCTTTCTCCATTGTTAACCAGAAGACTCTTTTGGACTCCAGTGCCACTTTGGTCAGCTGCAAAAGCATGATTAGATAAACAAGTCCTTGTTTGCTAGAGGAAGGGCAACAGAGATGGGTCACCCTCTCCTCCCTTTCTAGGAACAGGACAGAATCAGGCACTTTGAAATGCAAGTGTCAGAAATTCTGCAGAAAGATGGTCAATCCTTATTTGAGGTGATGGAGGTAGCTTCACAGGGTACCTTAAGAAACATAACAAGTCTTCCCTAGTTTGTGCCATTCAGGACATCGTGGTCAGCAAATGGTTCTCTCAGTCTATATAGGACTCTATGTACAAGCTATGTTATATCATCCTCCTGTTCTAATTGAATGGGTTTGCAACTGGAGCAGAGCTAGTGTTGGATACTTTAGATCATAGATGGGCCATTTGCTAATGCAGGCTTCCCTGACAATTACCTCCAGATGCCTTGGAGTCTTAACACCAGTCATTTCTGGCTGTTTGCCATGCTGGCCATGGCTGATGATAACTTTAGCCCCAAATTTGGAGGATAGCAAGTTGGAATGTGTGACCTTGTGAGATGTATTATCTCTCTATCTTTATAACTTCTCACCCAAGATCAATGGTTCAATATTCTTGAAAGCTAAAGTTAGATGGCAAAGGTAACTAAAGCTAGTGTTGAGACCAGACTCTTGAAAAGTAACTGAAATTTGTTTACTTCAAGTCCCACAACCTCTTCTGTCTAGCCAACATAGCCAATGGCATGCTAGCTAGGAGATTCTGGGAACTATAATCCAAAAAGAATATGGCTGCTTTTCATCCTGGAGAGAAGTGACAAGTGGGGCTCTTCACGGTTGTTTCCTGGGCCTGATGTTGTTTAGGATCTTTATAAATGACTTAGATATTGGAATAAAAGACACGCTTATCAAATTTGCAGTTGATACCAAATGAGAGGGTAGCTAATACCTGAGAAGTATTTGAACAGAATTCAAAGTCACCTTGACAGATTAGAGAGCTGGTCCAAAAATAACAAGAATTTCATCAGGGATAAATGTCAGGTTGGCAAATATAAGATGGGTACCATTTGGCTTAAAAGTAATACATGTGAAAAGGATCTTAGTAAACCACAAGCTAAACATGAGTCAACAGTGTGATGCAGCAGCCAAAAAAGCCAATGCAATTCTTGCTTGCATCAACAGGAGTATTGGTTCCAGATCAAGGAAAGTAGTAGTGCCACTCTATTTTGCTTTGGTCAGATCTCACCTGGAATACTCTGTTGAGTTCTGGGCACCAGACAAGCTGGAACATATCCAGAGAAGGGTGGCCGAGTGATCAAAGGTCTGGAAACCAAGGCTTATGAGGAACAACTGAGGGAGTTGGGTTTGTTTAGGTTAAAGAAGAGATGACTGAGAAGGGAAATGATAACTGCCTTTAAATATCTGAAGACATTTCATGTAGAAAATGGAGCAAGTTTGTTTTCTGCTGCTCCAGACACTAGAATATGAACTAATGGATTCAATTTACAAGAGAATCAGCCTACACATTGGGAACAACTTCTTTAAGAGTTATTGAACAGTGGAATAGATTGTCTCAAAGAGTGGTAGATATTCTTTCTTCTCTTTCAACAGTGGTTGGACAGGCATCTTTCAGGAATGCTTTTGTTGTGTATTCCTGCATGGCAAGTGGTTTAGACTAGATGGTCTTTGTGACATCTTCCAATTCTATGAATCTATGATTTCCAAGCTCAGGATGGGACTGGTTTGGAAAAATGTTACACAAGCAAGTTCTGCCCATGATGTTAATCAAACTGCAGTGGGTTGATGAGACGCGAAGGTCATCACTTGAAGTTGCCATTATCAAATGATGAACAGTCCATTAACCATATAAGCAAGGATCAATGTATGGCTAATCAGCTGTTTGATGTTCCACCAAATTTTAGAACTCAGATAGAACAAAAGTATTTATTAGTCTCAAGATTGGAAAATGAGACTCAGTGTAAAATCAAATTGAGAATGAAGGCTATTTTAGAGCTACTATGGAAAAAAAAAGAATGTCAAGGATCTGAAATTTATCATAATAAAATGTCTGTCCAAAACATATGAATAATTTAACTGGATATTCCCAAACTGCTAGCCTCTTTGTTATTGAGAAATTATCCCTCTCTTATGTATTACTGTAAATTCATGCATATTTTATATTTTATCTTGCCAGCTATATTACTCATGAAATATGCCATAAACAGCTCACATGGCAAAGTTTAAACAAAGTCACAAAGGATGACTTTACTCAAACTGAAACCTTACTTAAAATGCTATGAAGAGGTTCAGAAAAGTCAAAGCTATATAGGTAACCAGGCATACATTTTCAAATAATGTATTTCTATGTGACTTACTCCAGAAACTGATGAACCTTACAATCAGGAAAAAAAATCTGGATCACAAAACTTTGAGATCATTGCATCGTTTAAAGAGATTTTATTTTCTAAAAAAATTGATAGAGAAAAACTTAGTCAGACTTTACTAGTATCAGTATGCTAAGAGATCTTGTAAAACCTTTGAGACTAGCTGAGAGAAAGAAGTTGGTAGCATAACCTTCTGATGAAGTAGACTTAAGTGTACAAAAGCTTATGCTACCAACTTCATTTCTCAGTTAGTCACAAAGTTGTTACAAGATCCCTTTGCATACTGATCCAGACTAACACAGCTGTGTCTTTGAATTCTAACAATATACAAAGCCTACTTCATCAGATACATAGAGGAATGCATCTCCATGCCTCTAAATGAAGTAGACTTAAGTCTACAAAAGCTTATGCTACCAACTTTTTTCTCTCAATAAATTTCATCACGCACTCTTATAGCACAATGATTCTACTTTCAACCTCCTGTGGAATCCTGGGGTTTGCAGTTTAGGGAGGGGCCAATTGGCCCCTCCCAAAACTGCAAACCCCAGGGTTCTACAGGAGGTTGAAAGTGGAATCATCGTGCTATAAGAGTGTCATGCAGAAATGGCCTCAGTTGGTCTCAAAAGTGCTACAAGACCCCCTTACATACTGATCCAGACTAAGGCCTTTTCCACAGGATGAAGCTCTCTTGCATTGTCCTGTTGTGGTCCCGGCAGTGCCTTCGCTGGGATGGGGGGTGTCCCTAATGCTGACTGTGAGAGGGAGTGTGAGGGACACACCTTTTCCTTCTGCATTGCAGCCAGCCTTCTCCCCATGCTGCTGTAGGGGAGGAAGTGAGTAGATCTTGCTCCCAGCCCTTCTGCATGACCAGCTGCGACAGAAGGCTTGCACAATCAGGGTCATTGACAGACATCTCCTGTTAATGATATACCCCATAATCATGCTGGCTGGTGACATGAGAAGGGCAAGACTGCAACAACATCATGTGTAAGCATTATTGCGGTTCCACTCCTCTCACATCCCCATGCTGGGATGCCACCATCCTGTTGAAATGGTCTTACATGGCTATGTCTTTGAACTTTATTAGCATCTGCTTCACTGTTTCCCAGGAGTTACTGACTGGAGTTTTGGAGCATCAATGATTAGAGTCTATCCAAGACTCTAGGAGTCAGAGCGGTATTGTCAGATAATGTGGTATGTTCCAAGCAAGGGCACTTTTTGCCAATTGTGCTATTGGGATCCTATCTGTGGTGACTATATTCAGATCTTTTACCAGTCCGGTTGCTCCCAGAACACTTATCACTCATTGGAAGCACAGTTGTTTTCTTTTTGCCAAGGTGCTAAATCTCAATTTGTGGGTCTCAGTACTTCATAATCTTTTCCCTCCCTGTTTGTCTTCGATTCCGCTGTCCCCTGGGGTTGTCACGTCTAGAATCCAAGTTTTTCTTTTTCTCAACCACAGTTATCTCTGGCATATTATGTTCTAATGGTTTGTCAGACTGAAACTTAAAGTCCCCTAGGATTTTTACTTCACCATTCTTGACAACATTTCAAGGCTCGCGTTCCTACTATTTGTTGTTGCTACTGCTAATGTTATATTTGCATTTCATCTTTTTCCCAGTCCAGGACTCAACGTGGTTTAAAAAGGTTAAAATGAATACAGCTAAAAATTGCACATAGTACAAATATGAACAATACAGCACATTCTAAGAGATCCTTTCCTCTAGAGAGATCAACCCTTAAAGGCCTGATGAACCAAAAAGGTCTTCACCTGCCTATGGAAGACTAGCAAGTCTACTAGTCTTTCTCTAGGAGAAGCCTTCTGACAGGCCTTTGACTATTAGCAGGTTGTGACAGAAGGATATTTTAAAGGGGTGTACAGGACTTCTTTTTATTGTTTTTAAACTATGGCCATTTCCTCATGGCATTGCTGTCTTGTGATGGGGACATGTTGGCAGTGGTCCACAAGTCATGCTTTTGCACAGCGTCATTGCAGTCCAGCAGCTAGCACGTCCCCACCAGTCACAATCATGGGATATTCACTTAATGGAAAAAATCTATTGAGTGTCTGCAATCGAGCAATGCACCCATCACCGCCAGCCATTCAGAAGGGGTGGAAGCACGATGTAGGCACTTCCTTCCCCAGTGCTGCGCTGTGGAAGGAAGGCATGTGTCACTCATGCTCCTTTCCACAGGGAGCTGCCTGGGTGTAGAGGGGAACATTTGTGTTGCACTCACATCACAGCAAAGGTGCTGCTGGGATGACACCGAGAACACGATGGGAACTAGTACGGTCCGGGAATGGACTACGTCTCAAATAGTTTTAAATGAGCACTTTAGTTGTTGTGTACCTTCAAGTGGTTTAGGACTTATGGCAACCCAAAGACAAACCTATCAAAGGGTTTTCTGGGACAGAGAGAGTATGATGAGTCCCAGGTCACCCAATGGATTTCCATGGTCGAGTGGGGAATCAAATACTGGTCTCCAGGGTCGTAGTTCAATGCTCAAACCACTACACCACTTTGACTCTCGCGCCTTACTAGGAATGCTTATTTAATAGTTTTCACTCTTTATTAACAGATTTTAGCTGTACTTTGTTTTCATCTTAAACCACCTTCAAGGGAGAGGGCCTTCTCCACTGACTACTCCCAGACTTTGGAACTTCTTCTACTAGAGAGGCCAGGATGGCCCCATCCTTGCTGTCCTTCCAATAACAGGCTAAGATATTATTGTGCTGACAAGCCTTTTGTGGGCTCTTGATGCTATACAGGTTTCTTTTAAGATAGGTATAGTATTTATTGTATTTTAATATATTTACTATTATATTTTTAACATGTGATGTTTTAGTGTTACATATGGTTTAATTTTTAACTTTTATATTTACACTTTTATGGATGTTTTAATTTGTTCTGTTTTAATCTTGTTAGTCACTTTGAATCCCACTGTCAGAAAGGTGGGATATAAATAAATAAAATCATGATCATGATCATCATCCCATTCCAGGAAAGATGCAGGTAGCAGGCAGGCAAGCAAGCAGGCAGGATGGATGGATAGATGGATACATGGATGGATGGATGGACAGACGGATGGACGGACAGACAGACAGACAGACAGGACATGATGGAGACTATTGAATTAGCTGACTGTGGACTGTGGCTACCACATCACAGAAAAATTCACATCATTCTGCTGTACCTTACTGCTGCCATCTTTGCAATCCTCAGTCCAAATGGGACAAGCATCCAAATGTTTTAGGAGGCCTGCTAAAACTCTTAAGGCACTGCCATATACAATGGCAGCCCATTGACTCATCTAGCCCAGTGTTGTTTAAGTTGGATGAATGTTGCTCTTCAGGACCTCATGCATTGGTGTGAAAGAATCAGGGCTTGAAGGATCAAAGCATTGGATCTTTCCGATTAGTAATAACAATGGCATCATCATCATTCCCTGCCTGCAGTCTTTAGGTCAGTAGTTCAAGTTCCCTTTATACTAATATTAGAAAATAAGGCCTAACTGTTCAATTGGCATGTATGAGTCTATGGGCCTTCAAGTTGCCTGTTGACGTACGGTGGCCCCATGAATTTCATGGGGTTTTCTTACTATATCTCTTTCTCTAAGTTTTACTTGCTCCTCCTCCTGAAGTATAGCCTCTAGCACCTGGATTTTCTGGTGTCTCCTATCCAAGTACTAAGAACGGCTAATCTTTTTACTTTCCAAGATCAGACTGAATCTGGTGCCTTTACGGTTTTTAGTCCAGGCCGGCATGTGATATACTATATTAATTGCATCCTCTGTGAATTAGGGAAGGGTACGTGGTAAAGCGGTAAAGACAAAGAGAGGGAAGAAAGAAAAGAGGGAGGGAAATAGAGAAAGATCACATCTGAGATAAATAATTTCTGCTATTGATTTCAACCGTCTCCCAATATCTACACCAGTCTTGATTACATTCAAATTAACGAAGCAAACCTACTTGCATATTTCCTGTTATAGAACTTGACATCTAAAATAAAACCATTTCTTTAAAAAAGAAAGATTAAAAACATACTGTTAGGATAGAGGCTAGAAGCAGGTGCTAAAAGATCTGTGAAAAAGACTTACGTTATCAGAACCTCAACAACCTAGCAGCATTTACTGCTGAGACTCTAACAGCACAGATATTAGAATTATGTCCCATTTTAGGCAGATTATTTTTAAAATGCGAGAAAGTGAAGCTGTGAAACAGGAACGCAGATATCAATCAAATGAGCCTTTTTTTTTTTTTTACATAATGCTTAAAATTAGATCTCTTGCCAAAATTTACATTGATTAGAATCCTGTTGGTGATATATGCTGGTGTCGTTCCCAGTTCTGCCAGCGTTGTAGAAGGAGGTATTCAGTACCTCTTTGTGCAGTGCCTCTTGTGCAGTGCAAGAGCAGCCAGTTTGTTCTTGGGCACAATTTCACACCCCTGGCCACTGACTGGTTGGGAGAATGTGTCTGAAACATCCTATCTGCCTTTGAGCACTCTAAGAAGAAGGAAGAATCCTAGAATCCTAGAATCATAGAGTTGGAAGAGACCACAAGGGCCATCCAGTCCAACTCCCTGCTATGCAGGAACACACATCAAAGCACTCTCAAAAGATGGCCATCCAGCCTCTGCTTAAAAAGGAGATTTCACCACACAATACACTACCACACTCCGAGGTAATATATTCCACTGCTGGGCAGCTTTGACCATCAGGAAGTTCTTCCTGAGGTTCAGGCATAGAGCTCTGTACCAGGGCCAGATGTTGCTCCCTTCTTATATGGCTGCCCATAGGCAGCCAGAATCTTGCTGGATGCATTTCCACAGATGAGTGACCAGCGAGTGGAACTGTACCTAGAGACCTTCAGAACCCCTCTCCCTCTGAATATGGTCCAACTGGAAAAGAATGAAGGAACCATCAACCTCCATCAACCACCACTGATAATCCAAAACTTCATTTGGTAACACTTGAACTGCCATGGTTGTCCTTTGGAATGCTGGGGTCTGTAGTTTGATGAGGCATTAGTGGGTTCAAAGTGTAGCAGTTAAAATGCTGACCAGAGCCACTAACAGGGAGCAGATAATTCCCTTGTTAAAACAGCTTCATTTGCTACCTGTTTGTTTCTAGGCACAATTCAAATTGATGGTCAGGACCTATACAGCCCTATACAGCTTAGGTCCAGATTATTTGAAAGACTGTATCTCCCTATACAAACCTCCTAGAGCGCTGAGATCTGCTTAGGAAGGCTTTCTCTTGGTCCTTCCAACTTCCTAGACTTGGCTGGTGAGAACATGGGAGACAGCCTTCTCAATGGCTGTTCCCGTCCTGTGGAATGTTCTTTCACGGGAGGCTAGGCTGGTCCCTTCCCTGCTCTCCTTTTGCTGGCAGACTAAGGCCCTTTCCACACGAGGCAAGGGAATTGCTACGTGCCATTACCTACTGCTTCTTCTGAGGTCGGAAGCAACGCGGACTGTCCCTGAAGCCATTCCACAGGGCTCCTCCTTGGTCCAGGGCAAATCAGAGCAGTGCAAGGTCTGTAGATCTGCACAGCTTCCAAAATGGCAGCTTCCAGCTTCCAAAATGGCGGTTTCCAGTTGGTTGTGGGTCCCAACCAACTGCTGAAGCTCACCATGCCTAAAGCCCACTCTCTGCAGATCGCAGGCTCACATTGGTGCGAGCCTGCGAATCTGCACAAGGGAGCAGGAACGCAATGGTGCAGTCTTTAGAAAACATGCTGGACCCACTTGGGGTCATTTTGGAGTGGACTGAGGTGCGGATCTCCGGTAAGTAGTCTGCTCCTGGTCCGCTCCAAGGTGCAGACGACCTCCGTGAGAGGATGCACTGCCCCGTTCTAATTGCCTGGTGTGGTAAGGGTCTACAACATTTCTTTTTAACCAGGCTTTTATGTGAGCTAAGGAATTTTTTATTTATTTATTAACCTTTTTTTAAAATTGCATACTGAAATAGGTTTTTAGCATTTTATATGTTTTTAATGTTTTTAACTTATTTTTGTAAGTTGCCTTGGGTCCCATTCTGAGAGAAAAGGCAGCATACCAAGATGGTAAATAAATAGGTAAGTAAGTAAGTTAAAACCCTCTGGGAGAGAATTCTAAGCACTCCTCCCTAAAGTGCAGCTCCCAGGATTCCATAGGATGGAACCATGTCCATTAAGATGGAATCATAGTGCTATAACTGTGTTGTGTTAAAGGGTTCCTGGCTACATTTACCATGAATATGTCATGCACTTACTCTCAATCTAGGATTGCCAGGTTGGATGTAGCCTGAACAGACTGAGAGGTAGGTTGAAGATATTATAAAAAACTCTTAAGCTGGGCAAAGGTACTCTGAGTGGGATGAAATCTTGTACCCACTGTATCTGAACAGGTTGGACATGGAACTGGGATGAGCTCTGAAACCAGGTAGGAAGTGAAGCAGCAACACAGAATGCAAGGTATTCAATTTAATAAAACACACACAAGTGTTTCCTTGGCCAAAGGATCCTGCTGATAATCAGAACTGAGTTCAGTCCAACCTACTAGCAGTAGTGATCCAGAAGGATAGCTTTATTCTTCAAGCTTTACATTTATATACTGTTATTCTTGATTAGGAAAGCAGAATAAAACATACATCAGCAAGATCAGTATTTCACTCAAGACTGACTACTTGTTATTTCTTATTTAACTCTTCCATCGGCAGTCTGGATGACCAGAGTGGTGTGCAATTATCATAATGTTCACAAACGAGTCTATCACTGATGTATTCCTGATTTCTGCAATAGCAGTTTCATACACAAGTTAACAAAACAGAGCTTAGGCCATTTCTGCACTAGACTGTTATAGCGCTATGATTCTACCTGCACATCCTATGGAATCCTTGGGTTTGCAGTTTCAGCAGGGGCCGGATGGCCCCTCCCGAAACTGCAAACCCCAGGATTCCATAGGATGTTGCAAGTGGAATCATAGTGTTATAACAGTCTAGTGTGGAAATGGCCTTAGTCATATAATATGTCAATAGAAGCAGTTAATAGTATTCTTGTTACTCATACTGATGAGAGGGCAACTGAGAATCTTTGGTCATCCCTCATGTATATTTTAAGCCAACACTACCTACCTTCCCTTATTTTCAACTTCAGACTTTCAGCTGCATTTGTTCCCTCGCTTCTCTGGTGGAGAACACGGAAAGATGAACAGAGTCCCTGATCTTTGTCACCAGTAGCTGCATACCTATCCTCGTACTCTCCACTGGGGAAGCAAGAGCTGTGTTTGGAGGGAATGGTTGTGGCTGAAAGTCTGAGGTTAAAAAGTAAGGGAGACAAATACTTTCATGTGATTTCACAGGGTTTTATAGTACCTCCTTCTGCTTCTTAATCTGCTTGGGCTTAAAACTACAAGAGCCCTGTCCCTTACCCAGCCTGACACCCCACACGAATCTGAATTTCCTTTTGACAATAAGAAGTCAACATGTACTATGATGTATCCAGTGGTATTTCCATATTTGTGTTATTTATTTATATAAATAAATATATTTATATATTTCATCCTATATCATAAAATCTCTGGTAGTTTACAATAAAATCAAATGAACAATTTAAAAAGGAGAAGACTAGGATGGTTGAATTTAAACAATAAAAATAACATAAACATTCTAAAAATATATTAAATTGCACCGTTTAAAAAGCTGAAGCCCAAAAAACACAAAACCATGTATTGTATTCATATTGAGTGAAGCTATTAGACTGTAAAGTGTTTTATGAAAAGGCAGATTTTAACTTGGTGTCAGAAAGGGATGGTTATAATGACATTTAATCCTATAATGCCAAACCATTCCCCTCAATAAGGATATATTGCTCCAATCTTCTTTTTGTTACCACTAAGCACCAACCTTCCTAAACTTTGGAGAATTCTCTCTTTTTCTTTTTTGCCATTCCTTTGCTTAGGCCTTAGTGTAAACTTGTTTAATATTAGGGCATATTTGTGATGAGACAGGTGGCCTAGTTGTACAACCATTTAACATTTGAGTTGTAAAAATTATTTAATTATTGGGAAACCTTGGTTATTTGGAATCTTGTTGGTAACTCACAGCATGAGCACAACTGCCAAACCAATTGTTGAATGCTGAATTGACAGGTAGGTAAAACCATTGATTCAATGGGTCTACTGTAGTCAAGACCTATGACAGTATTTACACCTTTCTTAAAAAAATTACAGAATGTGGCTAACATTGTTGTAAGCTCCTTTGATCATGGAAAAAGCAGCATGCAAATAAGCAAGATGCAGATACTGATGCCTGGTGAGTACTTGATATCCTTTACACGTCCTGGACATGACGTGATTGCTGCATTGACTGGTGGCTTCCATATCATTGAGGGATGAATATGCTCTGGGTTTTACTCTGAATTTTACAGTAGCTATCCAAGGTGCAGATCCTGTTTGGGGATAGGATTAAGAACCTTGGATAGCTCTCATAAAGTTCAGGGGAAAATCTGGAGTTGCTTCAGCACCATACTACATGAAAGCCACCAGCTACCATAATGTGTTACTCTAGGAAAGCCCTAATCTACTACCCTTGTAGTATGTTTAGAGGACATAAGTAACACCAGCCCCTTGGGAGCCTAAAAACACCCAAGCCTATTCTGGACTGCAGTAGTGATGATTTCTGTACCAGTTTCTAGCCTCAATAACATTTATTTACAACTGTTTATAAAATATTCATTGAGTTCTGCTGATTTCAACGTGGTATAAACAAACAATAAAACACACAATATATAAAATACCCGACATTAAAATGCAATATTTGCATAGTCCACAGAATTAGATGTTCAGCTGGACTACACAAGGAAGGCTTGACAAAAAAAGAAAAGTACATTTGCAACACAAGTCAAAAATTCAAAATTGCTGGATCACATTAATTTCAGAATGTAGAATATTCCTCATTACAGGTGCCAAAATGCTAAATGTGCTTTTCTGAATAAATTGCAGAACAAATCTCAGGGGCAAAAGGGTAGACAACAAAAAAAGTGGACTTTCAGGTCAACAGCTCCCAGGTTCTTTAGGGCTTTATGAAGTAGCCATAAATGTGACCTGGTAGCAAACAGGCAACCAATTTCTTCAGCAGATGTGTAGCCGTTAGGTAACCTATGTTGAATGCTACACATTCCCCTTTGGAAACATGTTCTCATGTTTCAACATAACCCACGTTGAAAGCTTTCCACACCACATGCACCTTCTGGACCAATCTTAAGTCAATCGCACATGGAGCTCATTGTAGTAGTCTGGCCTTGAAGTTACCAGTGCCTGAATTGCTAAGGCCAAGCTTACCTTAATGGGAAATCACTGTGATCTGTTCTTGTGATGTATCAAATAGGATGAAAGACAGATGTGCTAGCTGACAGTTTTCTAATCCTAACAATGCACATTCTAGTTTTCAAACCAAGAAAAACTCACCTTTCTCCTTTGGTAATTGTGTAATCAAAGGTGTCCCCATATATGCCATTCTATACCATTTCTTCTCCCATGAGTTATCAGAACCGCATTAATTCATTGTTAATCTAAGCCTATGCAAAACCCTTTGAAATTCTTGTAGAATCAATCTTCCTACCTGCTGAGTTTAATTTTAGACTTCAGTTCTGTCATTAAAGATACAGGAAGAAAAGAGACAGGGGGGATTTATTCTTTCATCTGGACAGTATCTAGCCTCATTTTCATCACACACACACACATGTAATGGCAGTTCTAATATTCTGTATCAGAATAGATCTCTATCTCCATTATCTTTAGGATTTTTAACTTGAAATGTTTATAATCTATAGGAAAATTCATTATCTCAGATAGTGAAGATCAGTGGAAGCTTTTAGAAAATTCAATTGTCTCTCTGTATGAACTCTTAATTCCATCAATTGTGTAGGTGGCAACAATCTGTGTGGTGGTGACGCCAATTCCTCCTCTCCCAAGCTTCCTTCCTAATTAGACTATTGTAATATGATCTACATGGGGACTGTTCTTTTTAAGTGTTTGGAATTTATAGGTAGAGCAAAATGTAGTGGCCAGACTGTAGTTGGGTGTGCACATTAGTAAGCATTGTCCAGATCCTTAATTCTGCTTGTGTGGTGAAAATCTACATTCGTAGTTATGTGGTGGTTCTGCTACCTACTCTTACACTGAAGAATGACATGGTGAATTCAACTGTGCATCAACCAATGTGCCCACTTATAGATCCATTGTACAATTGAGATTGTACCGTGACCGTCTTCACAATCCCAGTGACTGTACAAATGGTATGTTTGGCAATGCCAAATAGGTAGGCACCTTCCAAGAATATGCATGTGAATCTGCAGGTGAAATAATGACACTTATGGAATTCCACTCAGACTACTGAAAACAGAATACATCTGTTGAATAACAGGGGGGGGGACACCGACAATTACATGGGAAAGGGAACTTAACATGTGCATATTATACTAACAGGATTCCAGCCCACATATCATTTCTCTTGTATCAACTGCACTGGTTTCCAGTTTGCTGACTCAATTGAAGTATAACATTAATTCTGATGTCTGGACACTTATTATGACAATCTCCATAGCCATGACCAGAATCCAAAAATGCTAGTACATTTTTGAATTCTCCTTTTGTTGGTATTGCTGCTGCTGTTGTTGTTATTGTTGTGTGCCTTCAAGTAGTTTCCTGCTTATGGTGACCCTGAGGTGAACCTATAGTGGGGTTTTCTTGTCAAGAATTGTTCAGAGGGACTTTCTCATTGAGGCTGGGTGAGTATGACTTGCCCAATATCACCCAATGGGTTTCCATGGTTGAGTGGGGATTCAAAACCTGGCTTCATAGAGTCCTAGTATGAACACCATCACGCTGGCTCCGTGAGTTCTTGTACAAATTAATTAATAAATGAAATGCTGATCCCCCCCCCCTCTCTCTCTCTCATTCTAGTATTTTCCATATCTAGTTTGAGTTTTAATTGTCCATTTCAGACCAACAATTGTTAAACATATAGCATAATGACAGTAATATTTCACAACAATATATAGTTTGTGGGGAAAATCAATATTGCCTCCTTCTTTGAGGACTCCTGCTAAGCTCTGGGAGAATTGGGAGCCTGAGAGTCACTGTTCCTGTTAATCAAAAAAGTCCCAGCATTTCAATCTTGTGAATCTCAGCTTTATTATGTTACTGGAGATTCCTCATCCATTGCGAGGCCAGAATAAATCCTGTCAGGTTAAGAACAGAATGTTGGCACAACATAAGGCCAAGAAACTGGAAAGCATGGCTAATGTCTTAACAGTATTATTTGATAGCTGGTACTAACACTGGGCAGCCACAACTTGTACTCATTTAGAACTCCCCGCTCCATGAAATCCCACCTTGGTTTGGTCTTTCAGTCTCTGGGCAGTAAAATAGTTTTAACTCCCTTCTAGTCCTCAAATACCTGTAATGCAGACACCGAATCTATCACACTGGGATGGAGTTCAGTGAAGACCCCAATCAGAGCTGTTGTTGGATGAATATTCTTTCTTTGTGTTAATAATAATAATAATAATAATAATAATTATTATTATTATTATTATTATTATTATTATTATTATTTATATCCCACCTCTCCCTATGGATCAAGGCGGTACTACAACAATACATTAAATACATTAAATAATAATAATAATAATTATTATTATTATTATTATTATTATTATTTTTATCCCGCCTCTCCCAGTGGATCGAGGCGGCATTACAACAGTATATAAATACATTAAAAACACTAAAATGTAACCCATCCTCCCCCCACCAACCCTTCTAACCCCCTAAAACACATTAAAAGCATTAAAACATAACCAATCCTCCCCACCCACCAACCCATCTAAAACCAACCCCCTAAAACACATTAACTACAATCAACTAACTATTAAGAACTATTAAGAATATATGTGTGTTTGATGTGTATGTATTCTTCTGCAGTTCTCTCCTCTGTTTTCTTTTGTAGCTAGTGCTTTCTATTCACACACTCTGCCTGTGGTGCTTTAGCATCTCTCCTCTCATATCTTTTCCAAAAGAATCACCTCATGTTAGGATTCTGATCTATGCTGCATTCTGACATCATGATCACATTCTGTAACTAAAGAAATAGCCATAGCATATAGAATCTACTACCCCTTAAAACATATAACTTTCTGAAAGCGCTGGAGGCAGGCAGGCAACATGCTAGTTTCACAGTAAAACTGAGTGCGCACAAAAAAAATCTTTGTCAGCAATTGCTGCCAAAGGTTTTCATGTAGTTGGAAACCTTTAATTTTGTCGAAAATGTTATCTCAACAACGAAGGGTTGCCTTCTCGAAGAAGCCTGGATAAAATCCAGAAGTAGATGTCAAAAGAGAGAGAGAATGAGAAACAGAAACATACAGCATGATTTTTTAAAATATTAGAGTAGAATCAATAAATGTATCAATTTTCAGCACTAACAGTAATTTTGACATTTTTTTATGGATCATTTTGAAATTTGGAACAGTTATAGACTCTATCCAACACACCACTGATGCCATGTTTCAAGTTATTAATCCAATAGGGGCCGTTTTTTAAAAGCAATGGGATTTTGAGACTTAAAAATGGTAGAACTTTTCTTTTGGCAACTCAGGTGAATTAAAGGAACATTCCTGTGTCAGGTGGGCAGTGTTCTTAATATCGCAGCATCAGCTACGTGGTGATTTCTGCTGGATGGAGGTGGAATTGCTGCTCCATCCTCTGGGCTAGAAACTTGATTTCCCATGGCCCTTAATAACAATTGGATTGGAAGAAACAATCATCAATGACTTAAGCATAAGGCCTTGGGCTCCTTTGAAACTGACCCTCTTGCCCAGGATGAGTTTGACATAGGATAGGGGTGTGCAACTGTGTGGGGGTTCACAGATCATTTTTCTTTACAGACTGCCCAGCAGGGCCACACCCCTAGCCCCAAAACCTCCAAATACCTTCTTTTGCAGCCACTCTCAAAATGGTGACAGGAAGAAATGCACATTCATCTCAGGAATTTTGAGAGGTACTACAGAGGGAAATGGAGGTATTTCCTAAATGGAACTTCTCAAAATGGTGACAGGAAGGCCCTTTTTGCCCGCATTTTTTTTTGCACGAGCGGCCCTTGAATGTCGCATGAGTGGGAGCGTCGGTCCGTACGATGCACTCCCACTCATGCAACACTCAGGAGGTTAAAGCAGGGCACACGTGCATTTTCTTATTTTCGGCTATAAGTTATAAGCCGAAAATACTGTGCGGTCGCGCAATGCTTGCGGCGCCCTCGCACATTTACCTGCGTGCGGTGTGTTGGCGAACCGGGACGGTTGCACTACCTTCCCCCAGCACAGTCTACAGCTCCCAGACTGCGCTGCGGAAGGAAGAGGCGGGGTGCTAGCATGACGGTTGCGCGACCGGAAACCCAGATGCGGTAGAATGGAGGGGCAATGTGAATGTCTCGTGCCAGAGGCTGCTTGCGCGAATGGCACCCCCCCACCTCCACGAGCAAGTAACATGCAAAAAGGGCCGAAGTAGAGGGTTGTATCTTCCTGTGACTATTTTGAGAAGAATATGGAGGTATTTGGGGCAGTATGGGGTTCAGGGTGCTTTTTGGTGGCAATGGGTATTTTTGGATGTGCTCATGTATTTGTGGGGTTTTCTGCATGATTTCAGGGCAAAACATTGTAGGGGAAGAATCTAGCAGAGACTAATACTGTGCTGCAGCAAATGATTATGACTGGGGACTGAAATGTGAGAGGGGTTGGTCTTTGCTTGTAATTTCATGCCATATTCTGAACAGGGAAAATTCCATTTTTTACAATATAAGAAATTCTTCCTTCATTTCAGCACGATTGCATGTTCACAATAATTTTCTGCAAATTATACCTTTATTTTGCTGCACAGTACAAAGTTGCCTCTTTTTAAATCTAGACCCTTAAAAAAATGAATGGTACATAACAGATGCTTCATACAGGTTTTTATTTTTATTTTTTATTTTTTTTAAAAGAACACCAGATGGGCAAGGTGGTGAAAGTGGGTAGGACATGCCACCGCTTAGCTAGCAGCTTCCAACAGCAAACATAAGGAGCTGTTCCAAGGGAAAACATTTTTGGTTATGTTACAGCAATGAGCTCAGACTTTGCAAAGTGCTATTCTGGAGCTGTACATTTTCATGCTTGCTAAGGTACAATGTGTGTCTCTTTTATCAGGATGCAGAGTGGCCCATTACATCATGGAGGGCAGAAAATTTTGCTGTAGATAGAATGGCAATTGACAAAAAAATACTGTATGAGCCAGAAATACATAACAAATTCTTTTTTAAAAAAATATGAAAAGGTCCTTGGTACTTGCTTGGGACAAAAAGGGTATCTATGCCCAGGTGAAAATGCTGAGCAGTTAATGCTGCATAATAAAAATCAGTTCACATAACATGCATAGACAATGACTACGAACTATCAACACATAAAAATTAGAATTTCTAGAGGACTGCCAACAAGCTATTGTATCCTAAATAAATTATATCGATCTTTTCATATCTGGATTCAACATAGACCCTTTCCGCACCAGCCTATTAAAACGGTGCAGAGCAACCTCCAACGGAGGTCTTCTGCAACATGGAGCGGACTGGGGTGGACTACTTTTCGTAGTTCCGCACCTCGGTCCACTCCGGAGCGACTGGAACTGGTCGTGCAGCATGCTTTTCTAAAACTTCTTTAAGAGGTTTTTAAAAAGTACGGAGTGCGCAACTCCGTGTCGCTCCGTCGCTGCGCTCTGGTGCGGATTTGCAGGCGCACACTAGTGCATGCCTATAGATCTGCCAGAGGCGGGCTTTAGGCTGGTGAGCTTCTCCGGTTGGTGGAGAGCCTCCACAAGGTTGTGGTTCGATCCTGTCGGGCCCCAAGGTTGACTCAGCCTTCCATCCTTTCACAGGTCGGTAAAATGAGTACCCAGCTTGTTGGGGGCATGTATAGAAAAATGTTTTGAAATACATGCTAAATTGTTCACCGCCTCGATCTATATGGAGAGGCAGGATACAAATCAATAAAAAAAAAAGCCACCATTTTGGACACCGGAGCAGTGCGGAGCGACGAGCTTGCACTGCTCCTCGTCAGGACAGACCCAAACGGACCCACCAAAAAGCCAATGAGTAGCGGCAGGGAGAATTTCCCTCGCTGCATGCGGAAAGGGCCATAGTTTCAGTTGTCATTTTACTACTATAGAATCCAGTATGAAAAGTAAAATAATGGCTAGAATCCTATTAGTATCTTATCAATGCATACATTTCATTATGGAAGTTTTGCCCAATGTGGAACAGCCCTATTCAGTTTACAGTTATGGAAATGGAGTTGCATATTTGCCATGTGTGTGGTTGCTGGGTATTATTGAACATTGTGCATGGATGTACATGTTCCTTCACACAGTTTAGTGCTTATGCACATGTGCATTGCATATTGCACATACAATTGTACATTTGGTTGCACATTTGGTTGTGTAATTTCAGAATTCACCAATGAGGCAGCATTGTACAGTGACTACGTATCCCTGTGAATATAAACATATATTCCATCTTGATACAGGATATTGACCAAAGGGTCAAAAATACTAATAACTAGGCACTTGGATATAGTCTAGATCAGTGCTACTCAAAATGGTGGTCCCTGAGCCATTGGCTGCCAAGCCCTGGAGAGTTTGCAGAAAAGAAAGAAATAGTTGTAGTCGCTGGGCACACAAATATGTTGCTGGCTTTTGGCACATTGGGGAAAAATCTTGCTAGTTGCCCATATCAGATGGCTTAAGAAACACGGTTAGAGATCATTGTTTGCCAATCATAGTTGAATCATGTCTCTACCGAATTGAAATTAGAAGTACATGATATATTAACACCTAGAGGTAAGGCAAACCAAGCCTGAACTCTCACTGGCAGTGAGGAGGACTAATATGAACCTGTTGTACTTTGCATGTATCATGAGATGACATGATTCAAGATAACAATGCTTGGTAAAGTGGAAGGTAGTAGGAAAAGTGGGAGACTGCACTACAAGTGGATTGGATCAACCAAGGAAGCCATGGCCCTGAACTTGCAAACTGCAAAGCCCAGGATTCCATAGGATGTTGAAAGTGGAATAATAACACTATGACAGGTTAGTGCTGAAATAGCCAAAGACTCTTGGAAGTCTCTCATTCAGAATATTGCCGTAAGCTAAAGCCAACTTGATGGAAAATGACAAGCAATATGAGGAAAAGCAAGGAGAGCCAGTGTGATACAGTGGTTTGAATGCTAGATTAGGTCTCTGGGAGCCCTGGCACCAAATCTGTGCTCAGCCATAGAAACCCAATGGGCAAATCACATTCTCTCAAGCTCAGAGCAAGGCAATGGCAAACCCCCTATGAACAAATCTTGCCAAGAAAACCCTGTGATAAGTTTGCCTTAGGATCACTATAAGCCAGAAATGGCTTGAAGACACGTAACAATAACAAAGGCAAAATGGATATTTCACACACACACACACACACACACACACACACACACACACACGATATCTTGTATAGCTTTCCATAGATTTTCCCAAGATGCTAGACTACATCGACCTCCTTACAACTTGAAAACAAACTATTAATATGTGTCAACAGCTTAAGGAGCTGGGTATGTATAGTCTGCCGAAGAGAAGGTTAAGAGCAGACATGATAGCCATGTTTAAATATTTGAAGATATGTCATGTTAAGGAGGGAGCGGCCTTGTTTTCTGCTGCTCCAGAGACTAGGACAAGGAGCAATGGATTCAAGCTGCAGGAGAGGAGATTCCACCTTGACCTCAGGAAGAACTTCCTGATGGTCAGAGCTGTCCAACAGTGGAATATGCTGCCTCAGAGTGTGGTGGAGTCTCCTTCTTTGAAGGTGTTTAAGCAGAGGCTGGATAGCCATCTGTTGGGAATGCTTTGATGGGTGTTCCTGCATAGCAGGGGGTTGGACTGGATGTCCCTTGTGGTCTCTTCCAACTCTATGATTCTATGATTCTACTTTTCACCAATTTTTGTTGAGAGTCATAGGTGGAGCTTTGACAAATTTTTCTTTTGGACCGCAGATGCCATAATCCCCCAGTCAGAATGGTCAGTGGCTGTGATGACTAGGGGATTCTGGGAGCTGTCATCTGAAAAAGTAACTGTGCCAGGCTCTAGTGTTAAGATAATGAAGAAATGGAACTGAGCAGCAGAACCAATGGACAAAACATGCCATCAGAGCTCTCCTCAAATTTCACCTGAATCATAGAATCATAGAAATGTAGAGTTGGAAGAGACCACACGGGCCATCCAGTCCAACCCCCTGCCATGCAGGAACACCCTCAAAGCACTCCCAACAGATGACGATCAAGCCTCTGCATAAAACCTCCAAGGAAGGAGACTCCACTACTCTCCGAGGCAGCAGATTCCACTGCCGGAAAGCCCTGACTATCTCCTTTCCTGCAGCTTGAATCCATTGCTCCTTGTCTTGGTCTCTGGAGCAGCAGAAAACAAGCCCTCTCCTTCCTCTACATGGCATCCCTTCAAATATTTAAACATGGCTATCATGTCCCCTCTTAGCCTTCTCTTCTGCAGACTAAACATACCCAGCTCTCTAAGTCTATCCTCATAGGGCATGGCTTCCAGGCCTCTCACCATGTGGGTCACCCTCCTCTGGACTTGTTCTAGCTTGTCAATATCCTTCTTGAATTGGGGTGCCCAGAAGTGGACACAGTATTCAAGATGGGGTCTAACCAAGGCAGAATAGAGTGGTACCAGTACCTCCCTCGATCTAGACACCATAGCCCTATTGATGCAGCCGAGAATTGCATTGGCTTTCTTGGCTGCTGCATCACACTGAAGAAAACGTTTTAGGATGACTTGGAGGATCTTCTACTTGGGAGGGGGAAAAAATCCCTTCGCAATAATAAGGTTAGAAAGAAAAATGGTTTTCATTAGATTTGATTAAAAAGAAGGGTGAAATAAATGGGGTAGGAAAGAGGTGCTAAAGTGCAGCGGCAGGAAGTGCAAATGTTTCTAGATTTGGTTTTACACTGTTTTGATGTCTGTTCTGTCACTGTTTTATGTTTGTATTAGATTATAAAATTCAGGTTGTGCATTTTCAATCTTCATCTAATATTATATGTATTCCTTAATAGAGAAGTCACCTGTGATTTTTGTAAAATCAATAAAGCACAATGAAATATATCTTTTCCTCAAGGGGTGGGGAGATAACCAGCTAAAACACCTTTCTAGAGACTTCGCTTTATGTGTGCATGCCAGGACAGAAAGAGTTGGGGCAATATTTGGAGCTTCCATTAAAAAGGAGGTGTCTGTGTCATGAAACATGCCCTTGACACCTGACATAGGCAAACTGAAAGAAATCCACAGGACTAAAGCAATAAAAGCACACCTAGATGAGGCTTGGAAATGATTATTTCATGGGGACATCATGTAATCTGAATGCCCACAAGGGAATCATTATATTACAACTTCTTAAGCAATCACTATAATGTCAGTTAGTTGCTACACCCAGACCCAATTCCTCCCAACTTCAGATCACATATAGGTTCCGAGGAAAGAAAAATATGCAGCCATAGGGACTATCTATATTTGGGCAGGTGAAAACAGGCAATGGGAAAGTCATAGGCTTTGCTGTGGGTTTTACCAACAGCAGGGCTTCTGACTCAGATAAGCAGAGAGCTCTGGGACAAACTGGAGAGGGGAGTTTTAGTATCTAATGGTTAATCCCCCTCTCACAAATATCACCTATGTACAGCATGGAGCTGCAGAATGGAATCCCACACTTTTAACTATGCAGGAGAATGCTTTACATCAGGGCTTTCCAAGCGGTGTGTCGTGACACATTAGTGTGTCAACTGAAGTGTGTAGGTGTGTCACCTTCCTGGGCTGAGAAAGACTTCCCTCACCTAAGCTATTCTCACTGCCGCCACCCTCCCTGGGGTCTTTGCTCAGCAAGGGAAACAGCAATGGGTCAGGATCAGGTAGGGGGCTGCCTTTCCCACTGCCGCCACCCTCGCCAAGGTCTTTCCTGGTGAGGGCAATGGCAGCAGGCCAGGATCGGGTAGGGGAGCTGACTTTCTCCACCCTAGATACACCTCTGGGTACTGCACATGCGTAATCAGTTAGTTTAACCTCTTGTTTGCTATCAAAACTGAATTAGTGTGTCATGATATGATGCATGTCTAAAAAGTGGTATATATCAATTGGCTGATTAATGGTAATTTTCACTCAATAATGGACGCTTCTTCTGATGGCTGAACCGGCATTTAGGTCAGGCCTGGACAAGCTCTGACCCACAAAACCAAAATCAGTCCTCCAGTTGATTTTAATCTATTGACTTGTCTGTAGGCAATCTCTGTTTAGTACACAAACAAACAATAAATACAAGTACTAGCATTCTGTATTATGGTTATAGATTCATAACCAAGAGTTACGGATCTGTAAATGCTTCATATTCACTAATGCTATGTATTCATAAATGCTCCACCCCAAAACCTACCTTAACAGTCAGTGGCTACGCTGAGTGGTAGAATTTGAGGCACAGTAGGATGATCTTTCCAAGCACATCCTTCCAGCAAGTGAGGCTGTGATGAGGAAGCATGACTGCTTCTGGTCAGAGTGGTACTGTTTCTGAATATTGCAGTGTTGCTCGCTGGCAGGACGGGGCTGGAAATGTTATCCTGCTACCCCCTAATCTGCAGCAGAACAGACCTACATTGCATGGTATGGTTGCTGGGTGTTAAGAAAGGTTGGGCCAGGAGATATTACTCAGTTTATGTGTTCATAATTAATAGGCAACTTAGGACCTTGGCTGAGGTTTCTTAAAGCCCATGTGCAATCAGTTTGGCAGCCCAGAAATTGTATAAGCTGATCTAAATGTTTTCTGATTTACAAATGAATTAACAAATGTGGACTTCTGGTCCAGTTTTTGTTATGGAATGCTTTGAGAACTTTCATTCTGTTCCACTTAGAAACATCGTAGGGAGAAAAATGGAGGAAAGAACTCTGTCACAATCTACCCTAAGAAGCGATGGCAAATTCCATCTAGTGTAATTTGAGAAAAAGTAATTAACCATGAGTTTTCCATTCTACACCATTCTGTTTTATGGAAGAGTTTTAAGAGAAATAATATTTTATTTGGATTGTTTCTCAGCACTATGAACTAGGACATTCAGACTCCAAAACAGGCCAAGCCAATCATACATTTTGTCTACAAAGTTACTCATTCACGTAGTTGGGAAATGTGAGAGACAGTGCTGGGTCTCTCAAGCAGACTAAACTATTGGCAAGGCAGAAGCTGAACAACAACCAGTGCCACATCCACTCTCACAGAATTTGGCAGATAAACAGGCAAGCTTAGTTTTCTTCGTAAAATACATAAAGATAGTTATACTTACTAAAACTTGCGGATAATGAAATGCATGGTCTATGGGAGGAGAGAGAGTGAATAAAAATGGCTGCAGGTTAAAGTGTTGCAAGAAGAGAAAGGGTGTGGTAAAACAGGCAAACAGGATGTCACCACAATAGAAACTAGTGAGTGAAACTAGCGAGCACACAAAGATTCCTAACACACACTACCTCTGCTTTTTATATAGCACACAGTGCCAAAATGAAGTAACATTGTGTAACTGCACATAACAAAAATCCCAGTGGGTTCACCATCTCTTATTCTCAGACCTAGGTGCTCAGGTACATCCAGCGGGGCAGACCAATACATAGCTTTTCACAAACACATTCCATTGACTTCACGAGACATATTCCTAGCCCAGGCATGTTTAGGACTGCAGCCTTAGATTGCAGGCTTAAACCGCAGTCCCAGAAGAAAGAGAAGTGCAGGGAGATGTGGAATTCAGAATTTCCTATAAAGGAAATGCCTCCAGCAACACACAAAGCTACTCCAAAGTAATTACCCTGAGGTCAAACCCTCAGGTAAGCCTGCGTATGTGAACATAATCAAAGGCAATGAAACTAAAGAAGCAGCCCTGAGAGAAGAGCTAGAAGATAAAAGTACAGATCAGGGTGAGTCAATGAGTATCCTCTAGATAGGCTCTGGAAGGAGTCATAAATCTGCAACTAGCCCTGCCAACGGATTGCTTTTGGCATATGGAAGCTAATCCACAACTCCTAAAGATATTATGTTATTGACTGATTTATGATGAACAAGGACATCTTTCCTTTCCTTCCTCTCCCACCCCTCCACTTTTCTCCCCCCCCATTCCTGACATTTCAGGGCATTGGTAAAAAGCTTTTCAATAAGTCCTTTCAAGTGTTCTGTTTCTCAAAACTTCACAACCGACTTCTGACAAAAAGGAAGAACAGTGATTAATTGCTGTTTGCAGCCCTGCATGTGAAAATAGCAATTTTCAAATTGTATGATTTCTTCCCCACCCACCCCCACCCCACCTTGTGCAAATGCAATTCATACCTTCCCTTCTGTGACTTTCCAAGTTAAACCACCATTTTAATATAATTCTGTACAAGATTAGATTAGGGGGAGGTGAATCAAACTTTCTCCATTGAATATTCAGGCACTGAATGCTCTTGAAGAACACCATAAATCATGGTTGTCAGAAGTTTCAAAGGAATCAGTCTATACAGTTACCTTGTCTATTATTTACAAAGCACAGGCCTCCAACAATATATTTCTACTGTGCTGCCTGGACCTGATTTACATACAGTTGTCTTTCCTTTCCTCTCCTCCCTCCCGCTCAATCTTTTTAATCTAAGCTTCTTTGGTTTAAAAAAAAGAAAAAGAAAAAGAAGAAAGGATCATAATTACAGATTTTCATTTTAACTTTGAAACCAGTGACTTTTATTTTGATTGCCTCATAATTACCGGGCTCATGTCGATTTAGCGTCCATTTGGATTCCTCTGCAGTGATGTCTCTGTATGTTGGATTGGCAAGTAATGAACCGTGTGAATTTAGAGGTGGCGAACTATTGCTTTCCAGACACATAACTCACCGTGAAATTGCATAGCCTTTAGTTAAGGCCTTTTTGCTTACTCTTAAATACTTCTTGGCAACTCTACCCGAGATTCTCTAATGAAATGGCAGCATTACGCTGAAGTATCTCATGCTAGCTAATGAAAGAGGTTTTGAAAAGAGGAAAAGAAGAAAAAAAGGAAGGAGAAGAAGAAGTCAGGCTTGTCTATCAAGCCTGCCAGAATTGTTCGTTGGCATTTTACAGTTACGGTGCATTGTGGTGATGATACATTCATACATAATCTTACACACCCTGGTCAAGGATCCTCCATATCAGTAAATTATCCATGACCTACATTCCCTACAAGGAATGTAGCAAACAAGGTGTTTCACTGCAATGGACTGATAATAGGATGTGCTGCATTTCCTATGGCAAGACATACGGCCACATTTAAAATGTATGAGACAATGTATTATTTAAAGAAATCGAGTTGGGGAAGGAAGTATCTATTTATTTATTTATCTATCTATCATTGAACTAAAGGATTTGTGTATATGGTACGTCTGATATGTTACTGTAATTGTACAGAAGCAGGCATCTTTGTGTTGCCTGAAGAACTGGTTTGATCTGCATTTTTAAGAGAACCAATCTGATTCACATTTCCTGAGTGAAAACCTAAATTGCAACACAGACATCCTTTGGTTTTCAGATTTCTTCAGTTCTTAGGGAAATAAAAGGGGAAATAAAAAAAAAATACATGCAAGAAGTGCATTTTAGATTGAGGTGCCTGGAAAAGGGTGTTTTTAATGATCAAATTGTGTACAAAATGCATACATGTGAAATAATATGATCAAAAGAGAGGTGAAATTCAATGTAAAGTTGCAGATTGGAATGGTAAAAGAATGAATTTAGGAATGAATGCAAGGGAAATGGACATAGTCTGGACAGAGGTTGATCCATGCCTCCCTACCTAATCTTATGGCTAGGCATTAATTGCTAAAATGAATGAGTTCTGGTAGAGTGAGTGAATTTCATTGGACTTGGTTCAGATTCATATTCAGGCATGATTACCTTGGACAGATTCCTTGCCCTTCCTGATTGGACACTTGTGAAGATAAAATGACATTGTCTGTTGTATGCTGCCTGAAATAAAGCCATTTGTGCTGTGTAAAGTCTCTAATGTAAAGCTTTTGTGTAGTGTCCCAAAGTAGGTTATAGTGAGACTTTGCTACCCCATTTGCCCTTTTCTTTTCTTCCCAGTGTCCCACACAGAGATATGTCCCTGGCCACAAGCACAAGGACAAGTTCCGACTCCTGTGCAAAGGATCAATCCATGACTAATCAAGATACCTACTCTACCTTTGAAATAAGGAATCCCATTTGAGCTAGAAAAGAAAAACCCAGTAAGTGCAGTCCTGGAACTCCCTTTAATAGGGTCAAGAAAGATTCATAATCCCAACACAGTAGATCTTTCAGAGCTCTAGCGTTATTGCTTCCCCTAGAACTTCTTCTAGAACTTCAGTGTCAGTGCCACTGGTTCTTAAAACCTTGAAAGAAATCAAGCTTAGAGGGAGGGAAATTTGAAAGTGAATCACAAATTTCTGTGTGGAAATACTACGCTCAGGAATAAGAACAGACTTAATTTAAATAATCAAAGAGACAAAAACACTACCACTTTTTACACTTGGATCCAGTAATGTGGTGTCTCTTTGTTTGTTGCTTTTCTTGTGTACCTTCAGGTTGTTTCTGACTTATGGCAACCCTTAGGTGAACCTATTACAGGGTTTTCTGGAGCTGAGCCAGCCCCAGTGTAGTGCTCTGAGTGTTGGACCACAACCCTTGAGACCAGGGTTTGATTCCCTGCTTGGCCATGAAAACCTCTGGGTGATTTTGGGCATATCACACACTCTTAGCCCCAGAACTTTGTTTTTCATTAAAAACTGTAGAAGAATCCTGTGTGAAAAAAATATTCCATTTATATTGTTTCCACAAATTGTGTGTGTGTGTGTGTGTGTGTGTGCGCACGCGCACACACATGCCTTCAAGTCACTTATCAGGTTGTGGCTACCCCATGAATTTCATTGGGTTTGCTTATGCAAAGAAGACTTAAAAGTGGTTTCTCATTGCCCTCCTCTGAAATAAGCCCTCCAGTTCCTAGTCTCCTATCCAAGTACTAACCAGGTCTGATCCTGCTTAACCTCCAAGATCAGATAGGATTTAGTACCTGCAAGGTAATTAGGCTTGCTTGCAAGTTGGCATATAATATATTTATTCAGTTTAGATCCAGTGTTTTGTTTTACCATGGAATCACACAAATGTAGAATTGGAAAGGACACCAACAGTCATCTAGTCTAACTCCTTGGCAATTCAGGAACTCAAGTTGAAGCTTGCCTCACAGATGGCCATCCAACCTCTGCTAAAAATCTCCAGAGTAGGAGAGTCCCCACCTTCTGAGGTAGTTCCTTTCCCTGTCAAACTGTCAATGTCAGACAGAGGCCAAGCAACACAGAGGCAGCAACTGGAGTTTTATGGCTTTTAGTAAGTAGTCCGTAAATTAATCAAGGGTTTACAGCACCCAAAGCAAACAGAGGCAATAAATAAGGCCATAAAGTAATTAAGGGGTTACGTCACCCAAAACGAGTGAAGGCAGTGGAACTCAGGAACAGCAAGCCCATGGAACAGGTAGCAAAGTCACGGATGAATGACAGTTGTTGCCCCTTAACCCGCACTCCCCAGCATCTGCCTTAAATAGTCTTTAGCCCAGCTGGGGTTGATCAAGTGTCTGTTAACCTGGCCCGCAGCTGAAGGCCCTCTGACCTCAGCCGCTTCTCTAGCAGGCGTTTTGATTTATGAACCGCCACCTTTTCCAGCCGCCTCTGGAGGAATGTGGGGGGAAAGTCTGCTGCAAGCTCCAGGCTGGAGTCGGAAGCAGCAGCTTCTGTCGAGCCAGAAGCATTGGACTTCTCTGCTGTAGGTATCGGCCCTGGGTCAGCTGGGGAGTCGCTGGCAGGCCCCTCCCTTGCGTCTGCAGGAGCCCCCTCTCCCTCCAAGGCCTCCCATGGCTGGGACTCCAAGCCCAACTCAGAGTCCCCGTCTGAATCGGCAGCCCGTTCAGCCTCCCGCTCAGCCTGGCTCATGACACAAACAGCTCTTACCATCATGAACTTCTTAATAGTTAATTAAAATATCTTTTCTTGCAATAACTACAAATTACAGTGTAATTTGAACGCATTGGTTTGGACACGATCCTCTGGAACAGCAGCAAACAGGCTTGCTCCATCTTCCATGTGACAGTCCTTCAAATACTTGAAGATGGCTATCATATTGCCTTTCTACTTTATTTTCTTTTGTTCTTACATGTCTTGACAGTCATCCATTCTGCTTCATCTGCTAGACAAGATGGCTACCAATCTGTTTTTCCCCCCGGTGCCTATTTATGAGGTAAATTCATCTGTCAGTCTCTTTGTAGTCAATGTACAACATGTACGCCACCCCAAGTGCTGTCTTCTTTGTATCTGAAACTCTCACTGGTATTTGATTTCAAATTTATTACAAAACCTGCATGTCCATTTTATTGTTGGATATTGATCTCTGGGCTTGTACCTCTTCTGAGCTGTCCATGCCTAGTTTAGCTTGTCCCAAAGAAAAGCTGTTTTTCAAGTGTCATTTTCAACCCATCATTTTAACTGTAAATATTATAGTACACTTTATACCATTCCCTCAAGATCTTTCTCTGTATCCTTTGCACAGTAGCTTTAAAATCCCAGCAGAATTACTGTTCTCACTGGCAATGTGAGACTCCTTATTTGCTTAAAGGGGGAAACTAATTAATTGATTCTCCAGCCACTGAAACTTTCAATTCATTAACATGTGTGTGTTAATGACCCTTGAGGTCATTAAAGTTTCTCTAAATGCCCTCTTTCTCCCATAGGCCTTGGAGGAACAACCTTAGAGATGGTGTGTGCTAAAACTGTGGCAGAACTGTTAGATATGCACAGGGAATTAAGAAGCATATCATTTTCCTAAGCCTTGGCAATATCAAATCATCCTTTGTAGACAATTTGCATTTCTTCTTATTATTATACAATAGTTAGCCATCAAGTAGAACGTTTTAAAACCTTTTTGCACTGTAGCGAAACGACACTAAATTCAGGGGGGCTTCCATGCCCCTTTTGCTTGATGTATGCTTTTATTCTCTCTCTCTCTCTCTTTCTCTCTCTCTCTTTCATATCTGAACCAAATTCTTAAGGAGATACCCACTTTAGCAGTACATTTTGAAGGGATGTCATGTTGAAGATGGAGCAAGCTTGTTTTCTGCTGCTCCTGAAGCTAGGACACAGAACAGTGGATTCAAACTACAAGCAAAGAGATTTCATTTAAACACCAGGAAGAACTTCCTGATGGTAAGAGCTGTTCAACAGTGGAATATGCTGCCTCAGAGTATGGTGATGTCACCTACTTTGGAAGCTTTTAAACAGAGGCTGGATGGCTATTTGCTGCAGGTGCTTTGAGTGTTTGTTCTTGCATGGCAGGGGGTTGGACTTGATGGCCATTAGGGTCTCTTCCAACTCTTATGATTCTATGATTTCTGTATGGCAGGAATAGACAATCCCTAAGATTCCTTCCAAATCTATGACTCTAATATCTTAACTCCAAACATGTCAAGAGACAAAGCCCAATTATTCTGGGTTTTAACTTAAGCTTAGACTAACACTGATTAACTCTGATTGACAGTTTGGCTGACACAGGGCCCCATTAAAGTTTACATAGGCCCTAGGCATTCTTATATTCAATGTCTCACCTCACCTGAATGTACCACTAGAGGTGTTTTTTGTAGGCTCTAAAATTTTTATAGCCCCAAGGCACTATGTCTAAAGTCCCTAATGGATAAGGAGGCCCTGGAGTAACAGTGGCAAATTCCCTCTGCTTGATTATGCTTGGTCATTTGTTGAACATGGGGAAATCCATCTAAGTGTGAACTTTTTTTCTTATGCAAATTCTATTAATGTCACTCTGTGTAAAAATGTGCAGATTTTTTGCTGCTTTTCTGTCACTGAAAATAAATACTGCCATCTTGCTAGGCAGTTAAGATGTCGTAAGACAGGGTGAAGAACTGGTAACTTTGCCTGTTCACTTTTACGATTGTGGCACTGTTGCCATGATCACAAATGCCCCCAAATCTTAAAATCTAGGCACTTCTAGTGAGGGGTGGAGTTCTGTGGTGCTGGCAAGTGGGACGCTGAAGGATGACATGTCTAGCATTCTCCTGCCAAGCAAGTGGCAGCACAACAGGATGTTGTGACAGGACCCTACAGTGGCCCTTGCTTCTGGCACTTGCACTGTCATTCACTTAAGGGAAGAGGCTGTACAAGTCATCTTTCAGATGTCAGATGTAAATGAAATCATAGTCAAAGTCAAATGTTAGTCTATTAGTCTATTTGTTAAATATTTATTATTAAATGTTAATTATTAATTTTAGCTGCTTTTCAGTGTTGTTGATTCAGTCGACTCAAATCAAATCCACTTTTTATTTTTACTTCTTCTTTTAACTTATAATCCTCTGTCAGGGTTTTTTGCTTACCCTTGCTGAATCGCAAGTTGGTTAGATTTCTTTGTGGGCTTGGCAGAGCCTGAAGCCAATTTACTGGCTGCTTCAGTAAGGCTGTAGAAGCTTTTACCCCTTAAGCTCTGTCTGTGTTTTGTCAATACCCATGTCTTTGGCCTTTCTTCTTCACCGGCTCTGAGCACTAGACACTGGGATCTCGGGTCCAAACTGAGCACCTCCGATCCCCCTTTTTCCCAGGGGAAATCTGTCCTGTTTATTAAATCTCCAACAGGCACCAAAATCCTTGCTAAGGGGTAGACTAAAGCTGACTTCTGCATGTCTATCCTTCCACACCACCATCTTGCCCCCAGTCATATAAAGATTTTAAGGTGAGTTTCAGGGTACGAATGGGAAAGGGAGCATGGTTACATGTCCGATGCAGAATCTTGGCCAAAGACTGTGAAGGTGAGGATATGCTTCTTCAAATGACGTTTAAAAGAAAGGGAGAAATATTTACTTCTGGATGTTATTTAACTGTTATGAAGCTGTAATCTAATTGGTGCAGGCGCTGTTAAAACCAGCATAAGCTCTCATCAAATAAGGTGCCAAAATACAGTGTGGGAAACTTCAGTGTCTCCTGATCTCAGGGACACTTGGCTTGAGAGTGATAATTAGTTTAAAAATATCCCACCCAGATTGTGAGAGGTAACACTGAGCTTGTGAAAGATACAAATGGAGTTCTCCAGAACTTCTGGAGAACTAGTTGCTATAGAGCTATACTCTACTTAAAGCTTCCATTTGATGGATGGGGATCCTGTCCACTAATGCTACATCTTTCCCATGTACACCAGATAACTGGGAAAAATATTGTGAGAATGCATGTGATTTCATTACATGGCATCAAGTGGGTGATGACAGTGAAGGAAAAACAAGGGGTGCTCTATCTACCTACATGTCAATCTCTATCACCTCTATCATCTCTCCCTCTATTTCTTTCTCTATCTCTAGCCTTTTCCAGAGACCGGCGTTGTCTTGTGATGGCAATGTGAGAGATGTGGGACCATGACAATGCTCTGTGGTCCCATCCTTCTCCCATTGCCAGCTGGCATCATCACAGATTAAATCATTGATGGGTTTTCCCAGTGAATGACACTCAATTGTGTGATGCTCCTGAACTTACCTGCCTTGCAGAAGGCTCGGAAGTGTCATGGAGGTACTTCCTGCCCCAATGCAGCATGAGAAAATGCCCAACTGCACCGAGTAAGGAAGAGACACATTCATTACATTACCTTTTGCAGAGAGCCAGTCCAGTGCAGAGGGGAGTTCTCCTATAGCACTCCCTTCTTGGCAGGGCTGCGGCCAGGATTGCCATCGGAGGACAACAATATAAGCTAGGGTGCAGAAAGGGCCTTTGTTTCTGTCACTATCTCTATTGCTATGTCTTTAAAAATCTTGAATCTATTTCTTTTCCTTTTTTCAAATTCTATCTCTATCAAAAAGACCCTTTAAAACAGGTTGGGCAAAGTGCACCCCAAAAGTTGTTTCTGTATCCCCTGAAGGTCTCCACAATCCCCACCCCCAAAATATTTTTTGTTCCAAATGGGCAAGAATGCTTTCAGCCTCAGGAGTCCTATGGATTATTTTGCTATATTTTGAAGGACTTTTTTTTTTTGGAGGGGAGAAACTCAACTTTTTCTGGTCTGTATAAACCTTTCCCTGCCTCCAAAATAATCTGTTATAATAATCCTGAGGTACATCTGTCATAAAGCATTCTGTATCTGGCCAAAAACCATTATTTGAGGAATCAAAAAAAAAAAGTGGGTGAATGCACAGCTGCTGAAAAGGAAGCCTTTAAAATATTGGGATCAAGATCTGTACATTTCTAATGTGGTTATAGCCGTGAAGTATCTTGGAGTAAGTCAAGTGGACTTACAGAGCTAGGACTCACAGAGACGGCTTAGTGAATTAAATAATTAATTAAATAATTGAAGCTGGTCAAGGAAGGGTAACAAGTTAGTTTATGGAGGAAATGGGAAGAATACACTTCCATGGGTTGATCTCCCAGGAACCTCATTGTCCTGAGGATGGGGACCAACTGAGCAAGATCCCAAGTGGCACATATACTCAGAGTGCAGCATCACTTTTCAAGAACAAGTCAAGAACAATGATGGACCACACCAACATCTTAGGAAGAGGTATATGTCTGGATTGGCTTAAACTTCTCCCCCAATTCTCCATGAGAAACTCCTCATGTTTAAGGTTATTTTGTTCTCCAATCAGTACTGTCCATTCTGACTGAAAAAGGAAGGTCTTTTTAATATCACCTACTAGCTGATCCTTTTAACTCAAGAGTGAATGACTGGAGAAGTCCAGGGGCCATCTTCCATCCTCTCTTAGACTTGACACAGATTCCATCAACCCCTCTTGGTAAAAGTAAAAGTAACTAGAAAGTCACTTTTTTAAAAAATGGGTTTGTGGACAAAACAAGTAATGGGAAAATTTCCTTCATCCCAGGCTTCTGAAGGTGTGACAGGGACTGAGTTCTAAGTGCTAAAAATGCTTCTGATAGGCTCCACATAGACTGTGAGTCTGTGTTGCTCATCCCTCTTTAATGGGAGATGCCAGGAATTGGAACTGAGAGCAATTGTACACAAGATATGTCTATCAGACTCTACCACTGAATGATGGTCCCCACATTCTATGATCAGACCCAAACCCCTCAATTGTCCTGATCTGGCAGAGACAGTTCCAACTAATCCAACATCGTACCACTTTTCAACTATTTTTAAAAATGCCTCAGTTTCTCTCAACTCCTCTGTTACCATGTTGTACACTCCCAATGCATGATACGGTATTATTAGCAATGAATGTTATTTAATTGGCACAAAATATCAATCATATATTTATGGCTGAAAAGCCATGTTGCCAAAGAGAACTGGCTGTACACCTGCAGAATTAGGTCAGAGGGGACCTCAAGGCATGGCCAGATCATAACTTAACTGAAAATTAGTCAGAGAACTTGACTAAATTAGTTTAAGATGATCCTCTCAATTGCCCACCCCTAGAAAAAAATAGCCATCAAAATTCCCAGACAAAGCAACAATGACCAATATCCTGTAGCCTCCTTCCTGTTGATGTTCCCCCTTTGTTTCCTCACTTGCCCAGACATTAAGAAGCTATCATGATTCCTATCAATACTTTTCATTCTAATGTTAAGACCACTGGCCAGCTCTGTACCCATTTGTTTGCTCTTCCCCTTCAGGACAGAAAAATGGTATTTAAACCCTGGCTCAGATCCCAATCTGCAATGATTTTGTGGGTGCAGAATACTGGACATTCAATTCAATTAGACAAATGGGAACAGAGCTGGAGAAGGACACAGATATTTACAACGGCTCAGAATCTTAAAGAGAACTATTTTAAATCATTTCATAGATGGTATATCACACCTGATAAATTAAAAAAGATTTATAATACAGGCACGGAAATGTGTTGGAAATGTCAGAAAGAGGTGGGAACAATATTTCATATGTGGTGGTCATGTCCCAAGGCAAAGAAATATTGGAGTGAAATACACAATAAGATGTGTGAAATACTGAAGGTTCAACTTGTAAAAACCCCCGAATTTTATCTGTTAAACATGACAAATGTTCTTGAGAATACCAGTATTAAGAGACATTGGAGATTAATACTGTATATGATAACGACAGCCTGAATAGAATATGGCAAAATGTGGAAATCTCAGCAAATGCCCACAATTGAACAATAGCGGGGGATGTTTATTGAAAACAGAAATGCAGATATTGTTTCTCAAAGACTAAAGGGGAAATTGGATGAGCAGATAAAAGCAGAATGGCAAATTGTAATGGGTAATTGCTGGGAACTGCCAAGTGAAGATGTCTGAATTTTGGTTGAAATAAAACAGGGATAACTGTAACATAACATGACTGGATGAGGGAAATGCAAGATCAAACATGTAAGATGAATATAGAATTGTGATGCTTAAATTTTATAAGTGAATAGAAATTCAGAAAATGAAAACTAGATCAGAGTGGAAGAACAAAAAATATTTCATATAAAAGTACAATTTAAGATGATGTTTTTATTTGTGAAACTTAATAAAATTACTTTTAAAAAAAACTTGGCTCAGATCCTGACTTTCCACTAGTACTTGGGCATCACTCTGCACTCCAGACTCTCGTTCCTCTGTGCTGCCCTCAAACTCTTGTGTTTGAGCCATTTCACCATACCTTTCTTCTCTTCAGGATTTATAAATATCACCCATTTCATCTGATTCCTCACTGTGCATTTTTTCCTCCTTTCCTTCTGTTAGCCTTGTATGGTGTGAGACTGCTTGAATCTTGTGTGTGTTTTTGATTTTCCCCAAATAAAACATTATTTTGACCTCCAACTGGTGTTTCTGCATTAGTACTGGTACACAGAGGTGAAAAGAATCCAGAAGTTACCCCTCCTCTCACAGGCATCCCTTTGGGAGCTAATAATTTCCCACCAATTTATTCAATGGGTTCAAACTACAACAGAAACAATAGAGCAATGGATTCAAACTGCAGGAAAAGAGATTCTACCTAAACCTCAGGAAGAACTTCCTGATGCTTAGAGCTGTTTGGCAGAGGAATCTGCTGCCTTGGAGTGTGGTGGAGCCTCCTTCTTTGGAGGTTTTTAAGCAGAGGCTGGATGACCATCTGTCCGGAGTGTTTTAATGTGGGTTCCTGCATGGCAGGGGATTGAACTGGATGGCCCCTGAGGTCTCTTCCAACTCTATGTTTCTATGATCTTTCCACAGAGTCATTGGCATTGTGAGTGGACCCCTGAGTCATCCACCTTTTGGGGTAACACCTCCTTTTCTTTCCTCTCTTTATCTTCAGCTTACTTCCTTTGCTGAGTGTAAAATGCAAAAATAGTTTGTACTCAGTTTATTTAGTGGGGGGAGGGGAGAAGAGGAGGGGTAGAATCTTGCTTTTCCCAGTATGATCAGGTAAAAGCAACCTGCTAGAGTTCTCTTTGCCCCTTTTCGCATGGCATTTGCCATGTGAAAGGGCCTCTGGAATGTCACGTGATTGCGAGAAGCGTTTCAAATGACATCCTCACAATTGGGCGATGCTGCTGGGGCCAGCATGTGCCGATCATGCACTATTTCATTTTCGGCTTGTAGCCAAAAATGGTGCACGATTGTGCATCACTCCACCCCCCCCTTACCGTGCATGCGGAGCCCCTGGAGACATGAGGCTCGCGCTTCCTCCCCCAGTGCAGTCTGGGAAAATGCTCAGCTGTGCTGTGGAAGGAAGAGGTGGAGCCCTCATGCTGCCTGCCGGTTGGCAGGCAGCAGCTGCAGAGCCAAAGCAGTGGGGAAGTGAGAGCCTCTTGCAAGAGGCTGCTTGTGTGATCCCCACACCCCAGTGCTGAGAAAAGGTAAGTTGTGGAAAGGGCCTTAGTGTTCTTTCTCATTAATAACTTTTGCTATCTTGACCAGACTCTGATGTTGGTTGGCTAGATATGTCCCAATTTTATCTATGAAATCATGGAGGTATACTGTCTCCAGTAGAGCAGAACATGCTTCCTGCTTCAATCTTGGCTTCTGTTGCAGAAAAAGCTATGCTTCAACTCCAGGTTGAAAAGCACATACCCAGCGCTGGGTCCATCATGCACCATCATGCACCAAACACTGTTCATACAAGGAGCTCCTTTATTCTCAGTTGTCAATTGATCTCCATATTGCATATTTATTTACTGTGATTTTATGTATACATTGTCAAAATTCAAAACAGGGAGATGGAGAAAAATGAGCCCAGCTTGCAAGCTGTAAATTACAGGTGTGAGGCACAATTTACAAACACAAACTGTGCACAATAATATTTACTTTACTGAATTATGGTGGAGGAAGAAATAAGAAAACAAATTGCTTTCTAACAGCTGTTGAATCCAGTAGCTCTTCCAAGCAAGAAGAGGCAAAGGCCTAAAACTGTTAGTCCCCACTGAAGTAGACCCACTGGAGCAATGGTAATTTGTTATGTTAACATTTTGATAAATCATATTGATTCAGTGGTTCTGTTCTAGTTGGGACTAACAGTTGTATACCTTTAACTCTTTTGGCAGAGACAGTCCCACTAGTCCTCTGTCATCCCACTTTCTCAGTTATTTTCAAAATGTCCAAGTTTCTGGCTATTATTCCACTTTCAACATGCCGTGGAATCCTGGGGTTTGCAGTTTAGGGAGAGGCATTTAGAATTCTCAGCCAGAGAGCTCTTGGGCCTCAGCAAACTACAAAACTCAGAATTCCATGGGATGTTGAAAGTGGAATAATAGCACTATAGCAGTGTAGTGCAGAAATGGTCTCTCTCTCCTTCTCACACTTGCCTCTTTCACCCGTAGCTTCCTTCAATTGCCACCAACTGATTTCAAAGTGCAAAAGTAGTTTGCATTTCTTTAACTCAGCAAGGGAGAAAGAGAGAGAGAGAGAGAGATGAGGAGTGGAATCTTGCCCTTCCCAGTAATCTCGTGCAAAAGCAAACTTCTGCAGCCTCTCTTAGGCCCCTTCCTCACTGAGGCTTCTAGCTCAAGCGGGGGAGGCTGGCAAGCGCAAGAAGACTTGTCCGGGAAGCTGCCGCTTTCCCCCTCCTTCCTTCCACAGGCGAAGGAACCAGCGGGGAAGCGGCACTGAAGGAGGCTTGCCGCGCAAGCCGCCCTCCCCCATGCGAAGCGGGAGACCTCGCACCGGATTCCCACCCCGCGCGCGCGCACGAAGCGGGTGGCATCGCGCCGGATTCCTCCCCCGCGCGCGCCGGATTCCCCCCTGCGTGCGCGAAGCGGGCGGCGTCGCGTCCCCCCGCGCGCGCGAAGCGGGCGTCGCGTCCATCGCGCTACCTCCCCACCCCGCTCCTTCCTTCCGCAGGGGCGGAGGGAAGGAAGCGCGACCCGGCCGGCTCCCGGAGGGTCCGCACAAAAGGTAAGTGCGGGTGGGCGCAGGGAGCGTTGCGCAAGCGCGGGGTGATTTTCGCTTGAACGCGAAAATCAAAAAACCCGCGCTCGCGCCGCTTCAGCCCCGTGAGCCGGGCGGAAGTGGGAGTGCATTGTGTGGAGCGACGCTCCCACTCCCGCGAGGCTCACGGGGCTGTCACGCGAGCAAAGGCCCGTGCGAAAAGGGCCTTAGTTTGTGTGTTATTCCTCATTAATAACATTTGCCATTTTAGCCACATTCTGAGGTTGCTTTGCCACATGTCCCTCTTTTCATCTGCAAATGCTGCCAGGTATGCAAATTGGCACATTGTTAACAACTCGCAGGTGATAACTGCTCTATATATTTCAGGCAATGAAGTAATCACAGCTGTGAAACAACCTCTTTTTCCTCTTCTACTACCATGACCACCATGATCACTGTCATCGTCTCAGGAAATCTAGGTGCACACTCACCAAAGACAAAGAGATCTTGCCCCACAGCATCCTAAACAACAAGAACAACACGACTCTATAGTTTTAATTGCTGGTAGAAAAAAAAAATCAAAATCTGTTTGATGAGAGACAGCAATTTTTACAAAGAAAAAGTGGGGTCGATGCCACAGAAAATGCTGCTTCTCTCTAACTTACTAATTCTCTTGGAAGCCCCTGCCAGTCCTCTCAGCCTTGGGCACATGAAATTAGTTGCCAGCTTCCTTGGATCCTAACTTAAGTATTACATTTCAAAGCTAGTTGTTATGCTTAGTGCATGAAAAACTTTCTTATGCGAGGCTAATTTTGAGTTCAGAGGGTCAGGCCCTAAACCATCTGGGAAATTTCCCATATTTTTATGAGGCCATGGGTGGCATTTGCTACCATTTGTGCTTATCTCTGTTTTTCGGTATTCCAGGAAATGAAGCCTCAGTTTTAATTTTCTCTCTTTGCTCAGCAACCAGTTAACTAAACCAGAAGTGTGTGGGATAGACAGGAATACACACACACACACACACAAAGACAGAGAGTCAGAGCACAAATTCAGGGATGCCTTCCAAATAACAAACAAGATTATGTATCAGAAAAGCTTCAACGGAGCCAACAGCATTGTTTTTCCATTCAGAATGCCATGTAGCAATGTTGTCTTCCCTCAATCACGTTAATTCCTAGCTGAATTTCAGACACTGCCTTTAAATACCAAGCCCTTATTTTTCATGCTAATTATTTGCAACACTCATCTACATGGACACATACTCCATACAGGAAGCCATTTCCCCTCAAATCTTGCCTCTCATTTTCTGTCAAAGAAAACAATGGAGAAAGCAGGAGGGTGGTGAGATGAAGGGCTTGGGTTCAGGGCTCCATGGTTTCATATTCATCATGAGACCCTGACAGACTTCATTGATCACATCTCAAACCCCTTTATAGAAATGCTAAGACATGACCACAAAATAAACCAAAATACAATGTTTCATTATTATTTTTTTGTTCCCCTTTAAGCTGGCAATCAAACCATTAGAACAATTGGCTTCAAATTTTCTGTCTTGTTTACATTGGCTTTGTTACTGCGGTCTAAGCCTACCCGGAGATAGCACTCGATATCACTTTGATATCAAACAATTTGGCTTTCCTCTGCCATCCCGCTCCACATGTTTGTGAGGCCACCGGACAAGCACGTAAACATGCATGGCCGATAATTGCTGGACATTCCATCCTCCACCCAGGCAGGCCAGAAACAGCCGGTTCGTCACTTCAGGGACCTCTCCGTCAAACACCTCATTGCATATGCGTGATACTAACAAAGGCTCCCTGCCCCGAGCAGGCAACCTGACAAAGCTGTACTAAGCCTCCGCATTTGCATACTGGCTACACTATTGTCAACTCGGCTCTAATTCAATCATGCTAATTCTGACCTTTACAAAGCTTTGTCCCACTACTAAAACGCATTGTTCTCACTGAGTAAGGCATGGCCTGCAGTCACAATTCACCCTATAAAAACCCCTGATTCCAAGACCTTCCTCAGATCACTCCCGAGTTCCAGCCCATCTTGCTGTCGCTTTGCCTGGCGAGCTTCCCCTCAGCCCCACGTGCTGAGCTTCTTCGTCGCACCCCAACTTCGCTCTCAAGATCCAGGACTACGAGACAGGTGTCGTATCACCCATTTCCCCCTGAAAATCCCTTTTCCTAAGTCAATCTCTGATTCCTTAGTTATCTGTGTGACTGTGGTGTCTTTAATGTTTGTCTGTACTTAATAAACATCATTTTTATTATTTTAATCCGTCTGGCTGCTTGACTGACCTGACCCCGTAGACACTGGGTTGCAAGATCCTGCTAAGTTTACCCTGCCTCTCGCTAGCTTTAGTGAGTGCTCCAGCTAATTTTCCCCAAAGTTGTGTTTGATTATTTAGGTGTCCCTCCTGGGACCCGCAGAGATCAGGGTAAAAGCTTGCCAAGATTGATGTATGCGGATCCTGTGTAGAGGATTCTGGGAAATATTAGAGGATAGGAATGCTAAATCTGTCCAAGCCTAGTCTTGGGCCATTTTCACACTAGGCTGTTACAGTGCTATGATTCCACTTGCAACATCCTATGGAATCCTGGGGTTTGCAGTTTCGGGAGGGGCCACGTGGCCCCTCCCAAAACTGCAAACCCCAGGATTCCATAGGATGTTGCAAGTGGAATCACAGCACTATAACAGCCTAGCGCAGAATCATCCAGAGTGTTGGTCTACCCAGCTCAGCATTACCTACTCTGACCAGCAGAAGCTGTCTAGCTTTCAGATAGGTGTATTTTCTATTTGATTGAACCATACAATGTGTGGGAATGATGCTACCTGTTCACATAATATCTTCCCAGGATTATTTTAACTTCATGATCATGGGATCACGGAATCATAGAGTTGAAAGGGATCTCATGGGCTATCAAGTTCAGCCATCTGCTCAGTGCAGGATCTCCAGCCAAAGCACTATCAGCAGGTCCAGCCTCTTTTTGAAGATGTCCAGAGAAGGAGACCCCACCATCTGTCTAGGCAGTTAGTTCCATTGCTGAACTACTCTTAGTGTCAAGAAGTTCCTTATACTATTCAATTGAAATCTACCCTCCTGTAATATAAAAATATTAAACCACGTCTTACCCTCTGGGGCAGCAGAGAAGATGCCTGTCCCCTCCTCATTGTGGCCCTTTCTGCACGTTACCTGCTCGCAGAGGTGGGGGGTGCTGTTTGGGCGAGCAGCCTCTTGCGCAAGGCACTCGCATCGCTCCTCTGTTCTCTCGCAGCAGGCTTCCTGGTCGCGCGACCGTCATGCGAGCGCCCAGCCTCTTCCTTCCGCAGTGCAGCCTGGGAGCTGTAGGCTGCGCTGGGGGAGGAAGCGCGACCAGCCCGCTCATCCGACGCACTGCAGGGCAGGTAAGTGCGCGAGGTCCCTGGGAGCCTCGTGTGACCGCACAGCATTTTCAGCTTCAAGCCAAAAATTAAAAAATGTGTCCGCGGTCCGCGTTAGGCTCTTGAGAGTCGCGTACATGGGAGTGCATCGTACGGACTGCTCTTCCCATTTATGCGACGCTCAAGGGGCCCTCTCGCATAAGAAACTGTGTGCGATGACAGCCCTTAAAGTATTTAAAGAGTGCAATCACATCACCCCTCAATTTTCTCTTCACCAAGCTAAACATGTCCAGCTCCCTCAATCTTTCCTTATACATTTTGTTCTCTATTCCTCTTATCATTCTCACTGCCCATCTCTGAACCCACTTCAACCTGTCTATATCCTTCTTAAGATGAGGTGGTCAGAACTGAATGTGTTACTTTAGATGAAGCATGGATGGAGCAGAATATAGTGGGACTATTACTTCTCTCAACTTGGAAACTATGTTTCTGCTAATATAGGCTAAAACAGTGTCCATCTTTTTTTGCTGCAACATCACATTGCTATCTCATGTTCACTAATGATCAAAAATAATCGCAGGGTTCTTTTTGGATGAGCCATGTACCCCCATCCTATACCTGTGCATTATTTTTTGAAGGTGGGCTAAATGTATAATTTTGCATTTGTCTCTGTTGAATTTCAATTTATTAATTTCAACTCAGTTTTCTCATTTATCTTAAGTCCCTTTGAATTCTGTTCATATCTTCCAATGTGTTAGCCAGCCCTCTCAGTTTTGTAGCATATAAAAACTGCAGGATTCCCTCCACCTTAGTCTAAGGACTATTCCGCACTTGGTTTTTAAAATGGGGCGGTGCGTCCTCCCACGAGGACGTTCGCATTTGGGGGCGAACTGAGTTCGGACTACTTACCGTTTGTTCGGACTTCAGCCCGCTCCAGAACGCCCAGAACTGGTGGTCGCCCGTGCTATTGAAAGACTGATTAAAAGAGGACTTTCAGTAGCGCAGTGCGCTCCAGTCCGTCGCTCTGTGAAGTATAGATCTACAGGCTCGCGCCAGTGCGAGTCTGCAGACCTTCCGGGGGCGGGCTTCTGGCTGGCAAGCTTCTCCAGTTGGTGGAGAGCCTCCGCCAATCAGAAGCCTCCATTTTCATTGCTGGAGAGTGTGTAGTGTGGGCGCATGCTGCTCCAGACTGTCGTGGATCGTCGGGGGGGGACGTGCCAGTCTGGTGAGTAACGAACTGCCCCATTTCCTCTCCAAAGTGTGGAAAAGCCCTAAGTCGTTGATAAAATGTTGAAGACTAACAACTCTAGGACAGAACCCTGAGGCATTCAAGTATGTAGATGAGTGAGTACTCAGAATTTCTCATACGCTAGAAAAACAAGGGAATGTGACTATGTCATAAAATAATTTGTAAGTACAAGTCAGGATTGCCCATGCCATGAAATTCCTGGTTTGTAGATATGGTTGTGAAAGCTGAACAGTAAAGAAAGCTAACAGGAAGAAAATAATCTGAAGTGTGATGCTGGAGAAAAGTTCTACAGATACCATGGACTGACAAAATGACAAATGGGTCTTAGAGCAAATCAAGGCTGAAGTTTCTGTAGAAGTCAAAATTAATAAACTGATGCTACTGTGCTTTGGACATATCATGAGACAACCTTAGAAAAGACAATTAGAAAATCAGTAATGCTTGGAAGGTAGAAGATATTAGGAGAAGAGGAAGATCACATTACAGCTGAATAGACTCAGTCAAGGCAGCCATAGCCCTGAGTTTGTGAGACTTTAGCAGGGTTGATAATAACAGGATTTTTTGAAGATCTCTCGTTCATGGGGTGACCAAAAGTTGAATCTGAGTTTATGGTAATTAGCAACAATTCTGACCTGAATGACCCTTCCTCTATTATGACTTTACTTGATTGGAAGAAAAATCTATTGACAGTGAAGATGGAATAATTTGCCCCCTCCTACTTCCATGTATCATATCTAGACCTCTGGTGTGTATATTGATAAGGTTTTGCATGGAACAGGAGCTCTGCTTTGCAGACTGCTTATAATTTAATTTAAAAAAATTGCTAATGCAACTATACCCATAGGATATTAAACATTTTCCAATATCAACAATAACTAATGAAGGTGGGAGCCAATCAATGAGGAATAAAATTAACGTGCAGGCTCTGGTAATAATAACTTCTATTGCCAAATGTCCACTTTTATTCTGTTAACTGGCTTGGTCTATATGCTACCATTTGGTAATGGTGGGCCTTAGAAATAAGGGGACCCTGGAAGTAGAAAATTTGAAAAAGAAATTCAGAAAAAAATAAATTATTCCAGGAAACTGTATTGCTTATTCACCCCAGCCCCCTGCTATAATTGAACATGAGGTTTTACGCATATTTAGTATTCCACTGTTGACTTGGGTGTATGGGACTAAACTGCCCTTGAGTTAGTTGACGAAAGAAAAACAGGAACATGTTAAAATGGAAAGCAAGCAGGCAAGGAAGCTGTGAAATCTCCCTTTGATGTGTCTGTACTGTTGGGATGCTACATTGCTGTGGGCCACAAAACACACATTGTGTAGCTTAAAGGCCACCTTGTGTTAACCTCATGTCCTTGCCCAAGCTAGTACTTTGTACTGTCTTCCTAGTGGGCTCCTTGAGAGCAATGTAATCTTCTGATCTCACAAAGGATATGCTGGATGTATAATATTGTAGGTAATAGAATATATCAGCTAACTTAGATATTGCTATAGCTTGGTAAAGTGTTGGCAAGTATCCGTTGCCAACTATTTTTGCAATTGGTTAAAACTGTGAAGGTATTCCGGGGCACCAGATGGTTATTGCTTTTATATTATTTTTATTTTATTATTTTTAATAAAAATAATTGCTTTATTGCTCATTGCTACAATGCATCCAGGCAAGGGGGTGAAGATCAGAGGGCGGAATCTGAAAGTATCAGGAAAGTGTTATGGGAGCTGGCAATACTCAAGTTAAGGAGACAGTAACTTAACGGATTAAAGATATGTAAATAACGGAGGGCCTGGGAAAGTGCCCGAACTGGTGGGATGATGTGAGATTTATGACTTTCACCAATCACTGCTATGCACGCCGAAATTTGTATGACAAGGTATAAAATCTGTAACCGCTCTCTATGCGGCAGTCTCAGCAACTTCTCAGGAAGGTTGCTGTGTTGCTTGCTTTATTCCAAATAAATGCTTCTGTCATAACTCCAAGTGACGTCTGTGAGTTCAAGTTATCCAGAACATGACAGCCAGGGGTTTCTGATACAACCCCACATCTTTGTTCTTGTTGTCCTTCCTGAGCCATGTTAGGCTGTAATTAATAGAATTTATTTCTGTCTCATAACAGTGTAGTATTTGGACATTCAGAATCTATTTACGTTTCACTATGTACCTATACTGAGATACAGAAAATGAGGTCTGTGGGTTGTGTGAGGCTTCACAGGTCCTTTTTATGGGCCTCAAGGCCTCTACCTCCAACATGATCAAAGTCTGAGGTCTCCCTCAATTTCAAAAAGAGCAAATGCTCATCTCCAAATCATAAAAGAGCAGAACTCACTTCCAAGTAGCAGTTTTGCTAGTTCCACTCCCACCATTCCTCAAAATGGGAAAACAGGCTGAAGTGAAACAGGAAGTGATGTCATTTCACTTCCTGGTTGCCCAAAACATGCCCATTTAGTCCACTTGCAGAGGAAGGACTACAGGAGTGAAAAGTCATCTCTGTTTACTTAATAAGTAGCTGATAAAGAGTACAAACCATTGATCAGATGTAGGCAAATGCGCTGAAGGTGATTTTCACTCAAATATACTTAGCTAAGTAACCTCTCCTGGCCCTACCTTTCCCCAACTTGAGAGAAACCCATGTTCTGATTACTGGTAGAAAGGGATACTTAACTAAGGCCTTTTCCGCACTACACTCTTATAGCACGATGATTCCACTTTCAACATCCTATGGAATCCTGGGGTTTGTAGTTTTGGGAGGGGCCAACCAGCCCCTCCAGAAACTACAAACCCCAGGATTCCATAGGATGTTGAAAGTGGAATCATCATGCTATAAAAGTGTAGTGCAGAAGTAGCTGACAGAGAGCACTAGCCAGTATTTATACCTGTACTCCACCCCCCTTTCTTGCATGCACACACACACACACACAAGCATGCACGCATATGAACATTTTATATATATAGTCAACCCCCCACATTCATTAGAATTAGGGGCACAGGACCCTTGCAAAAGTGGAGAAATTGCAAATACCAAAATGTGTGCATATGTGTCGTGTGAGAAAGGGGCCAGGGCATGGTGGGGACAGTAGACACCAGAGGTCCAAACCAGGGTTGGGAAAGGACAAGGAAAGAGGGTGGGTCAGCACGGTGGCCCTATACTTCCTCCCTCTCTCCCATCTCCTTCTTTGGGTGAGGGGAGGCACAAAGAGAGGGTTTGTAGTGCTGAGAAATTGGGCTGTGACCCACTCTTAGCTGGCCAGGCAGTGGCTGGTGGAGGAGGAAGAGGACCAAATGCAGGTTTTTAAAGAGCTGCACACCTGATCAAAGCTGCCAAAAGGGAAGGTTCCTCGGAAAAGAAGTACCTGTGTTGGAGGGGTAGGGGTTGAAGAAACTCACAAATAATCAGATCTGTGAAAGTTAAATCCACAAGGTATAAACACCTTCAGTATATTTGGGATAAATTTTCCAATAATATAGACCCTACTATAAACTTTAGAGAAGCTATTGAACATATAGAACCTAATTTGGGGGAAAGGTTCAACATCTTGGAGAACTGTTTTAAAGTCCAAGCTAAAACCTGCAGTGGATTCACCATTCTTCAAAGAGCAGAGCCGACAGCCACAACTGGCCTCTTCTTGATGGCACATAATCCAGTGCTTCAGATCCTAATGCTACTTTGTAAGAAAGGCACATGTGTGCAAGATTTTCTCCAGTCTCTGACAAGAGGATTGCAATGGCAGCATTTTGCAAAACAAAAACAGGCTCTCCTATTCCCTTAATGCAACTTAATCTTATTTTAACAGCTTCCTTTCTCAAAGGGATGTTGAATTGTTACTTTTAAAACTTGGAGACTGTACTACTTCTGTGTGTAAAACTTTGCATTAGGCCTAATTCTCTGTCTCTCTGTTTTTAATCGCAGTTTATTCCTCTATCACTATCGTAACCCTAAAGCTCAACACATGTCGCCCACTGACACCACCTACTCTTTGATCTTTTTTTGTGGGGTGGAGGGGGAGGAAATATTGTTTTTCAAATTTCCAGCCAATTGTCACATTAGAAAAGATGGGCGACTAATGATCAATTTCTGAAAGATTACCAAGCTTAAATCCTCTAGACAAGACAGAGCTGTTTGAAGCATGTAATTTTATCCCTGGGACATCCATTTTATGTCATTAAAGCACACTATATAAAAGTAACAAGTATACTGTAACAGCAGTTATTTTGCCAAGCACAAAGCTCACGGAATTTTAAAGAGGGGGAAATAGTACAAATGGCACGCCACAAAACTCTAATCATGAAGTATGAAAAAAAAAATTAAAAAAAATTCCCCAAACCAAACAAATCTCAAACTATCTTCAGAGATTACTGATTCCCTCCAATCTTCCTCTCTCCCCCGCCCCCTGCACCTTTTACAGGGCTTGGGAGTTACTGTTAGTATGCCAGCCCATTAGCACGACACTCATGGGCAGCATCGGCTGTGGATCTGAGCATGAATAAATAAGAAGCCAAACAGAATTTAATAGCGAACCTTAACAAATGTGTTCAATGGGCACTGTGTCCTGGGGACAGTCAAATGAGATTGCCTTTCAAAGGAAGGCTTTCAGATTAACAATGGTAGTAGCACCCTGGTGATTTATCAATGGACATTTCTACAAAACTCATTAGTGCTTGGCTTTGCTCTACCTGCAAAAGAAATTCAGCCAGGCTTTGCTTACAAGCCGAGGAAGGATGATGAGGCACCACGTCCACTTCAGAGAACACAGAGCACTGATCTAGAAACCTGCACTACTCTCCAGTTTGCTTCCAAGTTCAGCTCAAGGAATAGGTTTCAGTAAGGCCCTTAACAACTAGGGCCCAGGAGATCTGAAGATCTGCCTTCAAATCTCCTGTATGAGCCTGTTCAGAATGTAAGATTTAATTTAAGAGACCTTGTTGCATGACTTACCACCCTGAAAGTCCAGGTTGGTGAGTACACAAGGCAAGGCTTTCTCTTTTGCTTTGCTTGTGAAATTCCCTTCCAAGGGAAGTCGGGTTGTTTCTGTCCCTTTTGAGCTAAGGGTAGCTGAAACTACAGTGCTTTTTAGGCATACCCTTCAACTGTCGCAACTGAGCAGGTATTTTTCCAATTAATCCTTTTTTCTCCCCAGTTGCTTTTAAAATGTCACAGTCTTTTCCTCTCTCTCTCCCAGTTTAACCCTTTCCTCTGGCTTAATTCAATTGCTGCAAACAGATTTCGAAGTGCAAAAATAGTTTGCACTCAATTATCTCAGCAGGGTGGAGAAGAGAGGAGAGGGCTGTTCTTCCCAGAAGGCTCAAGCAGAAGCAAACTGCTGTAGCCACTACTAGCTTGTATGTTCTTCCTCATTTATAACTTTTGCTATCTTAACCACACTGATATGCTTGGACTCACAGTTTTCATCTGTGAAATGTTAGAGATTATGTGTATACATTTTCATTCTTGAAACTAGGATTGGCCTTTGGAGAGCCAGCGTGGGGTAGTGGTTTGAATGTTGGACTAAAACCCTGGAGACCATGGTTTCATTTTACCACTTGGCTATGGAAGCCTACTGGATGACTTTGGGCAGGTCACGCACTCTCAGCGCCAGAAAGCTCCATGATAAGTTCGCATTGAGGTCTCCATAAGTCAGAAACGACTTGAAGACACACAGCAACAACAGTTATTTAGTGTGTGTACGTGTGTGTGTATGCTTGCATGTATGCATATTTTTAACTGGTCTTAAAAAAAATTGCTTTGGTTTGTTTTAAAAGGAAACTTTGAAACTCTCAGGGACCCTAGCAGTCTGAGAAGTGAGCAATACTTTGTTTATACAATATAAACAGTGTTTGACTCAGACATGAGTCAAAACACAGAGGTGTAGAGCTAAGAAAAGACTCTTCCAAACTTTCTGTTGTTATTCACAGTGGATGTGGACTTGGGTATGCAGGTGAGTTTGTGGCTGGGTACGTAAAACCATTTCCCAGTTTCTTGGCCAGCACTGGAGAAAGTGGTTAAGGTACATAGTGAATGTCCCTATAGTTTTGTATTATGGGGGAAGAGAGGACACAACAAATGTTTATATCCATTCCACCTTAGAATTTCTGATCAAAGGTTCTTGTTAAGCTATGGATAAACAGATGGCATTTTAGTATGGTAAAACCAACACATGGAAACAATTCATTGCAACTAGGCATTCATTCATTCATTCATTTATTTCTGTGAATCTTTATATCTCACCCCATCTCCTCTCCTATAATCTCAGGATGGTATTCAGGGATCTCAGTCATTACTGATTGTTGTTGCTGTTGTTGGGTACCTTCAAGTTGTTTCCAACTTATGGCAACCCTAAGGTGAACCTATCACAGGGTTTTCTGAGGCTGAGAGTGTGAGATGCACCCAAGCTCACCCAAGTGGGTTTCCATGGCTGAGTGAGGAATTGAGCCCTGCTCTCCAAGGTCCTAGTCCAACGTTCAAACCTCTACACCACACTCAATTCCTTTCCCCAATAACCAAGGTATAACTGAAGCCATTTCCTCACTAGACTGTTATGTTGCTGCGATTCCAATTTCAACATCCTATGGAATCCTGGGGTTTGCAGTTTAGGCAGGGGACCAAAGGATGTTGAAAGTGGAATCATAGCACTATAACAATCTAGTGTGGGAATGGCCTACATCACATTACCTTGTCACTGTCATTTAACAAGGCTTAACTTCACTATTTCTGTAGTAAAACTGTGAGTTTTAATGACAGCTGCATTAAACTACAGGGGATGTTTGCCCTAAAAAGTGGTGGAGGAACACCACACAGTTCAAGTGCTGGCTCGGTTATGGTCTTCCAACATGCCTATGGGTAGTGGGCCAGCTTAGAGTTGCAAGACAGGCTGTATGATACCCATAGCTCTGTCTTGGAAGAGAGGGAAAAGGTCAGGTCCTCCAGGAAGAATACCTGAGAGGTTGACACTACTTCTTCCCAGCATCTGCCCACAGAGATGATTGCCTCACTATACTGATTGCCATGACCAGGCATGTTCTGCCCTTCACCTCCAACTATGATGCCTGAGTGAAGCTTTCTAACCACATCTCCTGCAAGACACTCCACACACACACAGAGTGTTCCCTGTAGTACACTGTTCCATCCAATCTCCTCCTGAAACCCAGCTTCTTAATCACAAGAAGTTCAAACGCACCTCATTGCTCCTGAATAGCAAGCTGTCCATTTCAGCTCTTAAGTATTTATTCCAGTTAACTTTTTTTTTAATCATTGAATTATCTGCTGCCTCCAGGGTTTCCTAAAGTAGACCTAGGCATTTGAAACAATCTGTGTTTTAGTAGTGGAAGAGAGGTGGGAGGAATTGGGAATGGGGTTGGGGCTGGGAAAGAGGAAGAAACTTAATGCCAAGGCATGCCATTCACGTCACAATTGGCTCTAATTGGCAATCCTAAAGCTGTACAATTCTAATTTACCTGCAGCTGGGTGGCATTCAGAAAAGCAAGGAATGATTTTTTTTTTTACTGTTTTTTAAAAAAAGGACATTAAAAAAAGGGAATTGTTTCTATTCAACCCAAGGCTTATTGTTCAAGCATGGGGTGAGAATACATGCCATGGGAGGGAAAAAAATATAGAATTCTGGTTTCCATTCCACCCCCAGTCTCCACACTGAAGTCTGGTTTCCATTCCACCCCTGGGCTCCACCCTGTTCAGTGCAGCTACTATCACTAAATTCAAATTCCATGATACATAGAGAGCTGGCACGTTTGTTGATGTGATTAGGTGGTTTATAACCTGCTACCAGCAAAGCATCAATATTAATGGGTTAGCTGTTAAAACAGAATCTTCAGGGAGAGCATAGCACTTCTCAGAAAACAGGGGCATTAAAAGTTAATCTGCCCATGCTGGACATCTTTAATGCATTTTGAACAAAAGAATGTTGCATGCATCCAATCAGAAGGCAGGAAGGGGCATGCGCCTTCTCTGAATAACTAGCCCTCGAATCACCCTCCTTGGTCAGATAAAAGGTTGATCTACTCTGGCATTCTGTTCCAACAATGCCTGAGGAGATGCCTCAGAGGGACGCTCACAAGCAGGGCAACCTTGGTCAGCTGCTGCTACAGAAATCAAATGTTAAAATTCACCAGTCTGGCTGTATCACCAGTATAATTGCAATCATCCCCAAATATCTGTGCTGCATTGATGCACAGTTCTCTCATCTGTGGATGAATTTCTCATCAGCATTTTATCAAAGATGATAAATTCCCATATTATTTTTGAGGTTTTCTCATTTCTTCTTCTCATAATTTCTTTTTAATTCTGTGCATGCATCCCTGTCTACTGAAACAGTGACATGACAGTGGATACACCCAAAGTCTACTTCAGACCGGGAAGTAATCCTGACTATTTAAAAAGAGACTATGGCCAGGCATGTATTCCCCTGTCCCAACCTCTACTGGGTTTAAACCAGTAGCCAGGTTTGAAGGATGCTGCTGGTGTTTGTGATTGAGCTAGAATGGAGACTTCTACTCTAATTAACAAAGGGGGACTCCAATGAGAAGGTTAAAAAGTTACATTTAAGAAACATGGATGAAATGTCAGCAGAAGAGCATCATCCCACCATGGCTCAATTATAGATTGTGTATTCCTGCATGGCCCTTGTGGTCTTTTCCAGCTATGATTCTATGATTGTCTTGGTATGATGTTACATACTGTGTGGAACATTATTTTTCAGATGAATTACATTAATCTTAAATATAATGTTCCAGACTTTGGAAAATGTCTGGAAGCCATGCCCTCTGAGGAATGGCATAATGGGGTATCACCTCTTGAAGCTCTCTTCTCAAAAGAAAGAGAGGTTAAAGAAAAAATGATAACATAAAGATTTAATTAAGGTGGATGGAGAACAATTGAAAATGAAGACAAATGAGGAACTCAGGGTGGGTTCAATATAAGATGGTTTGCTTATAGAAAGTTATCAAAAAGATTTAAAATGAACAAAAATTATCTGGTTTTGATGTTGTAAGTATGAACGTAGTAGAAACTTTATGCAATTATAATTTTAGACAGGAAATTTGATTATTTAGGTTTGGATTAGTTAGGTCTGGATATATATTTCACGGCCCTTTGAGTTTTCATAGTTAGTATGTCAGTTTAGTTAGATGTTTGTTGTTTAGTAGTAGGTCCTTAGTTTTGTGTGTGTGTGTCTGTTCCCTAATATGTTGTTTTAGACAAATTAAATTTGCTTTCAATAAACATTTTTTTTCTGAAGGAATGACAAGGGGACTTTGGAATGTTTAGCCTGAAGAGGAGAAGACTTAAGGCCATTTCCACATGGGGTTTTTAAAACGGGGCAGAGCATCCTCCAGGGAGGACGTCTGCACCTGGGAGTGAACTGGATTGGACCTACTTAACATAGACCCACACCTCAGCCCACTCCGGAATGATCCCAAGTGGCCGTGCAGTGTGCTTTTGAAAGACTGCTAAAAACAGGTCTTTCAAAAGCACGGAACATGCCACTGCGAGCCTGCTTCCTTATGCAGATTCGCAGGCTCGCCCCAATGTGAGCCTGCGATCTGCTGGGGGCAGGCTTTAGGCTGGCGAGCTTTAGCAGTTGGTTGAGACTCTCGACCAACCGGAAGCCACCATTTGGGACGCCGGAGCAGTGCGTATCGATGAGCATGCACTGCTCCGGAGCGGCGTGGACCGGACCGGGGATCCAAGAAGTCCGGTAAGTAGCGTCATGGGGCGATTCCCTCGCCCCGTGTGGAAATGGCCTAAGAGCTGACATGATAGTCATTTTCAAATATCTGAAGTGATGTCATATGGAAGATGGAGAAACTAGAGCACAAATCAATGCATTCAAATTAAAAGACAAGAGATTCTGCTTTTTGATGTTCAACAGTGGAACAGATTGTCTTTCAGGGTGGTATTGCTTTCCCCTACCAATCATCTGAAAGGTGCATTGGAAACCGAAGGGCAGAATCTCAGGCCCTTTCTGCAATGCACATTTTCATGGAGCTGGGGTGTGGGGATCACATGAGCAGCCTCCAGCAAGAGGCTCTCTCGTCCCGGTTCCTTCAGCTCCGCAGCTGCCACCCGATCGTGCAAGAGCCCCGCCTCTTCCTTCCACCGTGCAGCCTTGGAGTTTCCCAGGCTGCACTGGGGCAGGAAGGGTGAGCGCCACGGCTCCAGAGCTCCACATGCATGGCAAGTGCATGCGGGGCCCCTGAGTGATGTGCGATCGTGCACCATTTTTGGCTCAAAGCTGAAAATGAAAGAGTGCGTGTGTGGTGCCTGCCAGAACCCGGAGTGTCATGCGATTGTGAGTGCATCATGTGGACCACTCCTCACATTCATGTGATGCTCAAGGGACCCTTTTGCATGGCAAATGCCCACCGAGTCTAACTGCCTGATCCGTACATCCCCAACAGGTAGCTGTTCAGCTTCTTTTTGAGGATGTCCAGAGAAGGAGACCCTACTGCCTCTCTATGCAGTTGGTTCCATTGCCAGATCACTCTTCTGTCAAGAAGTTCTTTTTAATGTTCAGTAGAAATCTATCCTCCCATAACTGGGTTTGGGGTGAGGAGTTAAAACTGGGAGATGTCACTACAAAGACATCACTACATGATATACATATGTGTCCTGATACAGTATCTCAGCTGATGTTTACATCACATCAACCATAAGTTAAACAATTAAGGAAACTGGAAAGGGAGAATGAAAATAAGTATAGCCCTGATAGTGAAGTACATGTGTGTGTGTGAAAAAATGGGTGTGCATCCAGGGGTGTTTGGATGACCAATTCAAGCTGTTCAATTCATGGTTGTTAACTGATGTTTCTCTCTCAATCTCTCTCTTTAAAAATGACAATTTCTGCTGCAATTTAAGCACACATGTCCTTAAGAGCTTTATGACTCCTACAAGATTTATGTGGAACGTTGGACCGAAAAGCACACACTGTGGCTGTCAGAAAAAAAACGCTGGAGTGGATTCCCAACTGCTTTCCTTTGTGCTTTGGCAGCGAGACAATCAAGACCAGAATTACAGGCTGGCTGCCACCTGCCAGCTCAGCAAACTAAACCATGTGCAGCTGAATACAAAATAACAGTCTTGTATTGTAAAAGTAATTGGGAGCTAAGGTGGTGGTGGGGAACCTACTAGGACCATCCACCTAAGGCCAGGCATTTTCTTAATAGGTGACCTCTCACCACTGTGCCTTCTAACTGAACAACAAATACCTTGCCTGTTTAGGCGAACCTGTCAGCCTAGGTGAGGCTAAAGATGGGAATGCAGCCTATCTAATACAAGCAGGCTAACATGAAATCCTAGAACTGGGGTTTTTATATTGATTCTATCAAAGCAATCCATCCTCTTCTATCGTCATGGAGAAGATGGAGGAATGAGTATACCAGCTGCATGCTATGGTTTTAAGGCCCGGAAACTCAAGAGAGAGAGAGAGAGAGAGTTTTGAAGTCACAAGCAGAGTGTACAGATGGTACCTTTTTGAGGTGGCATTATAAACTCACCCTTAGTTGAAGCTCATGTGCTAATTATGGAAACATTAAGAAGCAATGTATTACTAGCTCAAACTATTTATCCATTTACCCAGGTACTATTCATTCTGACAAGCAATAGCTCTTCAAGATGCTAAAAAAAGGTTTTTCCCATTATTTAGATAACCTTTGAACTGGAGATGTCAACCATGGAACCTGGAACCTCCTGCATAGAAAGCATGCATTCTGTCACTGACCAATGGTCCCTCATCTTTGCTCCCCTCCACAAATGGCAATTTGGGTATTTTTCTAGGATTTCTGGTCAAACTAAGTGGGCAGATGGAAGCACTTGGGCTTACTCCATAATGCTAGAGATGAGCAGACTGGTTCTTGTCTACTTCATCAGTTATCCAGGTTGGATTATGAAAGCTGGAATGGAATGGGCCCACAGCCTTTTCATTCATAGCCAAGGGGGTTAACTCACTATCTGGTTTAGATCCTACACTGGGGTTGTGTAGCTAAATCTCCACATGCAGATGTATGCATTTGTTGTTCAGTGCAACTCTTATGTTGGATGATGACCCTGCACTGCTGAACCAAAGCATAAAAAAAGCAACCAAATGCAGAATCAACTGGGCATGCATATCCACATGCTGTACACACCCATGCACAGTGTGAATCCATGCACAATATGAATCCATGTTCAGTGGCACCACATGCACAGTTCTGATTCTGCAACCTTGGCCGAAATCCAGACATTCTGTATGAAACAAAAATGGCCAACCGCTTCTCTAGGGCAGATCTTTCCAAACTTTTCATGTTGGTGACACACTTTCTAGACATGTATCATTTTGTGACACAGTAATTCAGTAAGTAATTCAGTAAGTGGAGGCAGCCCCTCCACCTGAGCCTGGCCCGCAGCCACCATTGCCCTTGCTGGGGTGTTCCTTGGCCCAGGGCAGCACTGGTGGCAGCAGCAGAGGCAGCTCCTCCACCCAAGCCTGGCCCACTGCCACCCTCGCTGGGATCTTTCTTGGCCTGGGGTGATGGTGGTGGCAGAAGAGGCAGCCCCTCCACTTGTTATGTTCATGCAACATACCTACACACTGCAGCCGACACACTAACGTGTTGCAACACACTGTTTGGAAAGCTCTGCTCTAAGGGAACTTATGTATTCATAGGCTATAGCAGAATTCCATTAAGATTGTTCCATGGCTATATACCCTAGATGCATTCTCACTAGCATCAGACATAAAAAGTAGCACCCATGTGCAACCCAGACTCCAGGGGTATGCTAGAATTTCTTTCTAGAGCAGCTAAAGAGCATTCCCCTGGTTTAATTCTCGTGTAAGTGGTTCACTGGGTCTGCACTGTACTCTTTCAGATTCCACTGAACTACACTACATATTCAGACCTTGTGAGCACTGAATGTTTACACATACTTGAATGTGTTTGCACTCACTACTCTCCACACTGAAAGCTAGCATGTCAGGAGGTGGGTGGTAGTGGTTCCAAAGCTATTTTTCCACCTGATTTGCCAGTTTTCTGTCTATAGAAGCCCTTGCATAGGAATTGAGAAGGTGTAGATCTCTTGTGTTAAATAGCAATGTCGGCAAATAAAGCCAAATATTCCTGTGCATTCACATACATCAATTGTGCACTGGCACAGCTTCCACAATTCCACTTCCACAATATTGAACTAGATTAACATATTTGGCCTGAGACAAAAATGTTCAACAACTTATTTAGGGGAGTACACATATGCATAAGATATCTACAATATTCTAGCAAGAGTTAATTGTAGAATCCACAGTGAGTGTTGCTCAATGTGACATTTCTTAGTCATTCAATGGTCACACCCCCTCCAACCATTTGATTTAGCACGGACTGTTCTAATAAGTCTTCTGTAATCCTGCTTTTTCAGGTGCTTTCAAAATGTTCCAATTTCTTTCCCTTCCCTCCCACTTTCTCCTTTTGTCATCTGCTTACTTGATTTCCTGCAAACTGAGTTCAAAATGCAAAGATTGTTTGCGCTCAGTTAAGTCAGCAGTGAGGAGAGGAGAAGAGAGGGTGAAAACTTGCTCTTCCTAGTAGACTCAGGCAAAAGCCAACAGTTGCAGCCTCTCCTAGCTTGTCTGTTCTACTTCATTAACAACTTTTGTCATCCTAACCACACTCTGATGTTGCTTGGTCACACGTGCCCTGGATTTCATCTATGAAATGCTGGAAGATCAAGGCATCAGATCTTGTCTGATCTTGGATCCTAAGCAACCTTGGTTAGTACTTCGATGGGAGACTGCCAAGGAATACCAGGTACTGTAGGCTACATTTAAGAGGAAGGCAATGACAAACCATCTCTGAGAATTTCATGACTAAGAAAACCCTCTAAAACTCATGGAGTTGCCCATCAGGTGGCTTAAAGACACAAATGTATACTCACAAGATCAACAGCACACACCCCCACACACTGCATGCTTATTGAGGAATAAATCCCACTGTGTCCAATGTGGCTTGTTGTTGTTGCGTGCCTTTAACTTTTTTCTGACTTATGGTGACCCTAAAATGAACCTATCACAGGGTTTTCTGGGGCTGAGAGTATATGACACACCCAGGGTCACCCAGTGGATTGCCATGGCAAACCATTACACCATGGTGGCTTACTCCCAGGGAGTTGTACAAGACATTGCAGCCACACAGTGCAATCCAAAATCAAAGAAGTAGGGGTTGTTTGGGATTAGGATTAGATGCCTGCATAACCCTAAATGGGGTGGAGAAGGAACAAGTGAGGGTGTAGTTTAGTTACACTGAATCCAAGACATAATGGGATATTTTCTGTAATTAAGGACGATTCTCTTGAAACATAGTAGTGATGCTGCATTCCGCACCTCTGTTGAATTGAAGTGGAGTATCTCTTCCACATTTTGCTCCACCCCACCAGCCCTGATTGACCTCCTTTCAGCGCCATTTTCTTAATACACAGTAAAGTAATTTAACATTTCTGCATTGAGGTGGCATATGGGATATATGTGATGAGGTGGCATAAAATGGATTTTTTCCACAGTTTGGATAATGCATCCTAGCTGCTTTTAGATGGGATGGCTACTGGATTGCTATGATGTCGTGCAGAATTGTGAATACAACCAGTAGCTAGTACATTTTAGGAATGCCGTGTAGAAATGGCCAAAGACTGTCCTGCGTGAGGACAGTCCATAAATAATCTCTCACACCCATAGACCAGGAGAGATTGGGAGTAATCCAGCTTTCACTGGTCTACTGTCAGTTTAGCTGGCCCTTGGCCATTTTGGCCAGCTAGGATGATGCTCTTAATCAAATCTTGCTAATTTGGATTAAGAGAGATAATGGCTCCAGTTGGTATACAATTAAGCAGAAGTGCTACTGTGCATTTTAAGCTACAAAGCTTTCTGCAAGCATTCAGATGCCTCCCCACTCCCCATTCTTGTCTGACATATTGCATCCTTTACAGGAAAAGGAGGTTAATCTTCACAGGAAAATCATCTCTCAGCCTTGTACATTTGTCAAGGTTACAGAGGGAATGTTTTCTTTGAAGTCGGCTGTTATTCCAGCAAAGTTGCATTAAGTAGCTCAAATTAAATATCTGTAGTAATACATATCGGTAGTGAGTCAGGGCTGAAAATACGATAATGGCTTTGGGGTACAATCATGGCAGTGTGTATACGGGCGAAATGGAAGCCAAAATGAACGACGCTTGCTTTTCTCAAAATGTTTTCTCTCATAATTGATTTGAATTTTTTTTTTAAAAAAAAATGGCTGGGATTTGTTTGCAAGAAAATTAAAATCATTTACAAATTTTAGAGCCAAATGATCTGAATTCAATCTGACATGTCACTGCTGGTTGAGCAAAACTGAAACTCCCCCCCTGCCCACTTTATTATTCCTGGTAGTGCATTCAATTACTCAGATACTATCATTTTGAATATTTTCCTGCCATAAAGACTCTCTCCCTTAGGGATTGATAGAAGAAGGCCTATTAAATGTGCCTTTTCTGTTCCTTATTTCTTTGTGCTTTTTAAAGGGGGAGGGGGAAGCAGATGAAAGGAAAAATGCAAGGCTGAACAGAGCATGCTGAAGCCATGATGCAAAGAAGTAGCACATGTATTCCCACAGAAATGATAACAACGGTGAGATTTTACATCAAGAGGAACTGAATATAGTTTGCAAGTGTGAAGGGAGCATTTATCCATGGATGGGGGAAAAATGGAACACAGTTTATGAAATCAGGGTTGTGTCTTCCTCAAGAAGAGGGAAAGAAAGCTGCTGAAGCCATAAAGGGAGAAAGTATCACCTCTTTCTACTAAATCAATTCACAGAGTCAGAGAGCTGTGGCAGCAAAAAGGGCAAATCCCATACTAGAATAGATTAAGGAAGGGACTGAAAATAAGGGGCATTTCCGCACTAACCTGTTATAGTGCTATTATTCCACTTTCAACATTCTATGGAATCCTGGAGTTTGTAGTTTACCAAGGCCAAAGATGCCTCTCCCTAAATTGCAGACTCCAGGATTCCATAGGATATTGAAAGTGGAATAAAAAGACTGTGCCCTGCATAGGGAACAGTTACACTTGTGGGATTTAAATAGCTGTGAACTGAACAAGTCTGATGTGTGACAGCTAAAAGAATTACAGTCATGCCTGGCATCCTGTGGGGGGATATATGCACACGTAAGTTTCCATGCACATGTGTATGTTCTAATTTTGGGTCACCCAGTGAGCTTCCATGGCTGAGCAGGGAATCAGACTCTGGTCTCCAGGATTGTAGTTCAATGCTCAAACCACTACACCACAATAACTCTCTACCCTCCACCTCAGTAACTCAAAACTCTCCTGCAGCCACCAGGCCAGGTAATGGCAAACAGTAGTTTCTGTTGCTGTTATATTTTCAGCAACTTGGAATTCTCCATATTGCCCACAGAGGTCATGAAAAATTCAAAGGACTTTACTATTCCTGAGCATAAACATATGAACATGAGTTTGGAGAAACAGTAGGTCACTTCCACAGTGGTGGGGTTGTGAATCTGCTCCAGGGCTCAGTCCAGACTTTAAATGTATTATCCATGATGCTGAACAGCATCTTCAAAAGAAGCTCAGAACCTTGGATAATTCCTTTAAAACTTCATGTATAACCTGGAGTGTATTCACTGCCCCACTGACATGGAAGCTACTTTCTACTATTGCATGTTCAGTCCCAAATCTGCAGCTGATCATTTTCTAGTACATCTGCACCCATCCCCTGTTCACTGAGGCCCTTTTCGCAGCGCTGGCACTTGCGCGATGGAGGAGGGTGGCTCGCGCGACAACCATCTCCCGAAATGCCGCCACTTCCCCCCGCCTCCTTACCACACCTGCCGTCTTTTCCCGTGACGGGTGCTCTTCAGCCACGCCCCAGCTTCCGCAGCGCTCCCTGGGAGCTGTAGGCAGCGCTGGGGGCGGAAGCAGGGAGGAAGTGCGACAGGCTCGCCTGCGACGGCGCTCCGCACTCCGGTAAGTGCGAGGCACCGCCGGGAGCCGTGCGCGAGCGCCGTTTATTTTCGGTTCCAGCCGAAAATAAAAAAATACACGCTCGCGCAGCGTCAGCCCCGTGAGCGCCGCGGAAGTGGGAGTGCGTCGTGCAGAGCGACACTCCCACTCCCGCGAGGCTCAGGGGGCTCTTGCGCGACAGAAAGCCCATGCGAAAAGGGCCTGAGTTTTATCTCAAGTACTAACTCTTTATTAAAAAAGGAAAGTGATATAGAAGGCTTTGCATACATATCCTAGCACAAACTCAAAACATTGCAACAATTTGCAGTAAGTGATCACTTTTAATATTCATATATTCCAGCATAAGCATGGGATTTGAATTCAGAGTGATCTTGACAGTGTGACCATTGGCCGAACGCAGTATGAGGACAATTTGTAAACCAGAAGCAAAGGAAGAGGAGGGAAATCAAAAGCAGAAATAAAAGTTGGTGGATAATGGGCTAAACAAAGACAAGGCAGAGAGGTGATGAAGGAGAAAGCTGTTAGTTGACCCTGTTATGCTTCAGCATCACATATGCATTGAACTATGTTATACAAACAACCCTCCAGCTGCTCTGTTTGCTTAAAACTAGTTCAGCTCATCAGACCCAACTGGAATAAAGTGTGCAGTTTTGGGATAATGTAGTTTAATAAATGGGTAGACAAAATGGAACAGGTTCTGCGGGCAGCAGTAATGATGGTGATACATATGTAGAAGGAACCCCAGGAAGAAATGAATGGGGTATAATTAACCTGAGAAACTGAAAGGAGACATGATAGCACTCTTCAAATACCTGAAGCATTGTCACATAGATGAGAGCAAACATTTGCTCCATGATTCCAGGGAAAGCAGGGCTAGTTCTAAGAGAATTAAGTTATAGGACTGGAAGTTTCAACTGAATATTGGGGGAAATCATGAGAGCAGCTTTACAATGGACTTGGTTTTCAGCAGCCAGTGAGTGGATTATCCTTTGCTAGATGTCTTCAAGCAGAGGCTGGATTCTAGCTCTGGTTTTCCTGCATCAGTCAAGAGTGGCTTATAAAAATTTCCCGACTCTTGGACACCATGGTACTAGTCGTCATGCATCAAGCCTCTCCAGCTGCAGAGGAATTTAAGGCTCCATCTAGGGTGCCATCTTTTCAGAACATCAAGGTGCAATAAGCACATGCTCTCCCCAAAATCTGTCCAGAGATTTAGGGATTTATTTTCTCTAGGTGTGTTGCAGAAAGATTATATTTATTACTTTATCCTTTTACACATTGCTAACCTGCCTTTCAATATGGTATCCTCACAGGTCAGTTAAACTTTTGAGATTCAAAAACAATGTAGACACAGCCTGTCTATACAGAAGGAGCCACCATGTTGTAGTGGTTTGAGCACTGGACATGAGCCTCCAGTGCTACATAGCTGATCCAACCATGCTGCTGTATACTTCTATGCCATAAATAAATTATTGGTGTTGTCAGATATAATCTAACTAGAGCTACACACCACAATGGATGGGGTCAGGAACTGAATATTTATGTACTACCCTCCTTTGTCTTAATATGGGATCCGAAGCAGCTTATAAGTTCAGAAGAAAAAAAAACTAATACATTATGTGGCTGTGTTGTTATCACGGGGCTTTCTTGGCATGCTTTGTTCATGCTTTGCCCTCTTCTGGGGCCAAGACAGTGTGACTTGCCCAAGGTCATCCAGGAATTCCTGTGGCTGACAGGGGATTTGAATCCTGATCTCGAGTGTTGTAGCTCAACGATCAAACCTCTATACCGTGCTGGCTTGGCATGAAGTTCAAAAATTTACAAAGCATTGAACAATACATCCAATTAAATTCAATTAATTCAGACCAAGTTAAAAATAAGAAATTCATATATGTATGAAAAATAGCCCATCCATTGAACATCCTTCAACCCTAACCAGTTAATGACTGGAGACCTGTTTTAAATAGGAAGGACTTTTCCTGCTGGTGAAAAGACAACAGAGTGGGGGAAAACTAAGCCATGCTTGGGAGGGAGTTCTATAGCCTAAAAGAAGCTGCCAACAAGGTTCTCTCCTGTGATCTTACCGGATAAGGCTATAAGGGTGGGATGGAGCAGAGAGAAAACCTTGCCTTGAAGATGATAAGACTCATACACACTCACATGGGAAGAGAAGGGCAGTATACAATATTGTGTGAAAAACAAAACTCTCTCTCTCTCTCTCTCTCTCTCAGCCATGGGGTGCATTTTTATCACCCCTAGTATACTAGTTAAGAGAATCATAAAATCATAGAGTTGGAAGAGATAACAGAGGCCATCCAGTCCAACTGCCTGCCATTCAGGAACACACATCAAAGCATTCCCAACAGATGCCCATCCAGCCTCTGCTTAAAAACCTCCAAAGAAGGAGACTCCATCACACTCCGAGGCAGCATATTCCACTGTTGAACAGCTCTGACCAACAAGAAGTTCTTCCTGAGGTTCAAGTGGAATCTCCTTTCCTGCAGCTGGAATTCATTGTTCCTTATCCTTGGGTCCTCTCCCCCACCCTTCTTGAAGATGAGGACGACATTTGCCCTCCTCCAGTCTGCTGGGACTTCTCCTGTTCTCCAAGAATTCTCAAAGATTAATGTGAGTGGTTCTGAAATGACTTCTGCCAGTTCTTTTAATATCCTTGGATGTGTAATTCATCTGGCCTTGGAGACTTGAATTCATCTAGTTTAGCCAGGTATTCCTGTACTACTTCTCAACCTATTCTGTGCTGCATTTCTCTCCCTTCCTTACCTGCTCCCCACCCCCCACACCCAGTTGAGTACTTCTATTCTTTCATCTTCATCACCCCTAGCATACTAGTAAAGAGAAGTAGTGCAAAAACTGTTTCAGGAGGAAAGAGGAGAATTCAATTCAAGCCTGTCTGTCTGTGTCTCTGTCATTTTATCAAATATTATAAAGAATTTTTTTTTATAATGATGATTGTTCAACAGTGGAATTGACTTTGTGAGAGCTTTACAAGTAGAGATTCCACAGTTGTCTGAACTGGAATGCTCTAAGAGCAGATTTCTGATTAAATAGATGAGCTTTATGGTCATTTCCACTCCCCTGTATCCAAGGAAACGTAGCAGCCAGTGGCTTCCATGTCTGTGGTGTGGCAGATTTGCTTTGAGGTTCTGTTCAAATTTAAAGGATCTGTTTGGGGGTTATGCTTCAGTATCCTGGAAAGCTCATTTAAAGTTTAGACTAAAATGCAGAGGGCCGTCACCATCCCTTTAACATAGCAGCCACCTGGGCTAAGCAATTTCTGCATAATCTTTTATAGATCAGTGGATAACATACATTAGAATAAAAATCAGAGAAACTGAATTTTTGGCTATTCTATGGAGCACTTCCATCTCACCACCATGTGAAAACATGAAATTAGCAGTGATGTATTTAAGTCTTTTACTTCAAGTCTCACATCAAGTCTCAAGTCTCTACCTTCAAGTCTCAAGTCAAGTCTCAAGTCCTGGCAAGATCGTTTCAAGTCAAGTCTCAAGTCTGGGAGCCAACTTTATACCCAATCTGTATTCCTGAATTTCTGGACTGAGTTGAATAAAGTCAGTTTCAATAATTTAAGCAGAGTTGCCCCCCACACACACACATTTGCAATTTTGCCAACTGTAGATTTGGATGTGGGGAATAGGATCCTTCTTACTCCCCATTACGGAAGCTTTAAAAGCTTTAGAAGGAAGGATCCTTCCTCCCCAGGCCTGTTGCTTAGCACATTTGCTGTTTCCCTCTGAGAAATGCACCCTGCACTCTAGGGGTGGGTCTTGTCATTTGCTCTTAGAAAACATTTTAGAAGGTTTCTCCAATATGCAGCAGGGACAGGCTGCTGAGCAGACTTCAAGCCTGCCTCAAGCCCATTGCCTAACCTGTTTGCTGTTCCCCTCTGAGCAATGCACCCACACTTTGGGCTTGAGAGAGATTGTCATGTGATTAGTAGGCAAAAAGAGATGGAGGTGTTGTTCAAGTCATAAGATTTCTGGATAAATGTGTTATGTTACTGAACCAAGGGCATCAAGTTAGTCATTAAAAATATTCAAGTGTTGAGTCGAGTCAAGTCAAGTCAGTGCATCATTTATGGCCGAGTTGAGTCACTGAAGCGACTTAAGTCTGACTTGAGTCTGAGTCTATTGACTTGAGTCTAAATCACTGGAAATTAGCAGTTAATTGTTTTTGACTTCATGATTTTCAAAGGCTTGGTGTGGTATTAAATATATCACCAACAAAATAAAAATAAGAATCCAGTTCCCTAGGTTGTTGTGGGTTTTCCAGGTTTTGAGGCCGTGTTCCATTAGTATTTTCTCCTGACATTTCGCCTGCATCTGTGGCTGGTATCTTCAGAGGATCCTCATATCCTAATAAAACACTAATAGAAAACGGCCTCAGAACCCGGAATACCCACAATGACCTATGGATTCTGGCCGTGAAAGCCTTCGACTTTACATCCAGTTCCCTTATTTAATTATTCCTATGATTCCCTAGAGTGAAAGAGAGAAAATAGAGTTTAGGGACACTCTTTCTCCTTACTTTTTTCCTTTACCGATTTGGTGTAATAAAGGACTCTCTCAATGCCCGGCCTCCGATTCTGGTTACATACTTCTTGTCCCATGAGAAGCCACCACAATTACTGCAAAGCTATTCTTGCCATTCTGGATCTTCACACACCATTCCGTGAAAAGCTCCATGGGGATTTGAGGCACATCACACTCAAATGCCCTTCAAGAACACAAAAGAGGGGGGGCTTTATAGGATCATTCTATAATTTGAAAATTCATTATTGAAATGCCAGTTAGAGATAAATGGAAATGAATAGTTGTTCCATAGCGTCTGCCTCATACAAGCTCGAACTATTCATTCATGTAGTCCTGGACTATCTATACTGACTTGGGGAAATGGAAAAAAAAATCTGCCCATAAAATGTGCTCCATAATATTTTGTGCTCCATAATATGCATGTCTTTTTTCCAGGCATAAATTTGGTCAGCCAGCTTTGATTTAAACTGTGCACAGAAGCTCTATGAAAGATTGTGCACATATTTGTCTGTTTGAAACATTTTTTGGAACAATTTTTGCATGACACGTGCCTTCCTTTGTAAGCCATTTTTCTTCATCCAGTCAATTTTTAAAAGTAGTGAACTGAACCACAACATTTAGATAAAGAAATGAAATTTGTTCAGGAAATTTGAATTGAGTTTGTATCAAATTATGAGCCACACACATTTCTAACCTACCCCTGAATAACAGGGATTGTTTCTATGACATTATTTTTACTATGTCCCTTCAAGTCATTTCAACTTGTGGTGACCCTAAAATGAACCTCTTATGGGGCTTTCCTGGCAAGATTTGTTTAGAAGGGATGTGCCATTGCCTTCCTTTGAGGCTGAGAGAATGTGACTTGCCCAGTGGGATTCCACGGCCAAATGAGGATTTGAATCTTGATCTCTTAGTGTCCTAGTCTAGTCCAACATTCAAGCTGTTACATTTATGTTGGCTCTCACCCATCACATTCTTCCTGATAATCTGAAACTGGAGAGGCCAGAAACTGAATTAGGGATGTTCTCTTCGCAAACTATGTGCTGTACAGCCTTTTCACAGGCATGTTGCAGAGGTCCATTCTGCCTAAATCTCATGCTTTTTGACCAGAGAGCTTTCCCTTGCTGTCTTTTATAATCTGAACATTTCTTTTTCTGGGCAAGAACTCCAAGAATACTTCAGCACAGTCACAGTGGCCATGAGGATTATGCAATGTGTAGTCCAAAAAGGAACACATGCCCAACTTTACTAAGCACTTTTCCAGATGTCTACTTAGATTCTAGATTTTGTGCTCCAGCTAAATTGTAAGCCTTCCCTGGGAGCACAGGAAATTTTGGATTGGGACAAATACCAGTGTCTACCGTATATACTCGCGTATAGGACGACTGGCGTATAAGATGACCCCCCAACTTTTCCAGTAAAAATATAGAGTTTAGGATATACTCGCCGTATAAGACCACCCCTGTATCCTATTACCAAGGACGGGCCAGACAGGTGAAAGAGGCATGTTTTTCTGGGCAGTTTTTCTCCAGCAGCTGCTGGAATGTTGCTGAAACTTCCTGAAACGTGGGAGGAGGGGCGGCAGCCTCCTCAGAGTTGGAGCCGGGGCCCACCCTCCCCAGTGAGCCTGCAAGCATCTGGCGGGCCGAGGGAGGGACTTGGCAGCAACCTAAGCCTCAGGAAACGCATTTCACTCTCTTGGAATGGGGCAAAACCCATATAAAATTTGGACAAGCACCAAATAAAGAGTATCAAGAAGGGAGCAGAGCACATGGCTGGACGGGGACTTTACAAAGGTGGGACTGAAAACCCTCACCTGGGCAGCCGGCGAGAGTATCAAGGAGAAGGGAGCAGAGCACATGGCTGGAGGAGGACTTTACAAAGGTGGGACCAAGAACCCTCACCTTGGCAGTGGCGGAGCTCCTTTGGCGGGGGAAGCTTGGGGGGGGAGGAACGGTGGCCGAGCTTCTTTCCCGGCGGGGGAAGCTGGGGGGGGGAAGGAATGGCAGCGGAACTTCTTTTCCGAGCGGGGGAAGCTGGGGGGGAGGAACAGCGGCGGAGCTTCTTTTCCGGGCGGGGGAAGCTGGGGGGGAAGGAATGGCGGCGGAGCTTCTTTTCCGGGTGGGGGAAGCTCGGAGGGGGGAAGGAATGGCGGCGGAGCTTCTTTCCCGGCGGGGGAAGCTCGGGGAGGAGGAACAGCGGCAGAGCTTCTTTTCCGGGCGGGGGAAGCTCGGGGGGGAAGGAACGACGGCGGAGCTTCTTTCCCGGCGGGGGAAGCTCAGGGGGGAGGAACAGCGGCAGAGCTTCTTTTCCGGGCGGGGGAAGCTCGGGGGGGGGAAGGAACGGCGGCGGAGCTTCTTTCCCGGCGGGGGAAGCTCGGGGGGGAGGAACAGTGGCGGAGCTTCTTTTCCAGGCGGGGGAAGCTCGGGGGGGGAAGGAACAGCGGTGGAGCTTCTTTTCTGGGCGGGGGAAGCTCGGGGGGGAAGGAACGGCGGCAGAGCTTCTTTCCCGGGCGGGGGAAGCTGGGGGGGCAGGAATGGCAATGGCGGCGGAGCTCCTTTCCAGGCGTGGGGAAGCATCCAGCGTATAATACGACCCCCCCACTTTTGAAAAGTTTTTTGGGGGTAAAAAAGTCGTGTTATACGGGACTATATACGGTAGGTTAGTTGCTGTAACCTACTTTGTTGAGCTTTGATCCAGGCCATTTCTGCAGTAGATTGTTATAGTGCTATTATTCCACTTTCAACATACTATGGAATCCTGGGGTTTGCAGTTTAAGGAGGGGCTAGCTGGCCCCCTCCCTGAACTGCAAACCCTAGGATTCCATAGGATGTTGAAAATGGAATAATAGCACTATAACAGTCTAGTCCGGAAATGGCTCTAGTCAGAGATGTGTGCTGAGTAGTCATAGTTAATGAAGTATGTCCTCATCCTCAAGGGCAATTCTTTTTTCATTTTCACTTAACAAATCTCAGTGTCAGCTTAGACAATGAAAAATTCTGAGAGGGGAAGTCAGAAAGTGGCCATAAGGCTGAAATGATATGTAGCTACGCTGAAGAAAAAAGTTTGCTTAGACACAGAAAAGATTGGAAGTCCCTAATTCCTCAAGCTAAGTCAGACTTGTACAAAACATTTGGAGCCATGAGCCAAAATGTCTTGATATGTTCTGATGATAAAATAGCAAGCAAAGCACTGAAATAAGATACAAAGGGCAAGTGTGATGTACTCAGATTGGAAACAGTGCTTGCTTCTTGATGAGTAGGCTTGTATGTCATAGCCCTTTGCTGACCGACTGCTACCACTGGATGTTTTTGTAAGAATTTTATACAATGTTGGTTTAATTGCTCATTCAAGATGGAACCCCTGGGCTACCAAGCCAGAGTTCACACAACATGTTAAATAAATTGCTGATTTCAGTCTGCTATCAGACTCCATTCATTAACCTTAAAATGCTTTTTTAAAACGGTTACTAGGCTATACACCCTCACTCCATGATATGGTTTAATTGGCAAATATTAATTGGCCTAAAATATAAATTATATCCTGCCATGGCTGAGAAGCCTGTTGGCAAAGAGGAAGTGGCTGCACACATGCACTATAAAACTGGATCAGATCAGGACCTCTGGGCATGGCTGGCTCATAGTCAGGGAAGCCCTGATGGACTTGCAAATGTTCCTCAACGACTTGTCCTTTAGAAACAATTACAGTCGAAACTGCTCCCACAAAAAAAAAAAAACTGATTGTCTTTGACCCTCTCCATTTGTCCACAGAAACTCTCCTTTTGTCCCTCACCTGCCCTCCATTAAGGACCTATCACAATTCCCATCAGTTGTTTGTCACTTAATATTAAGGCCATTAGCTCATTCCAGATCCCATTGTCTATTCTTATTCTGCCAGAGAAGCATTAACACCTTCCACCTTAGAGTAGAAAAAGAATATTTAAACCCTGGCTCTGAGCTAGATAGCTTGTAGTACTTTGGCATACTGGCAGACACTCTGCCCTCCAGTTCCCATTTGTTACTATCCTTGGCCCCTTGGCCCCCCAATAAGACAAATATTCTTTAATCTTCAGCTGATTTTCCTGATTTAGTACCAGTATACACAGGTGTAAAAGGTCCTGTTAGGTTACCTCCCACTCACAGGGCTCCCCTTCAAGCTAATATTCCCCAAGGAATATTAAGTGCTTCAAGGAGGTACTGGCATCAAGGGTGAACCCCTGAGTCACTCATGTTTGGGGTAAAAAGATCCCCTTCAATTCATCCCAAGGGAAGCACATTTTCCAATAATTTTTGAATATTTTCAAATATTCTTTCCAGTTCTACAATTTATATTTCTCCAGAATCTGGATTTGATTGCTGGAAGTAGAGTGTGATCCAGAGGTTAATATCCACATGATAGGGATGGACAACTTGTGGCCCTTCACCCGTTATTCTACTGATACTCCCATCATCCCTCACCATTGGCTATACTGTCAAGACCTGCTGGGAATTGTAGTACCATAAACATCTGGAGGGCTACATGATTCCCAGCCCTGTTCCAATCCTCTGGTATACAAGGAACAGTTTCTATGGATACAATTTAATCTTCCTCACACAAGGTTTTTGCTCAAATGTTTGGAGCCTTCCCTGTCAGATGGGTCTGTTCAGAAAAATATAAAACAGGGGAACTTTAGAGCTGCAATTATCTAGCTGAAATCCAAGGACACAGTATTGATTCTTGTCATTCTGGAGAACATATTGAGTAATTAAGCAGAGTGGATGATGGACCACAATCCTTTCATGGATAGGACCATTCAGTGACACAGAAGATCCATGCACAGGTATTTTTAAAAAAAAGAACTAATGACATTTGCAAGAAGGGTTTGGACTGAGAACGAAGAGCTGAAACAACAGCCATGTAACCCTTTCCCAAAGCCTATTATCCCTGTTAAAGTATTTGTTATTTGCTCTATTGGCTTTTTGCCCCAATGACACTTGCATGGACCATTCTTGGTCAAATTGTAGTTTGCGGTTAATTTAAGTCCATCCAGCAGTGCTGAAGTCCTGATCTGATTTATCCCCCATAAATGTCTACTAACTTTTGTAAAAACCTGGAAGAGATCCTGCTTGCAGACCTTTCTTATGACATATTGTTTAATTTTAACCCTAAATGCCCCTAAAGGGCATTTTTATACTCCCCAAAGGGCAATAATACTGAGGCTGCACTTCACCAAGGTACACAACAGTGGAATCCACTAAGAAATGACTGTGTTTTCAGTATCTTAACATTTCATCATCCAGGCTGCAGCTGGGTTTCATCCAGTTCCAGAAGTTAGGTGAGGTCAGACCTGATTGGTATTTGGATGCAAGACTACTCAGGAACACCTAGCCTTCCCTCCATTATGGATAAGCTATAGATTATGGATAAGTATATTATGGACAAGTTATTCCATGGCTTGGTAGAATTATACATCCAGGAACTTTGGCAAACAAATAAAAACTTACCAAGGAACTTGCAAAGAATAGAAAGGAACATTTCACATAGAGGCTCTAATTTTGGGTCAGGATCATTTTCAACCCTGTGCTTATAGAAAAGCTGGCTGGTCTGGGAGAAGAACAGCTCAAATACCGAAAACCTGCTGTTACAAATACTTAGGATGTTCCAAAAGGATTTCATGAGGGGGGAGGGGAGGTTGCTTCTCAGAGAAGCAAGAATAGCCACCCATTTGTGAGAGTAATCATTACGTGTCCTTTTTGCAGAGTTTCCTATATAATCCTAGTTTTCAGGAACACTTTTCCCTCTGTACCAGTTGCCGTTGTACTGAACAATATAACACCTTTCATCATATCTCACCTCCTGCAGATTGTAGTGGCCCTGAAACTACAAGTGTCTTATTATCATCACGGAAAAGAAAAAGACAATATCCATGCCATCTCAGGCCAAACTGTTCTTGCATTCCTCCCTCCCCACTTTCAGTGAGCTGGAAATAGGACAGGGCCCATCTTGGCAGCAATCTTCACTGGTTTACTTCACAGCAGAAAGTATGCCTTTTGACTTGGTCAGAGTTTGGAAGGAAACTATTATAAATCATCACTTAACTGCAACTAAGTCCTTTTTTTCACTAACTAGGCCTTGATTAAGAACCAGCATGGTATAGTGGTTTCAGCATTGGAGTATGAACCTGGCGATAAGGGTTTGATTCCCCACTTGGCTGTGGAGACCCACTGGGTGAACTTAGGTCCATCCCACACTCTCAGTCCCAGAAAACCATAATAGGCTCACCTTAGGGTTGCCATAAGATGGAAATGACTTGAGGACACACAACAACGTCAATGGCTTGATTAACTAGTAGGAACTTCTTAAGCAATAATTCCACTTCTTTTCTAGTATAAGATGACTTTCATCATCAAATCCTAACCCTTCAGGTCAAAAATAGAGTGTGTTTTTTTACAAACCTCCTGAGCTTCAGAAAGTCACATTTCTGGCCTATAATTTCCTCTGGGATGTTTAGTTGCTACAATGAATGAGTGATACTGCAGGTTGTCATCCAAAAAGATAACTTTTCCAAGGTCCTGCAAGTCTCCTTTTGCTTGCATGAACCAATTTCCTGTTTTCTTGTATGGGTTAGTCCCAATGGGTTAGTCCCAATGGGTTAGTCCCATCTAAAACAGACCCACTGAATCACTGGTTGACTGGTGAGTCAACAAGTAGTTAAACAGAATTAATCTAATGGGTCTACTTTAGTTAGGGCTAACAGTAAGATTTAGGGCTCAGTATCTGCATTCTCATAAGATCTCAACTTTTCAGCTCTGAATGTATTGCATTCTTGTGGTATTTATTCCTGTACGCACCCAATCAATTTCATTAACAATATTTTAGTTGTTATTATTTTAATTCTTTAAAGTTATGCAGTCTGTGATGTTGTGTCTCCAGCCGTAAAAACATGTGTCTGTGAAAGCTTGTTGAACCCTTTCAAACAAGGAACTAACCCTCTTTGAATCATGCAACAAGAGATAACCCAAATTCAGATTGGCACATAAATATTCCCCAAAATTTCAGCCACACAATTCCAAATCCCCTTGCATAGGGTTCACCTGCCCCTGTGAGTAGGTTCAGACCATATAATATTGAGGAAAAAGAATAGCTATTGCTTTTAGATAACTGCCAACAATTTGATACTGAGTAACGACATCTTATTTTTTTAATCCGGAACCTGGGCTTAGAAAAGTTACTTTTTTTAGGCTACAGGTCCCATTTTCTCCCAGCCAACGTAGACAGTGGCCATGAGATAATTCTAGTAGGCCCAGCAGAAATCAGTTTGCTACAAATATATAATCTCTGCACAGATATCTCTCAACTATTACATTTCTGTTGCTCATGCTGATTATTTTATTCAGGTTCTCTGCAATAGAAATTAAGTATGGAACAATACAAATCTCAGAGAAAGGCATCGAGTGAAAGCTAGAGGTGACAGAAATGCCAAGTTTCCCTGAATTGAGGTCACCCTGGTTGACCCACTGAAAATATCAAACTTAGTGCAGTAATAATATTTGGGTAAATTTCATGAGCTATGTTTGCATGAATACATTGAGGAGCAGCTGGCTGAAGATAAATACCTAGTTAGGCATTCTTACATTCCATGAACTATTGCTGTTGTGTGCCATCACATTGTTTCCAACTTACAACAACTCTAAGGCAAACCTATCATGGGGTTTTCTTGCTAAGATACCCAGGGGAAATTTTTTTCTTACCAAAACCCAGCTTCTGTATGTGTGTTTCTTTTCTGAGGCCATTTCCGCACTAGCCTGTTTAAGCGCGATGATTCCACTTTCAACATCCTCTGGAATCCTGGGGTTTTCAGTTTCGGGAGGGGCCGGCTGCAAACCCCAGGATTCCAGAGGATGTTGAGAGTGGAATCATCGCGCTATAACAGGCTAGTGTGGAAATGGCTTGAGTGTTTATCTTAACAATGTATAATTTCTTTTGTTGCAGCAATTCTCAGAAAAGATATATTAGCATTGTCCTGTTCTGACAAACACCAAGTACAAACTGATTATTAGTGCAAACATTTTGTGTATCTTCAAAGTCCTCAGTGTGTGTGTGCATGCCTGCACATGGAAGTGGGGGCAGAAAGATGGCATTAATATATGATAATGAATGCAAACTCTCATGTTGAAGTCAGCAGGGAACCTCAGCATTGAGAAGACAGGACTCAGCTCAATTTTTTCAGCTCCACAGCAAAACCGGGGGGGGGGACGGCATTTGTAACTACTGAGTAATTAGCTCCAGCACAGAACCAAACCAGAACAACCTAAAGCTGGTTTATGAGTAAGTTGGTCAAAGCTAGGGAGTTCTTTTAAAAAAATTATTAGCTTCTATTATTATATTCTAGGATCCCCTAAAGTAGTCAAAAAGTTGTATGGGACACAGCATGAGCCAGGACTTTGATCATACCATGGTTTTCTTCTTCCATTTAGCAGGCAAGGCACTCTATAAGTATCTATAGGTAACCACAGTTACATCGCAAGAGGATATACTTGATGATACCTTCATTATCAGGAAAATAACTAATTTTACGTAACTAGTCCCTGAATCACAGCACTAGGGCATTGAGATTCACAGCAAATTATTTGCTATCCTTCCAGGGAAGTAATGCAGAAAGATTCAAGTCGGAAGAGTTAAGTGGCTGCTACAGACTTTGTTTTAAAAGTAGATTTCAAAGGAGATACTGTATTATAGAGCCTTTAATGTTGCACTGCTTTTCTCGGGTTTCTCTAGAATTCCAGGGGGCCACATTGTGTTTTTTGGCTGCTATTTTGGGAAATTGGAAGTGACAGCATATAACATCTCTTTGGGGTCATTCAGAGGGAGGGCTTTGGCCATTTCCACACCTTACCCTTTTTCATTGTCCCTCCCATCACAATTCTGGTAGCACCATTGCCAGATGGGAGTGAGACGTGAACACTCCCCTCCGCATCTGGCCAGCTCTCTGTGGATGGAAGCGCGAGCAACACATACCTTCCTTCTGCAGCATAGCTGGCCTCTTTCCCATGGTGCACCAGGGAAGGAAGTGCCTACATTGTGCTTCCACCCATTCCACACAGCCACCGATGATGAGAGCTTTGCGCAATTGCAGGCCATTAACAGATTTTTTTTCTGTTAATGAAATATACTGTGATCAGGATGACTGGGAGCATGTTGGCAGTGGACCGCGATGACTTTGTGCAAAAGCATGACTCATGGACCACTGCCAACACATCCCCATTGTGCAACAGTGACACCATGTGGAAATGGCCTTTGTCTCTTTTGAGGGGTAGATTCCCCCCAACAGCATTTTGCTATGCACCTGCAAGTTGACCCAGATTAATTTATGATTTATCATAGGGAATTTTAGGGGGACAAAACTTGTTTAGAGGTTTGATATTGTCTTCCTCTGAGGTAGAGACAATATGGCTTCCCCAGATCACCCAGTGGGCTTCCATGGCTGAGCAGGCATTTGAATCCTGGTCTCCCAGGGTCCTAGTCTCAAACCGCTATACCATTCTGGATCTCCAACAGCATTTTACAACCCCAGAATTATTTTGATGTGTGTGTTCTTTAAACCAAAATGACTTTTTGAGCTGATTTTTTTTTTTTTTTGGTGGGAATGGCAGGATCTTGGGGGGCTCTGTGCAGCACAACAGGTTCCCAAAACTCATTTTCAAAGGTCCACATTAGACCCCTGGAAAGACTGCCTTCCAGCTCCCACTCCTGTTATACAGCCTTAAGGAGATATTGTGTGAATCTTCTTTCAGTAATCTGTGAGGTTCTCAAATACTACTGCATCCTTGCTCTATTGTCAGACCAGGGGAAGACTCATTTTAAATCAAGTCTAATAGCTCAGAATACACTTCAAAATTATGCTTCATCCTTATAGAAGAAAGGTTAATATGTCTAAATGTGATTTTCTGTGCAGAATGCAAAGGAGAAATGCAGAAGAACCATTTAGAAAACTAAAGAGGCTTCCTTCCTTCCTTATTCCCTCCCTCCCTCCTGGTCTTGTCAGAAGAATGTGGAGTTAAATATTAAGCAGATCATTTATCTGGCCCTTTAAGGGAAGAATGAGATATTTGAACTGCATGTGGAAGACTAGTTCATTATAAGAAGACTATAAAAATGTAGCTGAAATAAGCATAGGTAAACTCTCCACTTGTCACTGGAGACTTTCCTCTTAAAAGGTCTGGCATGCCAAGCCAAGGACCAGTCTAGAATAGAAGCCAGCTTGCCTGTGACACATCTGGCATTCCATCTGCTCACAGGGCCCTTTCAGACTACACAGGTATAGCCCGTTGATTCAACATTAGAAGCCATGTTTCCATCCTATCCAATCCTATGGCTTGCAGTTTGATGAGATGCTGGAGCTCTTTGGATGGGAATCCTAAATACCTACCCCTAAATGCATACCCCAGGATTCCACAGGATCTTGCCATGACAGTTAAAGCAGAATCATAATGCTATAATTGTACAGCATGAAAGGGGACCCTGCTCTCACCTTCTTCTCTCCGATGTTTCCCTAATGCTAGGTTACTCTAGCCCATCTCTGCCCTCTGAAGGCAAAATATGACAAATCAATGCAATCAATAAGGTGGTAGTCAGTTTCGCTCCACTTCCTGATGTACAGAATCTTACTAATGGTGTACAATTACTTCCAGGAGTTTATTCAAATGTTGGGTTACAGTCACATTCTCACTCTTTCCCTACGTATATCACAACAAGGCAAACTGTTCATGAAAAGTTATACATGTACATACATACGCACATAATACTGTCAGGAGGCAAGCTTCCTGCCATGGTATGCTAAGCAGGAAATAGTATCTATTATAATAGAGGTGAATAGATGAAAGGGGAGAATATAAGCAGCTAGCACTACAATGTATCCATTGCTAATTGATGTTTGCAACAATGTATCAATTGCCACTTGCCACTATGTATCTGGTTATAGGTTCAAAGGACACCCAAGGCACCAAAAAGGGTAATCACTGCAACGTTTGATGTCACTGGGCATCCAGCAAGGAGAGGGGAAGACTAGAAGTGTGGAAATGTAAAACTACTGTGAAGGTGTTATGGGAACAGACAGGGCAAAGATAAGAAAACAGGAACTTCTCCTGGTTCTCAAGATGGCAGATATGTGAACATCAGAAGGATTTGGGAAAATCTGGTTCTGGTGAGGTGATGTGACATTTACGACTTTCATCAATCATTGCCATGCACACCTAAATTGTATGACAAAGTATAAAACCTGTAACCATCCAACCTATGATAGTCTCAGCAACTTCTGGTAAAGTTGCTGTGTTGCTTGCTTGCTTCAAATAAATACTTCTGCTTGAATTCTGAGTGTTACTGTGAGGGCATGTTATCCAGCAAATGACACATAGCAATAGCAGTCAGCAGTTACATTTCCGTACCACTTATCAATGCAAAGCACTCCCTAAGTGGTTTACAATATGTTTAGCTAATTGCCCCCAACAAGCTGGGTACTCATTTTACCAACTTATGGAAGGATGGAAGGCTGAGTCAACCTGGAGCCCTCCAGGATCGAACTTATAACCTTGTGACTGCAGTACCAGAATTTAACCACTGCACCACCAGGGCTCTTGTATACACGTGGGATGGAATAATGATAGCCATTTCTGATCAAAAGAGGAGCACCTCTGTCCAGGGGAACAGCTGTCAGTTTTCCCCATGTCTAGGTTAGATAGCAGAAGCCCTTTTCAATTTGAACATGAGCACCTATCCAAAACTCCTCCCAGCTCCAAGCAGAAACTTCCCTACCATGAGAGACACACTAAATCGATACGTGCCTTGCCTCTAGTCTAGTCGTTGTACTGATTCACCTCAGATGCATCCAAGACCCCAAATAGATTTCTCACCCCCAAGGTTATGTGATTGTAAGTAATACCAGAATTTATTCAGATGACATTTAAGTGGAATAAAACCCCAAGTTATTAATTTTTGACAGAGCATTTCATACCACCTAAAGCAGCTTGAAGCAAGAAGGTAATGAGGGTTGTCAACTGTTTCACAGTAATTACAACCCGCATGATATAATGTTACAAAATTACAATATCTCTTAAGAAAATGAGAACCGAAAGAATTCCTTCTCTCACTCTCTCTCACACACAGAAAAACCAAGAACAAGAAGCATTTAATGCGATTTGTGCAAAGATCATATTCAAATATCAGTATTGGGTGGAAATTTTAGCATCACAATTCCAAACTCTTCCCCTGTATCTGCAAATTTGACTGCAATATTTCAGTTGCGCATAACAAAACATATTTTTTTTAAAAAAATACTCTTTGCAGCGTGTGCCAGCTCAATTAGACGTATAAGATTAAAATAATGCACCCTTTCAGACACTTGCTTCCAACACTACTTGCCTTAGAGCCCTTATGACGTTTAAAATGAGAGACAGAGGAAGTCTTTAATGTACTCACGGTCATTGCACAGTGTTCCACTGAAAGAGGTCATGCTACAGTCACAGCTGAATCCATCCCATTGCTGCAAGCAGACTCCTTGGTTTGCACATGAGTCCTCTTGGCATGTTGTGCTAGGGCCTAACAGTGGAAAAAAGAGAGAAAGAGGAAAAAAAAACCTTGGACTTTTGTCATTCATAATGACCACGCGTGCCATTGGATCACACAGGGTAGTTGCCAACATCTCATATTTAAAGAGCAAACCAAAGGAAAGACCTGAGAATAGGATGGGTTGTAGCTTTCATTTTTAAAAAACTGCTAATTAAAAAGCCTCGTAGGGTTGGGGGTTTTTTTGGTTGAAAGGGCAGAGGGATGTGAAAAGATGAGTTTGTTCAGAAACATAACAATAAAATAAGAGATCTAACTCAAGCAAAATGAGGTGGCTGCAAATATCGCTAATTTCACTTCAACGTCTATTATTATTTCTCTTCAGCATGATGAGTTCTGCCAGGTACTGTGGAAAATGAAATAAAAAATTACTTTTTAAAAGAAAATAAAGGGGGGGGGAACCAAGCTAGAAAAAGAAATATTCTGCCATCCAAGCAATGATTTGATGAAGAGCTATGGCCTAAATCCTATTGGGTTGCTTGGACTAGAGTAGACCTATTAAATCATTTGTGCACTGCTGAGTCCATGCATAGAGAAATCCTATGGATTCAGCAGGACTCCTCCAGCAACCATTAGCAACAGGATTCAAGCCTACACTTGTGGAAAATCAAGAGACGTTTGGGTTTGGTGCATTTATTTAAAATAAATTGTGTCTTGGTTTATTAGCAGGAATGTTGGCAAGTATCTTTTTGCATGCTTTAAATGATCCCATGCAGGTTTAAAAAAAATGGGGAGGAGGGAATCAGCCAACTAGTGCACTGGCATGCTCAAAAGTGACATCACACATGAGACACAAAGCTATTCTATTTCTAGAGATCGTAAACTAGACCACTGGAGGTTGGGGGGAAAAATAACTTAAAGGGAAGAAAAAGGCATGATCAAAGCACTAAAGCAATCACTATACAAATAGACACAAGACTGAAAGCCTTTATGCAAAATATCCTAAAAGAGGGAGGGTTCCCTGCATCATATTTTTTTTTTAAAGAAGGGGAAAAGTAGGGGGAAAAAATCTGATGCAATGTTAATGTGCATCAGCAGCAAAGAGGCTGATGTTTCCCAGTGTACCTTGTAAGGGGGGTTTCAGTCTTGTTTAATATACACAAGGGCCATCTACCTTGCAAATCAGCTTTCATCAATGCAACTTTGTCAGCAAAATTAAAAAAAAGCAAAATATATTCAATGTTAGTAAGCACATATCGAAATGGCAGCAAACACAGAAAGACTCTTCAGAGGAAAAAAAAGAAAAAGAAACGTGCATGCTGCTCTTTAAAGAGGAAAAGAAATTCCATGTAATGCAAATAAATTAATGCTAATAGACATAAATCTCCGGGCAAGCCAAAATGAGAATGCAGCAATTTGCCAGTATTTGACTACAAATATAATGGTTAATTGAGCTGATGACATGTAATGAAGGGAAATTAAAACCATGTCTTTCCATAGGAGAGTTGCAAACATATTAACAAAGCAATGCATGGTTTAATCCCGACTAGCCATTTGTCATGTTTAGAGGCAGCCGGTTCCTTCTTTAGCACATTTTGCATTCCCCCCCCCATCATCCTGTTCACTTGGTCCTCTGCTGGAAATGACAGAATTAGGACTGAAATTAATGCCAAGAACTATATATTGGCCTCCCAGCATGCACTGGGGTCAGTTAAAAAAAAAAGCTCATTTTTTTTTTCTTTTTCCATTCTTTTCCTTGTAACAAAATTGGCTCAGTGGAGGTAGCTAGCCATCTAAGTAAAATGTCTACATGTGTTCAGTGTCAGTGTGTGTCAGGGTTTGTAGCTTGAAAGCCAGCTGGTATGGGGGCCAGAAGGCAACCCATTCACCAGGTAAATGGAGCAGGTCTGAGTCACCAGGCCAGAGTAAAGCAGCTTTACTGGTCCAACTTCAGTCCTACTGGCTCTTGAAGCCATGTGAAACTGGTTTGAAGGGATGCCACATAGAGGAAGGAGAGGGCTTGTTTTCTGCTGCTCCAGAGACCAGGACAAGGAGCAATGGATTCAAGCTGCAGGAAAGGAGATTCCACCTGAACCTCAGGAAGAACTTCCTGACGGTCAGGGCTGTCCGGCAGTGGAATCTGCTGCCTCGGAGTGTAGTGGAGTCTCCTTCCTTGGAGGTTTTTAAGCAGAGGCTTGATGGCCATCTGTCGGGATTGCTTTGAGGGTGTTCCTGCATGGCAGGGGGTTGGACTGGATGGCCTGTGTGGTCTCTTCCAACTCTAGATTTCTGTGATTCTATGATTCTAAGTTAGAGCCACAGTCAATAGTGGTTGGTAACTTCTTTGAGGCTTTTCGCATGTTACCCGTTTGCGCGACTGGGGAGGCCGTCTCGTGCAAAAAGCCTCATCCGGAACGCTGCTGCTTCCCCGCTCCTTCGTCCCGCAGGTTGCTTCTGCGCCCCTTCCTTCCACAGTGCAGCCTGGGAGCTGTAGGCTGTGCTAGGGGAGGAAGCGCGACCGGCCTGGCTCGTTCGACGCACCGCACGCAGGTAAGTGCGTGACGGCCCCAGGAGCATTGCGCAGCATAGGGCCAAAAATAAGAAAATGTGTGCGTGTCCCACTTTAGGCTCGTGAGCGTCGCGTGAATGGGAGTGCATCGTACGGACCAACGTTCCCATTCATGCAATGCTCAAGGGGCCCTCGTGCTACAGAAACTGCATGCGCAAAGGGTCTTTGTCTTCTAGGTCAGCGAAGACAGAGACTCCTCTACAATCCCAGATTTAAAAGTGCTCTCTCAAATATTGCACTTATTTTGGAGATAAGATCCAGCACTTGGGATAGATCTGATCAAGTACAAACTAAAGCCCAGAAGCAGATTCACAGCCCTGCCAACTTGGAAGCCATCAGCTGCCACTGACAGCACAATCACATCCTGACTACCCATGAGGCACAGAGGCCTTTATTTTATTTTATTCTCAAACCCAGGACAGAGAAAAGTAATTTTTTTTCTTCCCACTGAGGCCATTTCTGCACAAAGGGGCTGAGTTGCTAGAGAGACGGGCTGGCAGTAGTTGGCCAGTCGTGTTTCCACACGATGTTGTCATCAGTCCACTGTGAGCCCATCCCCAAGCATTGCGCTTGCAGACTATTCATGAAATGGGAAACATCCATTTAGCAACTGCAATCATGCACCACTCCTGTCCTTCCCTGAAGTGAGGAAAGGCAGGAAGCACAACCAGATGCTTCCTTTCTCACTGCAGCCTAGGAAGAAGCCCGGCTGCAGTGTGAAAGGAAAGGGTGTGTTCCTCGCACTTCCTTCCACATGCAGCTGGTCGCGTGCAGAGAGGAGTGCTGGGGATGCGCTCCAATCCCATCAGAGGTGCTGCCAGGATTGCCAAAGCATAATGTGCAGGAGAGCTGTCATGCAGAAATGGCTTGAGTGAGATTAGGATTGTTTCAGCACACTGTTCAATGCCTTTTCCTTTCAGAACTCCCCCCCACCCCGTAAATGGCGGGGGGAGATCTTGTGAAAACTTTTTTTTGGGAAAAAATATATTATTTGTGGCATTTATTCATTTTGTTGCTCTATTGGGACTAAGAAAAAGAATAACTTCTTATACAGAGCAAAACATCTCACTGTACTTAAGATTTTTCCCCTGCTGGGCATTTTGTCAAGGATGAGCAAATGTGCACACATTTTATTATTTTTTTAAAAAATTATCTTGGTATCCACAGTGGTGACACTAAAGGCCAGCAGAGGTTCTCCAAAGCCCAGGTACTAATGCCCTCTGCTGGCAAGATGGAAGACTTGGTTCCTACTGCAACGTCTTTGACCTGAGACTAGCTCATTTTGCCAATATTACAGTTTACCTACTAGATTTCGAGGCATTCGTACTCATATAGATTAATAAATAAATTGATAGGCATGCAAGTATGTAGGCACATATGTCTGCTGCACGGGCAGGGATCCAAAGCACTGTTGTATAGTTATGCTTGGGACCTTTCTCCTTCCATAATTATAGCACTATGATTTCCCTGTAACTGCCATGGCAACATCCTATAGAGGTCTACAGTTTGGGAAGGCACTTTTGTTCTCTGGCTGAGAATTCTAAATGCAATTCTGAAGCTCCCAGAATCCCAGAGGACATTGCCATGACAGTTAAAGTAGAATATTAGCACTATCATTGTGCCATGTGGAAGACCTCCCTGCTTTATGTTTTCTCTTTCTGCCCACAGGTCTCCCACTGAATGGGACCTCATTCCTAGAGTTCTCTTGAGCCTTAACAGTGTTTTTATTTTTATTTTTTCCTGGCAGAAAAAGAGATTAACCCAGTCATTTCTTGTTCTGGGAGAAAATAAAGGTTTGTAGAGCCTACAGGTACCAGATGCCATCTGATCTGAAAACTAAGCAGGGTCAGCCCTGGTTAGCAGTTGGATGGGAGAACACCAATGAATACCAGGTGCTGGAGGATATATTTCAGAGGAAGGAACCGGCAAAACAACCTCTGAGTATTCCTTACCTAAGAAAGCCCTACAAAATGCATGGGGACATGAAACCACATGCAGATATACACCCACACACAGAGGCCTAAAAAAATGGAGGGGAATGCAAAATGCCCCTAAATGTGACATAATACCCAATGGTATCTCCAGAGGTTGGGGAAATATTATTAGTCATTTGGAGTCCAGAAATTGCCTCCAAATTGTGTGTGTGTGTGTGTGTGTGTGTGTGTGTGGTGGGGGTGAAGGGTTGCCAAAATTCCGGGGACATGCCAAAACAGATGCAGGGTTCTATGTTGCCTATTGATCATCACATGGGGCCTACCTATGATTTTAAGAGTTTTGTGGGTAGCTAGTTTACAGAAAATGGAGATTTCCTGAGTATGTTACTTGATAGGTGAGGGAGGCTATTTCCCAGTAGTGATTCTTTGTGTTCTTGAATGGATAACCTTTGGGGTTTTCGTATTCCTGTGGAAAATTTTAGTGCCACTACCAGATGCTTCTAGGGACCAGCTCTGACCTAAACATCTTTCATACGAATCATATGGCAAGACAGAGATCAGGCTTAGAGAATCATTACTTCAAAGAAGGATGGGCAACTTGTCAGAGATCAGAAAGGCCATTTCTGCAGTACAGTATTATAGTGCTATTATTCCACTTTCAACCTTCTATGGAATCCTGGGGTTTGCAGTTGAGGGAGGGGCCTTTAGAATTCTCTGCCAGAGGGCTCTTTGGCCTCAGTAAACTACAAACCCCAGAATTCCACAGGATGTTGAAAGTAGATTAATGACCAAAGTATATCTGCTTCTCAGGAAAGACTGGAGGGCCACAGTCTCTGCTGTTTCCTCCCAAAACTTCTTTTTCCCCATGAAAGCTCCCTCTAGGGGTCATGGGACATTTGAACCACATTTTGCCCCCTTCCTCAGGCCATTTTAAGGAAAGGCCTCTCCTGGGCCTAAAATGGCCTGGGGTGAATGTGGTGACAGTGTCCCATGACTCCCAGATAATGTTTGAGGGTAATTTTGGACACTCTTTCTGGGCCATGGGCTCCATAAAAATGCCCCTGCATGTGGTCTTCAGGCCACCCTTTGTCCAACTTGTTAAGTATTCTCTACTGTGATGCAATGTATGGGCAAATCCTCAGGGGAGGTGCTTCAATGAAGCATTGCAAGGTAGATCTGTTTGAATTCTAAGCCCTGGAACTGAGCACAGATCTGTTCAGACAGAGGATTAAGCAAGGTAGAATACTTTTAGTAGGCTGAAGAAATGATAGCATCTCTTGCATTAATAGATGGAAGGACACAGACCTTGGTGAGGGTACATGGATGTTAACACAACCAAACAAGAGTATGGAAGATGGGAAAAAGTGGCTTGACATGAAATCCAGAAACCATGAAAGCATCACCATGGCCATTTCTGCACTAGACTGGTATAGTGCTATTATTCCACTTTCAATATCCTATGGAATCCTGGGGTTTGCAGTTTAAGGAGGAGCCTCAAAGGCCCCTCCCTAAACTGCAAACCCTAGGATTCCATAGGATGTTGAAAGTGGAATAATAGCACTATTATAGTCTAGTGTGGAAATGGCCTGTGTGAGTGCATCATCATGCTGTCCAAGCCTACTGCAGATAAGACCCCAATGGAGTTGAGAGAATGCCAAGAACAAAGATTGAGTAGCTGAAACCAGTAACCAATAAGAAGAGACTGAGAGACTGAGTAACAACTCAATGCATGAAGTACTGGAGTCAGAAAGAAAGGGGATCAGAGACATGTCCTTCAGAACCCTGAAGGAATGAGGCCATTTTTTTTCCTGAAAAGATTTAGATGCTAAGATCTCTTTCACACCACACAAATACACTACCTTAACTGAGGTATTAATGAGGTATTTACAATTCTCTAACAAAGAAGTCCAGTGCCTCAACAAATGACAAATTCCAGGATTCCACAGGATGGAGTCATGGCAGCTGAAGCCAGTTCAAGGTGCGACAATTATCTAGCATGAAAGAGACCTCTTCCAGTGCCCATAGTCCTGTTAGAGTATGGAAATCTTTAAAACAGCAGACCTTTAATTTGGAGACCAACGCCTCTCCATTTTGCTATGTTCCTGCAGTGGGGAAAAGATTCAGGCCACTAGCAGCAAAGAAGCTGGTCGCTCATTAAGATCTGACCTCAGTATTGCAGTTACTAAGGATCTTTGCTTAAAGGTCTCAGATCCATAGATCTCAGATTCAAATGGTGCCTGGTTACTGGAGAGTGGCTCATCGAATGTTCTGATGCTTCTGTATATAGTGACTTTGTTCTCCTGGCCTCATCAGTGTCCATGTCACTGAATGCATTCCAGGCCATGACATGTGCTGAAAATGGTCATTAACATTATTTCTCCAAATGGACAGATTGTTCCCTTTACTTATGACCTTGAATCTCAACCTGCTTTGGTTATTTTTTTTTAAATGAAGAGATATCTATGGATTGACCTGAGAGCTAGGCATGCAAAGAAGCCACTAGTATGATTATTTTGAGCACATACAACACTTTGGTTGTACCTTTTCAACTTGCATTCTCAATATCCCAGTTTTGTTGTGCAAATTGGCTTGAACATCTGAATCACCATCAGTTACTCCATTGTTTTTACAATAACTTGTATGGATAAAAGTGGCAGTCTTTAAGGATCTGGGCACTACGTTGTCAAGTAGCTATTTAAATGCCAGACTCTAATCACTGACAGCATACATTACCTTCTGCTCCCCTGTTCACTTGCATTAGATTCTGTTATTTACACAGGTGTGCCAAATAAAATGAAATTAGCTTTAGGTGTTTCAATATTATAGATTCAGACATTTATTTACACCTTTGTTATTCTGTGGTAATCATCCAAATAAAATTAAAATTCAAGTCACAAGGACAGAAAAGCTCAAACAGAAAAATGCAACATGGGCTCAAAGTAAAACATATGAGTAAATGTTGGAGAAAGAAAAGACTCATTAGGTTTTTTTGTTATCACTGAATGTTGGAACCTCACACTTCAATGGATCCAACGTATACCCACTTGTGATATCAGCACCATGTTTTTGAACTTGACAGGTCTGTGACAACAAGAAGTGGTTGTGTGAAAAAAGCCTGATGTGCAGGCCTCCATATAAATAGCTTCCATATGGAGACAACTGACATATTGAGCTGTTTCAAGATGGCCTCCAACCAGGAACCATTTTCTTCCTCCTCCTCCTCCTCCTCCTCCTCCTCCTCCTCTTCTTCTTCTTCATCATCATCATCTAAACTTTAAACCTACATCTTATTCTAAACTGTGTGGCACAGACCCTATTTTGTATTGGTGGGATGTAAATCTACACTCATGCAGTCACACAATATGTGCATTCTACTGCCCTTCTGCTGAATACCTACACTGTGTAACCAATAGTATTATCTACCAATGTGTCTGTTTATTTTAGTTCATACGTCAATGTGACAGTTGTGTAAGCAGAACTCTACTAGCACAACAAGGAATTGAATATCTCTGTTTCAGAAATGCCAAAAAGCACAACCAGATTTGTACAGAAACTTAGGTATGTGTATGCTACCAATAGGATTCTGTCCTTTAGCTAATTCTAAATATATCTTGATATATTTAACCACTAGGGCAGCAACAGTGGTTTTGGACTTATATGAGAGAGAGAGAGAATAGATTGCTAAAATAGGGGAGATACCCTTACAAATGCAATGTGGATCTATGAAGATCTGCATCCAGTGGCACTAAATATATTCTGGTCTTGTGGGAGGCAGAGGGACAATAAATGCTTACCTGCTTCAGGAGCCTGAGTTTCCTTGGAACTGTACATTTTTCATCCAGGTACTCCATACCTCTTATGTGAGAAGGCACTCCCTCACAGTTTGAGAAGCACTGGTCTTGGTACACCCAAACATAGTTGCTTTCTGTTTCAGTAAAAATCCTTCATCTTCTCCTTATGTATCTCACTTGAGATTACTAGGACTGGGTATCAGAGTACAAGGATTGGGGCTTTGGACCAACTTTGTGATCCTTAATATAAAATGTAAAATGAAGTTACACATAGCCTGCCAAACCTGCATGGTGGCTTTGCAGATCTTCAACATCTCCCTTGTTTTCATACTCAGAGTAGACACCGATGACAGGAGGTTTATCAAGGTCCTGGTGAGCCATGCTAGATGGTTAGTGAGCCTGAGCTCCCCCTTTCTCCATTGCAAGTTGTACAGGCTTGAAACACAGCAACAAACCAAGCCAAGAAGACATAGGTATATGAGACTATAAAAAGCCCTGGAGTAAACTTTGAGACCCTACTAAGCACCTTAACATCTTATTCACACATGCAACTGAGGCTGAAAGAAAATGTGCATCTACATCAAATTATCTAATTTCGACACTAACTACCATCTAAGCACCATGATGATATAAAGTTGCTGCACGGGAGCTAATTACTACAACAATTAATTAAAATGCAGCACAAACAAAACGGAGACATGGAAATCAGCTTGTTGGTGGCTCTGCTGATTATATTCAGGAAGATAAGTTAATGTTCTCAAGTCCAATTTGTGTTTTGTGCCATCAATGTGCATTTCTCCCTCAATAGCTTCCACCTTCATTAATAATGGAAAACAGGTCCAGCTTACAATTGTAGCATAGTACAAATTGATGACAGCGGGTAAGATAGGGAACTGTCATCATCTAAGTACAAATAAAACACTGCACAGCAGGGGAGATGCTATTGGACCCCCATGATGAGGTATAGGATAATTTGTTTTACATTAGAAGAGCTTGCGACAAGATTACAGAATGATCACGCCGTACCTTCACATCCTCGTTCAATCTGTCCATTGCAAAACAGAGCATCTGAGATCAAATCCGGGAGGCGTCCATTCAGATCCACTGAGGCAAGGCAGCCTTGAAAGCCTTCCTTGGCATGGACCAGTTTTGGCAAGGATTTGTAGGTCTCCTTTGCAACTCCTCCAATGTATAAGTCACCTGGGAAGGCCAAACACACACTCAGTCAGTGTTGTTTTCATTGTCCATCTTTATTTAAAATAAAAATAATTAATAAATAAATAAATAAATAAATAAATAAATAAATAAATAAATCATTTGCATCCTACAGAATTCTGCTTGTGGCATCTTAGAGTCAAACATGTTAAAACAGACCAATTTAGACAAAAACAATATAAAACCCCTAGGTAAACACAAGAAGTCAAGCCAAACAAAGCCACATCAAGAATGAAGGATCAAGATGTCAATTGACTGATAGCCCTTGGAAACAAGACAGCCTTTATCTGGCACCTGAAGAAAGAAAGAAGAGTAGGAGGGGAGGTATTGTTCCAAAATGATGCTGGAAATGTTGGTACAACCAGGGATGGCTGTTGGGCTTGCCGCTATGGAGGTGCTAAATCCACTTGGGATTTTACTATCGCTACCCCCTCTCACAGCTGTTCCAAGTTGCTCTGTCAAGTGCTGCGGTTCAACTCTGAATAGCTGCAGAAAGAGTGGTGGTAAAATGCATGGAATTCACAACCATTATTGTGCTGGATACAACCAACCAGAGCAATCTGGGGAAAACAAAATGGCAGCCAAAAGAAGAGCTTTGTAGTTTCCAAAACTCGTTCTGGCAGGGGCAAATTTAATTCAAAAGTTCTTGAGAAATAAATAGGAAAGAAGGAAGGAAGGAAGGAAGGAAGGAAGGAAGGAAGGAAGGAAGGAAGGAAGGAAGGACGGACCAACTGACTGACCGACCAACCAATTACCATTACTAAGAGTTTGCCTCTCCAAACCTCTTGGTGAATATGTCCCACTCCAAAACTTCTATAAAGTATGACTTATCCTTCAGCTTAAGGTTTGCCTGTGGCCTAGGTAGGGGAAAGCAATCATCCCAAAGGACTACAATGAAGCAGCCTCTCCTCAAGAAACCATAAAGCACAGGTACCTCACTTCCTATCTACTTTTATTTGATTCTATGGTAAAAGTGAGCAATTCCAAATCATTTTACAATGTTAGCTTACCTATTAATGCAAGATTGGCGAACTGTTCCTCCTAGTATTTAATCACCGGACACCAATATCACAAACTATTTCAGATCTGTTTGATTTCTGTTACACATCACTGTTTCAGTAATCGAGATAAACACACAACAGGAATAATTTTGGCAAGAGAAAAATGACTGCATGCTTCCTTGACTGTTTCAAGGAAGGAATACAGTCCTTCCTCCACATTTGTGGGTTTGACCATCATGAATTTGATTATTTGTGAGGTGACCGCTTGGCTCCCTCCATTCTCCCCCTCCCTTTCCCTGGCCTTTTCCCAGCTGTACTACCTTGGCAAAAGACAAGCAATTGGAAGGGGGGAAAGTTTGTGTGTACACAAGACATTCCTCCTTAACTCTCCAGGCTGTTGCAGTGCAGGAGCACAGAAAGAAGAAAGGTGGTGCTAGTGGCAGCAGGCAGGAGACTGCAGGGGAAAAGACCTTCCTTCCTCTCCATTCTCCTGCTCCTTGCTTGTGTGGGTGTGCAGGAAGAAGGAAATCCACGCTGGTGGCGGCAGGCAGAACAGTGTGCCCGGGGGGGAGGCATATAACAACAACAACAACGTTATGGAATCAAACATAATTCAAATGAATGAGATGAAATAAAACATATGCCTGCTTAGAAACAGTCAGCATAGTGTAGTGGTTTGAGCTTTGCACAATAATTCCAGGAGTCCAGGGTTCAAATCTCTACTCAGCCACAGAAACCCACAGCATGATTTTGGACAACTCATACTCCCACCCTCAGAGGAAGGTAAGGGCAAGTCATGTTTGAACAAATCTTGCCAAGGAAACCCTGGAACAAAATCACCATAAATTGGAGTATAACTGAAAGAATGTAACAACAACACTACTCAAAAATAGCACAATGAAAACTATTGTTTTTCTAATGAACTGGTTCCTAAATAGATGGTTTCACCTAAAACATAATCTCTTTTCACTTTTATTAGCTGTATACAAATGTATTCCCTTGTTTTTGGGGTGGGGATGGAGAATACATCAGACACTCAATTGAAAGAACAAGAAGCAGTGAAACAAGAATGGTACCGCAATTATTTTAACATTCCTTTTGGGACTATTTTGAACTCACGGTGAAGTCTACAACAACAAAACAGAGCTATTAAGTCACAGTGAGTATGCAGAAAAAGGAAGCTTTACGTGGACGTGGCAAATATCATGAACACAGTCCTAGTCTGAGACGCTTCTCAAATGGTCATCTGAAATTTCTCACAGATTTTGGAATTTCAGATTTACTGCCTTTGTTTCCAAGGTGGAAGTGACACATCAGGAGTTATCATCTGTTCCATTTTTATGTTTCACTTTGTGCACAGACTATCGGTGCACTTCCAATGTGTACGTATATATTGATAAAAATCTGCAAAACAGCACTTTCAACACATTGCACCAAGATACCTTCCTTGTCAAATGCACCTGTATGGTTGCATGCATTAATGAAATACCACCACCTCAATAAAGGAAAAAAAATAAGTTTCACTCTTAATGTGAAGATTAGTTTGTGTGGTTGGTGTTCTAACAATGTACAGTGAAGCACATGCATATCACTACAACTACACAGAAAAATCAGGTTGGTCATTTGTGCAGTAGTATCACCATTGCTTCTTCCAAGACAATGTATTTTCAGTGCACATTGGGAACACAGTGGTGGGAAGTTTACAAGGAACAAAAGGAACTAGAGGAAAAACCTGTGCAGAGTCCAATACCATAATTCATTTTAGAAATTGTCCTAGTCAAGCTAGAATTCAGGGGGAGTGGGAAGATGGGAAAATTTTGTATTGTACTCAGATACCCCAATGGTCCATCTCTCCCAGTGTTTTCAACCCAGACTGACAGTGGCTTTCTAGGATTCAGTGCAACCCTGTCTGGAGATTCCAGGGACTGAATTTGGAAACTTATGTATGAGTAGTGGTGATGGAAGCAGTGTTGGTGCTGGTTTTGGTAGTGCAACAGGGCTGCACCACAATGACAGAGGGGAGGCAGCACAGAAAGTCATCCTGGTCAAGAAAGAAAGTACAAGAAAGTACCCCGACCACTCCTGAACTACCAGGGAGCTGGCAGGACATCTTCACGTGAAAGGAATGACTCTCTGCTTTTTCTTTGCCACCACTGAACATCACTCCAAAAAGCACTTTAATCTAGTTATTCCAGCTTCTACCTATTTTGGGTTTCTGTGGTCTAGAAAACTGAAGAATGCCAGGTCCCAGTTGTGTGTTGCTAATTCTACAGCTAAAAAAATGCCTTATGAGGTCATTAGTTCATGAAACTTGGAATTGCCTACTCTGATAGACAATGGTTCCCTAAGAGTGCCTCCCCCTCATTGACTCCCCCCCCATTAATTGGAGCAGGAGTTGGCATGTTTGTCCATTTTATTTTACCTTACCTTTAATTCCCGCACATAAAAAAGATTTGGTATCTTCTGTGTACCTTCTGACCCTTCATGAGGGATGAGCAAATCTGGCCATTTCAGTGTCTCCCACTGAACTGTTCAACTGTTGTGAATTGTGGTAGATTCTAATCTAAAATAAGCTGAAACAAAACTATCCCTCATTCCTATTCTGGAGGTACTGGGGACTAAACTTGTGACATTTTCCTTGCAAAGTGTTATCTCTAAGCATGTGTTTTCCTGCTATCATAATATTGCCAATTTCTGCCACAGTACTTCTGTTTCCTATGTATGATTGTGAAAACTAGACAGTGAAGGAAACTGACAGGAAGATAAGCAACTAATTTTAAGGTGCTGGAAGAGAGTTCTATGGAGACCACCAACTGTGAAAAAGAAACATAAATGGGTCCAAGAGCAAATAAACTCTGACCTCCCTCTAAATGACAAAACTGAGGCTATCTTACTTTGGATGATGTTACTCATGATACTGCTCAGCTAAGTGAAAGGCAGTAGGAACACAAGAAGACTGCATTACAGGTGGATATACCCAATCAAGGAAGCTATGACCCTGGGTTTTCAAAATCTTAACAGGGCTGTTAATCACAGGCTGTCCTAGAGAGCTCTCATCAATAATATTGCCATAGATCGATACCAACTTGATGGCATATAACCACCACTGAGGCCCAGCTTTGTATATGGGATCTCTTCAAATAGGCTGCTGGATCTTTGTGCCATTGGAACAGGGGAAGCCCAATTGGTTTGAGCAACCAATGATGTTCATATCACCACTTTGAGGTGAGGGACACCTCTGTCCCTCTAAGGTTATGGGTTATCAGTAGACTGAGGTCTGCTACCTTGCTTGCCTCTCACTTTCTTACCTGCTCACTCATTCTGGGTTATCTGAAAAAGGTTGATGTCATAGTTAGTGTCCCTGATGAAGGTTTTCTGTGATTCCACCCTGATGCCCACTGCAGCAGAGTGAGAACCTATATAAGGGCCCTTTTTGCACGGCATTTCCGATGCGAAAGGGGCCCTTGAGCGTCGTGCACATGTGAGGAGCGGTCCACACGATGCACTCACATTTGCGTGATGCTCAAGGGCCTAACGTGGACCGCACATGCGGACCGCACATGCATTTTTTCATTTTCGGCTCGAAGCTGAAATTGCTGCGCAGTCGCGCATCGCTCCAGGGCCACCTGCGCACTTACCTTGTGTGCAGAGCCTCGGGAGCCGGGCCGGTTGCGCTTCCTGTCCAGTGCAGCTTGGGAAGGTCCCAGGCTGCACTGCGAAAGGAAGAGGTGGGGCTCTCGAGTGAGCAGGAAGCTCGTGCAGAGCTGAAGAAGCAGGGAAGTGAGAGCCTCTCTCCGGAGGCTGCTTGTGCAAGCCCCGCCCCCCAGCACCGCGAAAAAGTAAGGTGTGAAAAGGGTCAAGGTTGTGAAATACTTCTGCTGTTTCTGGAAACTTTCACCAGCCTGGATCCATCTTAACATGCCACAGTACAGAGCTTTCTAAACTGTTCATGTTGGTGACACACTTTTTAGACACGCATCATTTCATGACACAGTAATTCAGTTTTATGTATTATAAATACATAAAGCATAAAGTATATATTTTTAAAAATATAAATTAAAGTTTTTCATGAGATAGGTTGTGTTTCCATACATTTCGTTATTACAATTTATGTATGAGTCTGTATCTTATATTTCTTATAAGGGGGTTAGTTACTAGCAAACCAGAGGTTAAACTAACTAATTGCCGCCCTCACTGGGGTCCTTCTTGGCCCAGGGTGATGGTGACGACACACCTACACACTACAGCTGAAATACTAATATGTCGCGACACACAGTTTGGAAAGCTCTGCTATGGGACACTTGCTGAGCTAAATTTCCTATATTTCAGAAGGGTGAAAAAGCTGGCCCAGAGCCTGTGCCTAATACAAAACAAGTTGAGGTGTGGATATTGTTTTTTTGTGCAGCATATAAATGTGGTGCTGGGGTGGAATTGTCATTTCTACCCTCCCTGTGTTAATCATTAGCTCCTGTAGAGACACAGCTTTGTAGAGCACAATATAAAAAGCAATACACAAATGGCTCATAATAGTTTGGTGGATGGGTTAATGGCTGCTTTGCAGTCCTTTTTTATTCTTCATTTTCAAAGAATTAGTGCCATTGTTGTCCAATTCAGTGTCTGCAATAAAGGGTGCTTTTATGCAGATATGATGATTTGCAAATGCCTCACATTTGCTCAATGATGACTTTCTGTGTTAACAATAAAATGTTTGTAATAAGATCTATACACAGATCCACATATAGCAGTATACACAGAGAGAGAGAGAGAGAGAACAATTCAAAGCTTTTTTGGGATTTCGGTACACACAGAGAGAACTTTGTGCAAGGCTGGGGTATTGAAAGTGTGACCCATGGGCTGCATGTGGCTCTTGAACCCCCGGGGGGGGCTCTTTGCTTTCTCCCAGGACATCCCCCCAAGCCTGTAGATCTCTCTATTTTTAAAGACCATTTCAGTCCAAACTTCAGGAAAGACAGGGATCAAAACTGTTCCAAAATGCAATGTTTTCGCTTCCCTGACCCTGCCAAGCTCTGAAAGAAACAGCTGAAAAAGAGATGAAAACAAAATCAGAAGTCCAAGCTCAGTGTGGTGGCACAATGCAGCCACTTGAATATGTGTATGTGTGTAAGTTGTGTTAGTATGTGTAGAGATGTCCATGGGCATGTATAAAATGGTCTCCACCCCTGCCACAATTCGCTACCGCTGAAGTGAGTAGAAGCTGCTTGGGCTTTTCTGAAAATGCCTTGTTCTCCACTGCCTGACATAATAACCTTGAAAGGATATGTGCAGATGTAATAGGTTACTCCTGTGTATGCTTAGGTGAGTGCAGCCATGATGTTTGAGCCATCATTCCTTTTATCAAACACAGAATGAACATACAAACAAGCTCAGTGGCTGGTATCCTGTTGGTAACATAGACAAGTGTAATTCCAACTTATGCATTTTTGGAGCATTGTAGAATTTGGTATTCCCCTTGTCTGTCTTCAACAAGCAAGTTTCCCTCCCTGCCCTGCCCTCTGATACCCATACCCAACAATATAGTCCATTGCTAGTGGAAAGAGGAAAGGATCAGAGAAGCATCTGGTTATGCTCCCCTAATTAGATGCAGACCAGTGGCATCATTCCTTGAAACCCCCAAGGGACCACACTTCAGAGCTCGGGGGAAAAGATGTCCTCAGCTTCTGTCTGGCTGTGGCCACAGAGCCAGATGCTTCTCTGACCCTCCCATTCCCCACCAGACATGGAAGGGCTGCGGTGGGGTGAGGGCTGTCATACCAACACAATGAGTACTAAGGCAGATAAAAGAAGCTGTGTAATGCAGTTTCATATGAGGAATTCTCATGATGTGGATGGACATCCATGTAGGATCTCAGTCATAGACTGGATAACAATGGCATTAGTGCTTTGAAATGAAACAAAGCTTGATATTAGCATACTGGCAATGACTCACTTATTCTTCCACCTGAATTACCAGCTGCAACGTTACGTATGGCATATGTTCAAGTTCAAAAGACAGGTATAGGTGGTGGTTTTAAAATATGTAAAATATGATCAGCAGGGTCTTCATATTTCCTGTAGGTAAAGGAATGCCCTTAGTCACTGTCTGAGAATGTTGCCAACAGCATATAAATGTAATTCATTCAAACAGAGCAGACAGTTTAGGGTGGACAGTTAGGATGATGGCTTTATCATAATAACTTTACTCATTGCATTGCTGGCTGCACCATCAAGTTGTCATACCAAGCAAGCCTCATTATTCTGGGCAAAATAATACTATTCATGCAGATACAGTGCAAGCTGTGAGACATGGGGAGGGGGAGAAGGAATGGGAGGGAAAAAATGAGGTAACTCTATTTTCATTATTGGAAAATGAAGACATCATCTGTAGAAAGCTCCTTTTCAGCAAAAGGAAGACTCTGTAAGTCTCAAGTGGCTTAGAGGTGTACTTATTACATGCTAACAATGTTCCCCTATCATGGTAACCCCATTACTCAAGATTCAGTTGTGCCGTGTTTCCAATAATCTAATTTTGCACTGTGTCTGTTTTCCTCAAGCTTCATGTCAGCTAACCCAACAGAATTGCCTGTCTAAAGTTCTGAAGCAATATGGAAGGTTTTAACATTGCACTGAAGCAAGATTTCAATGCAAATTATGCTAGCCATCATGCAGTTCCAAGGTGCGGGGGGACACACTACAACAATCATTTTGAGATGCTTAGATGATGTCATCAAAATCCAACATTCCTTAACAGAAATGTTAACAAGCTATTTGCCTCTGAGATATGCACTGGGGCAAGGGCTCACTTCTACATTGGAAAACCTCTCCCAAGGTGGAAAAGATGCATCATGCATTGTCACTGGACTCATGAGCTTCCTTAGATTTTTTTTTTTAAATTACAAGTTCTATGGACACAGGCAAGAAATGATGCTGCATACTTTGATTTAAAGCTTTGCAGAACCTCTCCTGTACAAAAGATAAGAAGTGGGCAGAATTAAAAGTGCTGGCTGTGATCTTTAAAGCCCTTCACAGCTTGGGTCCAGACTATCTGAAAGACCATATCTATGAGCCTGCCCAAGTGTTAAGATTTGCAGCAAAGAGCTTTTTATATGTCCCACCATCATCATAGGCACGTTTGGTGAGGACACAAGGGAGAGACTTTTCAGTGACTGCTCCCCAATTGTGCCACTTCCTTCCTTGTGACATCTAATAGGTTCCCCCACTGCTGTCTTTTCACTGGCAGGCAAAGTCCTTTTTAACTAGGGAAGCATTTGGTTTTTAATATGTCGTGGCAGATTTCAATGCAGAATATCACAATATTGCACAATATCATTTTCCATGGAGAAGATGAAACAACCACATGTGAATGTTGCAAGTGGAATAATAGCACTGTAATAGTGTATGGCGGAAAGGGACAAGTGAAAACAAGAGTACACTAAACCATAGATTGGTTTCTTTACAAGACTGAGAAGGAAGAACCCTAGCAACCAGGTTTGAAGTTGAACCTTCAGTACTTCTACCAGTTATACGTTGTTGTAATCTAACTGCTTTGAATTAATTTTCAGAACTGTAGCTATGTGAAGAAGCTTTGGAAATTCAGTCTTGGAGTTCCTAACCCTCATCGCACAGAGCTATATTTCATAAAAATGGCTAAAGCTGAGTCTAAATTTCTAATGCAGGTGTGCTCTCAAGCAATATTACTCAGTAATGCTTTGCAGTTCATGTGCCATCAGCTACTGCTGCAAGCAAGTTTCTGGAAAGAATGCAAATACTATGACAGTATAGTGCAAATATAATACTAGTGCTTGGCATGTTGGAAAAAAAAAATGCCAGTCTGCCACATCAGGCATGAGCCAATGTAATATAGTAGTTTGAGTGTCGATCTAGAACTCTAGAGCCATTTCTGCACTAGCCTGTTATAGCACTATGATTCCACTTTCAATATCCTATGGAATCCTGGGGTTTGCAGTTTCAGAAGGGGTCATTGTCTTCAACAATCCTAGAAACTTCTTTATCACAATCACATTTTTCTGCCTTCCCTGCCCATCTTTCATAGAATCATAGAATCACAAAGTTGGAAGAGACCACAGGGACCATCCAGTCCAACCCCATGCTTTGCAGAAACATACATCAAAGCATTCCCAACAGATGGCCATCTAGCCTCTGCTTAAAAATCTCCAAAGAAGGAGACTCCACCACACTCCAAGGCAGCATATTCCACTGCTGGACAGCTCTGACTGTCAGGAACTTCTTCCTGAGCTTCAAGTGGAATCTCCTTTCCTGCAGCTTGAATCCATTGCTCCTTGTTCTAATCTCTGGAGCAGCAGAAAACAAGCCTGCTCCCTCCTCGACATGACATCCCTTCAAATATTTAAACATGGCTATCATGTCCCCTCATAACCTTCTCTTCTGCAGAAGCTCCCTAAGCCACTCCTCATAGGGCATGGCTTCCAGACCCTTCACCATTTTGGTCATCGTCCTCTGGACACGTTCCAGATTATCAATATCCTTCTTGCAATATCTTTCCTTTTTCTTAACGAAAGTGAGCAGCAGAGGGAGGATTTCCTTCTCTTTTGCTTATCTTTCCATACTACACAAAGTATACATGGCCAGATAGTATCATCATAAGCATTCCTGAAGAAAAATATAAATTTTGGCCATTCCCTAGGGAAAGCTGTAAGATATGTGAAATTTTCAGTGCAACTTAGTATTAGAAAAAGCCTGTAAACATTGTCTTGCATGTGGGAGGATTTTCACATTTCATTTGTTTGAAAGTAAAGTAGCATTAAAGAACCAAATAACCAGAATATTATTTTTTAAACACAGTTCTTGGACTGTTTTTTTTAAAAACAATTGCACTACTGATGTGTTGAACTGATTTTGTGATTTCCTTTACAAGCATCTAAATCAGGGGCAGACAAAGTTTACCCCCCCATGTTATTAGACTGCAGCTTTCAATTATTGAATAACTCCAAATTATTCACCATTGGCTATTCTTGCTAGGGCTGACAGTTCTAAAGCACTTTGTATTTCCTTGGCCTAAACAGTAATTCATCACATTCTGGTGGTGGTGAGAAGTTGGTGTATGGAATCATCAACCAAAGACTATTCTCAGTAAAAGATAATTTCAGACTGAGTCTTATTGAGTAGGCCCATCTAGAGTAGATTGATTAACTCAACTGTCGACCAATGAGTCAACTTTAGAAGGACTTCTTGAAGGTAATAGCAGTTCAGCAATGGAACCAATCACCTAGAGAGTTTGTGGGGGTCTTTGTTTCTGGATGTCTTCAGAAAAAGTCAGGACAGTTACTTACTAGGGATGCTCTAGCTGGAGTTCCTGCTCTGAACTGCAGGTTGGACTTACTGGCCTATGAGAGACCTTCCAACTCTATGATTCTATGAGTCAATAGACAGGTAAATTCCATTGATTCAATGTGTCTGCTTTAATTGGGACTAACAATAGAATTTAGGTCATAACTACAGTAACTACATTCTAGGGGGAGCAAGAAAGAAGTATGCACTACCACTGGTGATTAAGAGAGGAAGGTGGAAGAACTATATAGAATGAAATGAAATCAGGCCTGAGAACACTGTTCTATAGCATGAATTGCCCATGATCTGAGTGGGTAGGGGAAATCATTCTGAAATGGGAGAAAGTATCCTCTCTGTTTAGATTACAAGCTGTCCAAAAGGTATCAAAGGAATCAAAAGAGCATATAGGACAAAGAAGGAACACATCAGGCAACCTTAGCCACTTCTCCAACCTCTGTTCCTTGATAGACAATTGTTATTCCCAATGTAGACACATTAAATCAACCAAACATAATTCTTGACTTAACACATTTCCATTGACTGGGGCTAACAATTAGATTTAGGTCATTGTCTCCCATGGGTACATAGGCTAGAATTCACCATTACAGATGTGTAACCTAGAATTATGCATCTGTTAACTGATTTGCATTCACATTCCCTATGTATTCACAATCTTGGCAATAGTGCCATGATTGTACAAATCCTCCAATCCTGCTTTAGTAGATGGGAGTCATTGCAAGTGATGGAGGTCTGTTCTCCTACTGATCAGATTGCAGCATACGGATGTTTCTACCTTGCTCCTGCCAGCAATCTCTGGTGCAAGGAGTGATTGCAACAGGGATCCTGCTTCTGACTGTCACACTGAGGGTGGTTGGATGGAGGGGGATGGAAACATCAATATAATGATCCTCAATTGACAGGAAAACAGACTTCTCTCTCTTGCAAAAGCTGCTACCTGTTAAAGCTGGATTGAGAGGTTGAAGTCAGGAGATGATAGTTAAGTGTACTTAGGTAAGTAGCTGAGCTAGGATTTTGGCCATCATTACTTGTGAAAACATGGTTGCATATTTCTCCCCGTCCAGCACAAATGGCCCTTACTAATTAAGTTTGTGCTAATAGGTCAGGAAGAAGAGGGAGAGACTGAGCTTAGAATGGTGGTAAGACAAAGCCTTTCAACCCACAACTTGGCTGACTATGTCTGCCATGGATTTTCATTTTCTGAAACATGCCTTAGTTGTACATCACATCATGTTCTGTTCCTGGAATAACTTGGACTCTGAGGCATTAAAAATATATAAAAATAGGAGAAAAAAAGAGAAACAGATTTATTTCCATGCAAAATGCAGCTCTGGAAATCTCAGTGATTTCCTGACTCTAACATTTTGCTAATAAGTTGAAGTGGAAGGCATGTGTATTGACAGAGATTAAGCAGATTTAAAACTAGAGCGCTCTGTTTGTCCAACGGACTGTGAGTGGAAGTTGCTGGTGCATGCTAAATGTAATGTAATTGCCACGTAAGTGTGTGCAGTAATTCATCTGCCATAGAAGAAATGGGATACCAGTCATTGTATATGGAGGGGGGAGACAAGGAGAATGAAAAACTGACATCCTTGGTTAAGGATTTCAGGCATCTCTTGTCAACAGAAAGTGACCTTCATGCTCCTTTGCTTCTTTTTGAAGTTTGTTGAGAGCAGGTCTGGAAACACAGATATGTTATTTATACCACATTTGGCAGCTAGTGATTTATGACAATTAAAGTCTATCACAAAGTCCCAATATAAATATAAAGGATTCTTCAGTGGGGTGATAGTTCCAATTGATGGTTTTAGCTTCAAACATGCCCATTCCTTTTCTGTTTTTTCTTGCACTGCTTATGTTGTTGCCTGCCTATGGCCATTTCTGCACCTTACCTGATCCCACTGTCCTCCTGTTGCAATCCTGGCAGTGCCTTCACTGGGAAGGGAGTGCGATGGGAACACTCCCTTCCACACCCAGCTGGTTCTCTGCGGAAAGGAGGGCAAGCAACACATGCTTGCCTTCGGCAGCACAGCCAGGCGCTTTCCCATGCTGCACTGGGGAAGGAAGTGCCTCCATTGAACTTCTGGCCCTTCTGCATGGCTAGGGAAGACAGGAGCATCACATGATCATGATGCTTAACAGATGTATTCCGTTAAGTGAATATCCCGGGATTGCAATGGGTGGGGACAAGATGGCAGTGGGACTGTGATGACATCATGTGAAAGTGTGAGCCAAGGACTGCTGTCATTCTGTCCCCATCACAGAAATGGCCTATCTGTCTGGTTTACATCTTCTGCACAGTTTTTCATTAAAGCCAATTGTTGAATCCCCACAAAATGTGCAAGCACTATCTTGGGTTACTGCAGAGAAATGTAAAGAACTGATTTTGCTACACAATTAAAGGAATTTTCACCCATGCAGCAGCATCTGTCAAGGCCCAACAGAAAAACAAAAATCTTCATAATATTCATAATGCTTGTATTTGGTTCTGCTTGTTTTCTCCAGCTTTATTTGAATTCTATTTAAACTCTATTTAAATTCTCTGGCAGTTTGATATTTTCAGATTCTTCTCTATGTCCAGGAGTGTAGAAAGGAGAACAGCCTGTGAGAATAATTGTTATTTTATAAGCCCACCTCTTCATCTAAAACCCAGAAAAGACAGTCTTAATCATGATTTTGGCCATTTCTACATGATGGGGCTGTGCTACTATAGGGGCGGAACGACAGCGGTTGGCCAGTTGTGCTTCCACACAACGTCATCACCATTCTGCTGCCATCCCATCCCCAAGTATTGTGCTCGTGGACTATTCAGTGAGGTTCTACCGGTTTGTAAGATATTTTTGTGCTTGTACTTTTTCCTTGGATGGAGCAATCCCTGATATCGCAAGGAGAGTCCAGGTTTTCTGGCCAGCTGAATGGTGTGGTGTGAGGGACAAATCTTGTAAGTCCTGTGAACAGGCTCACTATTAAAAAACTGGTGGGGGACAATTGAGAGAAATGAGTTTTGGTCAAGTAATTGGTTAATTTTGGTAAAGGCAAACAAAACAAAGGCTGGCTGCAGTGCGGACAGAAGAGGTGTGTCCCTCATGCTTCCTTCCACAGACAGCTGGTTGTGTGCAGAGAGGAGCGCTGAGGACATGCTCCCTTCCTGGCAGAGATGTTGCCAGAATTGCAATGGGACAATGTGCAAGAACATTGTCATGCAGAAGCGGCCTTTGTCCCACTGAAATAAATTTAGTGGACAGTGCTATCCTGTACTATATATTCTTGTTGATCACAGTGAATAAGACAATGAAAAAAAACATTTTTTTTAAAAAAATCCATAAGAATCTGAAAATTGTATACTTTTGTTTATGTGTTTATAGTATCCTTATCAGAATACAAAACAAATACTACCGCTCCCATAATCTCATTGACCATGCTGGCTAGGAGATTTCAATTTTTTTTTCTCCATGAGCTCTGTTACAAATATTACAAATGCATAAATAAAAAAATATCTTAAGCATTCTTTTTTTAAAATCTATACCCTCCCGAAGTATAGAAGTGAGAAACAAATTACATGAACAGATGACTTATGACACTGTTCTGCTGATATATGGGAACAATCAAAATGATAGCCTTGAAGGATCACTGAAGCCAGCATTCAGTGACCAAGCTGTAGGCCATTTGGAAGGGGCTTTCAAAGATTTGCCAAGAAGACTCGTTCCCCAGTGTGTTCAAACTGTGCTTATTTTTAATGAGCAGATGAGACAGAATCCTGAGATATTGGGCATATGGTAGTCATTCTATCAGTGAAAGTTTTCAAAAAGCATCTCATGCATTTCACTATTTTATTACATTTCATATTTTATTTTTTTAATCGACTTTGGGGACTTTGCCTTTCCCCTATATGCCCCTTGCTTTGCCCACAGCAGACTTGCTCCCTGGCAGTTAGTGCCTGAATTCTGCTACTTGCTTCTGTTCACTTTGGCTTTAGAAGTCCTCCTTTTGCATAAGTCTTTACGGACACACAGATGGCCAGCCTTATTCTTGGCCGTTCAGTACAACAGCTGCCACTTACTTCCCACCCGCCTTCCACCTCCTCTGGCCAATTAAAATGGTTGCCTGGGTCAGACTCAGTAATCTGCTATAATCAGTAATTCCAAAGGAGGAATTTGCAGATCCAGCATTAAAAGTGCCAATGTCCCATTCATTCAATAGGTTTATTTAATACAAAGAATCCCAATCCCTTCTTTATACATTCAGGCATATAATTTTTGTACATGCCTATGTGTTTTTAATCATATTGGCAGTCCCAAATAGAACAGATCAATTGAATCAATGGGATTTACAAAAGTATTAAATAGCCATTCAAATACCTGTTCAATGGATCTACTTTACCTGGGACTATCAATAGGATGGAGCATTGTGAGTGTAATAAAGGACACAGGCCATTTCCACATTATACTCTTATAGGCCCTTTCCGCACATTACCTGCTTGTGGAAGTGGGGGGTGCCGTTCGCACAAACAGCCTCTTGTGCGAGGCACTCGCATCGCTCCTCCATTCTCCCGCAGCTGGCTTCCTGATTGCACGACCGTCGCTTGAGTGCCCCACCCCTTCCCTCCGCAGTGCAGCCTGGGAGCTGTAGGCTGCGCTGGTCGAGGAAGCGTGACTGGCCCGGCTCGTCCGACACACCGCACGGCAGGTAAGTGTGTGAGGGCCCCTGGACCATTGTGCGACTGCGCACCATCTTCGGCTTAAAGCCGAAAATAAAAAAAGGTGCGTGTCCGCTCTGCATCTGGTTCATGAGCATCGTGTGAATGGGAGTGCACTGTACGGACCGACGCTCCCATTCATGCAACGCTCAAGGGGCCCTCTCACAACCGAAACTGCGTGCGAAAAGGGCCATAGTGCTATTATTTCACTTTCAACATCCTGTGGAATTCTGGGGTTTCTAGTTTACTGAGGCCAAAGAGCTCTCTGGCTGAGAATTCTCAATGCTCTTCCCTAAACTGCAAACCCCAGGATTCCATAGGAGGTTGAAAGTGGAATAGTAGCACTAGAACAGTGTAGTGAGGAAATGGCCACAGCCAGTGATTTTCTGCATTCTCAGAGAAGGGGTAAGAGGCTCTGAGGAAGACATATGGAGGCTGACATCCTACTATAGAGCAGTATTTGGAATTATGCCTCTGTAAGTGAATGCTGTCACCATGTGGTGAGTTCATCAGTCTATCGCAAGGTTGCTAGAATCAACTACTGTACACTGATTTGGACACAACAGACATTAACTGCTTTTTCATCTGTCCTAACGTTAATTTTCTTGGCACTTTCAATTTTGCTTTGTCCTTTGAAATAGAACTTTTCTGTCTTCCTAACATGTAAAAACCTTTTCTATTGACCTTGGCAGGGGAAAACACACACGCTCAGAGAGTGGTAAAAATTAATAAGGGGTGCCTTATATGAAACAATAGGAACTAATCTAATGGAAAATTGAAATCATTTGCGGTTCAGTTTGCACCTGAAGAAAGAGGAATCTCCTTCTGTAAATCATTTGGGCTAGCTCATCCTCTTTGCATGGCACTGGAGGAAAGTGAAAGACAGTTTGTTCTTTTCTATTCAGTGGCAATGACAGCAAAGAACAGCTGGGCAGAATGGAATAAGCTTGCAAAAATTTGTTCCCCAAAGAATATCTATAAACATTCCACTGTTTGTCACCTATATATTACAATTTTTAAATGAAATTATTTGCAGATGACTTTGTCAGGATTAGGGCTGTACTTCTTTGCTAATTTTGTTCTTGAAGGAAGACAAGCATAATTATAGCAATTTTCTTCCCACTGTGAGAAAGTTATCAAAAATTAGACAGTGTTCAATGACTATTTTGCAGAAAATATCATTTTCTGTGCAGGAAACATCATTTTCTCTGGAAAAAAAATATTTCTGGGAAGAAAAATATTATTTTTTATACAGAAAATGCGATTTCCTGTACAGAAGATGCTGTCGTTGGGGATTTATTCTTTGAAAAATTCATACATGGTATTTTTGTGTGAAACCCAATATTACTAGAAATATTGCTTTCTGTGCCAGAAATATTATTTCTTGTGCAAAAAAAAAAAAAAAAGTATGTTTTCTGCACAAAAATGCTTCATTGCAAACTGCAAAGATTCTTGTTAGTCCAGCATTCTTCTCATTAGGGTTTCCTCACACTTGAGAAACATGTCTTTTCAACATTTTAAACAATATTTTCAAATATTCTTTCCATCTCAGATCTGCATAGTGATTCCCAATGGGTCTCAAGTCATCTCGCTACTGTCAGCTTCTCCACATAAATGTATCTTGAATAAGATACATGGGAAGGAAGCAGATAAATATTGTTGACAGGAGATTTTTTTTATAAATTGTCTTTTTATTTATAATACTACAGAATCTGCAATAAAGCAATGATCTGGCCATGCAGATAGAACACTGGTTTAGTGTTATGTCAATTACCTTAACTCTTGTGTTCTCTTCTTCTTCACTACGGTGTTTACAAGGAGAATGCAAACTTACGCTTTCCTTTTCAACTAACTATAATTTAGGCCCTTTTTGCACGGCATTTCCAATGCAAAAGGGATCCTTGAGAGTTGCGCAAATATGAGGAGCGGTCCACATGACGCACTCACCTTTGCGTGATGCTCCAGGGCCTGACATGGACCGTGCATGCATTTTTTCATTTTTGGCTCGAAGCTGGAAATGCTGCATGGTCGTGCATCACTCTGGGGCCCCGCGCACACTTACTTTGTGTGCAGAGCCTCGGGAGTCAGGCCGGTTGCACCTCCTGTCTCAATGCAGCCTGGGAAGGTCCCAGGCTGCACTGCAAAAGGAAGAGGTGGGGCTTTCGTGTGAGCAGGAAGCTCATGCAGAGTCAAAGAAGCAAACTATGGTTTGCTCCAAAAACTATGTTTAATGAAATAAGCAGGGTTTTTTTTTTCTTTGTGGCCTATGAAGTTATCCTATGGCATGGATTTTTTAACTTATATTTAAGATTAGAATTTAGAAGAAAACTAAATAAAGGTTAATAGAAAATGGAAATAAAATTTTCCCCATCTCTTCCTTCCAGCTACACTTGAGAAGATGGGATACAAACCTGAATCTCATCCATGTAATGCTAAAACATAATTCAGAATTATGTCTGAAGCATGGAATTGAGAAGGTAATAATAATAAAAAAATGATAAATGGGGATAAGCAAGCATTTCTATTATCTTCACAGATACGTATGCACTGCTGAGAAGCTATTTTTGAGTATTTATCTGTTTCCTATAGCAAAGAAGCTGGACACTTCCCTCTGATTGTTGAACTTTATCCACACCTTCCTTCTGGCTTTCCCCCCTCTGCTATCAGAATTATACCATCTTTGAGCTTTTTCTCTAGCCTCTCACATTTAATTATTTTCCCTACACAGCCTCAGTTCTTCCCAAACTAGCTGGTGTGCCTTTCCTTACCAGAGCTGCTTGCTCCTTCCATCTCCTTCTCAACATTTTCCCTTATATCATCCCATCTTGGCTTAATGTAAATACCATCTTCCTTCCTCTCTCTTATCAAAATTCTCCGAATCCTTAAAGAGCTTGAAAATATGTCAGGAACACCAAAAATATTCTTTTTTTAAAAAGTGGATGGGCACACATAGGATGCAACAGACATATAGCAAAGACGTTCCTTTCCTGTGGGGTTTTTTCTGTCTCTTCCCATCTCTTCTCAGTAACAGGTCTTGAGGACTGAGAAATCTGCTCCCAAATTTCCAGTATAGCAAGAGCAAGCAAAGAATGGACCTCATAGGGAAGATCCTTCTTGGTGACTGCTCCTAGGCTGTGAAACTCCCTTCTGATGGAGATTTGATTTGCCCCATCTCTGCTGTTTTTTGCCAGTAGACAAAAACTTTCCTCTATAACTGACGAGGATAAAAGGCCATGCAATTAGGTGTACTGGCTTATAATACATATTCCATTTTTTTTTTTAGCTAACATCTTCAAAGTAGCCTTTTAATTTGGTTGGTAGTTTAATGCTTTTTCAACTTTATTTTTTACTCATCTTAGCTGTTCTTATTTAAACTTAAACTTATAGAAAGATGGGGCGTTAAATAATTAACTGAATAAATGCATCCTAGCAGCAGTTGCTAGCATAGCAACGGCAAGGGATTCTGGAAGCTGCTGTTCGTCAATAACTGGAGGGCTGAATCTCTGCATTGCCCAATAAAAATTGTTTATACTGAGTTTTGATTCTCTGCTTCTGAGTTTGCCAATTTTGAAAGTCTTTGGCCCCTACCTTAAGGTGAGATGCCTTGGTTGCCAGACATGCAAATACTTTGGACTCGATGGTCCATGAAACCCTTTTGATTCTATGATTCTATGACTCTATGACTTCTTGGAGGAAAGTGGGGACTGGTGTACCCCTTCCAGGGGCTGCTGATATGATAAGGACTGCAGATGGATATTACATACTGGATGATTGTACTGGGTTCACCAATATAGTCTAATACATCCCTTTCCCTCTTAGTTTTCAGGAAGTGCCCCTTGTATCTGCACTTACAAGGCACTTTTGGAACAGTAGTTTAGACTCACAGAACCATGGGTCACTTTTTAATGAATAATTTTAAAATATTTATTTAATTGGGGTATCTATATTACAGTTGACGTATATCTGGCTGTCATAGTTTACATCTCCATGTGGGGAGCTAGACAATTGCTTGCACTACACAGCCCTTGTACTGAGTGCCTACTTTGTGCAACTGAAGGTGCAAATTAATATGCAACCAAATGCACAAGCAGATGTGCCTACACATCTGAAAGCACAATAGTATGACGTGTGCAACTCTGTTTTTACAGTCTTGAACAGAATGCAGATATTTCACATTGCGGAAAAAAAAATCCCACCATCACAGGTCTATCTGGTGAGACATGGAAAAAGGCCTTCTTTGTAGCCACTCCCAAACTGAGGTGGAATTTTTCCCATGGGAATCCATGTTCTCTGCTCAATTTCTCCTGGCAGGTGAAGATCTTTATATTTATCCTGGACCTTGAGCGTTAACTCTTTGTTGCAGGAGTTCCTTTAATTGAGGTATACTACACTGCATTTTTTATCATCTTCACCATCACCATATTTTAACATCCTTTAAAAAATTGTTTTAAATTAACATGTTGCAATATAGCATTTGTATCATTGTCATCATTATTCTAACAGCCTTTTAAAAACTGTTATAAATTAGTTTATTTTAATATTTTATATATGTATATACACAGACACACACAGACGCATACACCTTTTGTATTGTCCATGGTTTTAAGCATATTTTGTCAAACTCATATTTTATGAGCCACCTTAGGTTCCTTATGTGGGGCAGGAGAGTGGAGACAGGACCCCAATTAATTAATTAATTAATTAAACCCAATTAATTAATTAATTAAACCCATATAAAAGGACAGAACAAATAAATGCAGAGTCTTTTCACATGGGGAGGAGGCAAGATGGGGAAAGAATGGCAGCGGGAGAGAGCTAGGGCAGCAGTGGTCTCTCTCTCTCACATACACACAGTATCAAAAACTTCTTTGCACTTAATATAATAGGAGAAAGAAATACTCTCCCTGGAAAGGTCCTCACTTTCAATGCCAAAGAACTTCAGGCCCAAAAAAGTCTGCCTCCCATGTGGCCATTCAGGAGAGAGGACTGCTACAAGTGTTTACAATTCCTCTCCCTGGTTTTAAAATTGTCGACAGGCTTGTTTTAGTGTTTCCATTTGAAGCCTCAAGGTTAGAAACCCTGTGGGAAAGAAGGTGATTTTGTGCAGAAGGGTTATTATTATGGAATATAGAATGCAGAGGAAACAAAGGAACCGGGCTGGATATTTCAGTCTGCTTTAAATGCAGTGATTCCTCTCTCCACCCCACTTTCCCTGAGCCTGTGCCAGGAATGATGTTTTGTGACATAATGGTGCCCTCTAGTGCTTTTATTAAGCATGGCCTCTTTAAAGGCAGGTATAATGCTCACAAATGAAAAGAACCGTGGGAAAAACACTGGGCTGAACTAAATTGCACTGAAGCAAGCAACCTTCAAAGCTATAGAGAGCATTTCTGCAGCCTGTCTTCAAATACTGCCCAAAGTGGGATAGTACTGGGGTGGGATGTTTTGTTTTCATTGCATTTTCCACAAAGCCCGAAGCCAAAAGGATGCAATAAAACCTGACACGAAGGAGAATTGGAGGTTTGAAGCAGCTGGTCTCAACTACTGAATAAAATGACTGAATGGTGAATCAACAGTCCTTTTGTAAATGGCATTGATTCAATGGTTCTACTGTAGTCAGGACTGCAAACTGGATTCAAATTGTGGGATGTTTAGTCTGCAGAAGAGAAGGTTAAGAGGGGACATGATAGCCGTGTTTAAATATTTGAAGGGATGCCACGTAGAGGAAGGAGAGGGCTTGTTTTCTGCTGCTCTAGAGACCAGGACAAGGAGCAATGGATTCAAGCTGCAGGAAAGGAGATTCCACCTGAACCTCAGGAAGAACTTCCTGACAGTCAGGGCTGTCCGGCAGTGGAATATGCTGCCTCGGAGTGTAGTGGAGTCTCCTTCCTTGGAGGTTTTTAAGCAGAGGCTAGATGGCCATCTGTTGGGAGTGCTTTGAGGGTATTCCTGCATGGCAGGGGGTTGGACTGGATGGCCCCTGTGGTCTCTTCCAACTTTACATTTCTATGATTCTATGATCAAGAGCTGCACACAAATATTCTGTGCTTAAATATGCAGAAGGGGAGAACTGACATGAGTCCAGATCCTGTCCTGCAGAGTCTAGTGTAAAAGCTTTATAGGAAGAACTTTGCTATGTCTCTCCTTTCTATTTCCTTCTTGACTCACTGCAGCTCCCCCCGGCTGCTATGTTCGCATACCCAGATGCAGAATGATGACACCATCCACTGTGTTTTGCCAGGCTCCTCCCAAAGCCTCAGCAGACGATGCCATCATTCTGTCTCTGGCTATGAGGACAAGGCCAGATGTTTCTCTCTCTCCACCAACAACTGATTGACTGTGGAGGTAGGGCTATCAAAGCAAAATGGTGGGCCCAGGTCGGGGGGGGGCTTGGTCACTGCAGAGGGAAAAAGAGAATACCAGCCTTCACCATGACTAAAAAGGAAATGCACAGCTGGACAATATACTGAGCGGGAATATGCTGCCTTGGAGTGTGATGGAGTCTCCTTCTTTGGAGGTTTTTAAGCAGAGGCTGGATGGCCAATTGCTGGGGGTCCTTTGAGTGTATGTTCCTGCATGGCAGGGGGTTGGACTTGATGGACATTGTGGTCTCTTCCAACTCTATGTTTCTATGTTTCTACATTAGAGTTATGCTTGTATATGCCACAGATAGGATGCTGGCAATTGTGTTCAACATCAAGTTTGGGCAGAGGGATGAATTTATTAACCTGTAGCTAACCTTCTGGGGGGGGGCAGTGTCACATGCCAACAGCAGCTGAGGACTAGGAGTGCAGGTGTAGTGGATCAAAATGAGAAAATCCCCCCCCCCATAAGAATTCTGCCAACCAAATGAAATTTTCCTTCAGTCTCCAAATTTTCTAGCACGGCAGTAATTTAAAAAGTCAACTTAGCATACAGTTCAGGCAGCCAAAGCAAAAGGTCCAGTAAAGTTGCCAAGAGAATGCAAAGACAGAACACGTAAAAGTTCTAGGTGCAAACTTTTTCAATCTCTCACTTTCTGCAATGTGAAAATCAGGGAAAATTTCATTGGGGACAAAATTCTGGTCTGGGGTGGCAAAGGCCTTATTCAACACTCCTGGATCTTGCTAATCAGTAGTGGGTGTTTGTCAGAACTCTACTTTGGGATGTCCCTTCCCAAATCCAATAAAGGTCATCCCTAGAATGATGTGTCTGCTCTAAATCAGGTAATCAGCATTTCTTCTGTCCTCCTTTATAAAAGCATTAAGCCCCAAAAAGGTTTTCTGGCATGAGGTTGAGTATTTCTCTGATGAAAAGGCAACTCAATTCCATGCTAACCCAAGCCTAATTATACCCCTGAAGAGAGTTAAACACTCCTGCTCCTGGGAAAGATGATGCCTTGCACACTGAAAGGGAGTCCTGAGAGGGCAATTTAGATGCTCATTGCATCACTGGTGCAGTTGGCAGTGCTATTGAGCATAGCTGCTTAGACAAACATTATGCATGCTTTTCATGGCTGGGAGGAGGAGTCATCAATGGTGGTAGAGCATATATATTTGCATGCAGAAAGTCTCAGGTTTTGTCTCCACTGTCTCCAGTTAAAAAAGACCTTTGGAAGCATATGCTGGGAAACAATAGTGAACTAGGTAAGATTTTGGTCTCATTCAGTGTGGCTTTTTAAAATCTTATGTTCTTATCAGAACAGAATGTGTAGAAACATGATGGTTTCCAATTAACAAGTGTGTCTGTGTGTGTGTCTGTGTGTGTGTGTGTGAGTGTGTGTGAGAGAGAGACAGAGACAGAGACAGAGAGAGGTGCAATTATCATCTATCTGATTAATTTATGCACCAAAGATATCATGGGAAATGGGATTAGACTCAGAGGAAGAAGGCATGAAAACTGGAGGAAGGAATATCAACAATTTAAAATAGGCAGATAACACCATTTTGTTAGGAGAAAATAGCAAGAGTTGGAACGACTCCTGAAGAAAGTTAAAAAAAGAAACTGAAAAAGATAGGTTATGGATGAATATTAAGAAAACAGAAATAATGAGCACAAAAAATTTACATAACTTTAAAGAGGGTTAGGAAGACACCAAAATAGATTTTCTAGATTTCCAAGGCTTGGCTCAATTATTAATCAAAATGGAGTCTGTAGTCAAGAATTTAGAAAGGAACCTAGGAAGGAACTAGGTAAGACCCTCAAGTGTAAAGATGTAAGTACCAAAGTCAGAATCCTCCATGTCATAGAATCTCAATTTTCTAAGCACACATATGAAAGCTGAACAGTGAAGAATGGTGACTGGAAGGAGATCAGTTTATTTTAAATTGTGGAGCCAGGGGAGTGTTCTGTAGATACTAAGGACTGCCAAAAAAAATACCAGTGTGCCCAAATCAAGCCCGAACTTTCACCAGAAACAAACATGACTTAACTGAAGCTATCTAAGGCCTCTTCCACAGTGGGCGAGGGAATCGCCCTGCGCCGCTACTCGCCAGACCTTTCGGCGCTCCAGAGCAGTGCATGCTCATCAATACGCACTGCTCCAGCGTCCCAAATGGCGGCTTCCAGTTAGTTGAGGGTCTCGACCAACCACTGAAGCTCACCAGCCTAAAGTCCCCCCCCCGGGAAGATCGCAGGCTCACATTGGTGCGAGCCTGTGAATCTGCATAAGGGGGCAGGCTTGCAGTGGTGTGCTGCGTGCTTTTGAAAGACCGGAAAAATCAGGTCTTTCAAAAGCACGCTGGAGGACTACTTGCGGTCGTTCCGGACCGGACTGAGGTACGGCTCTACCTTAAATAGGTCCAACTCAGTCCGGTCTGAGGTGCAGACCTCCTCCTTGGAGGATGGACTGCACCGTTTCAAAAACTCCGTATGGAAAAGGCCTATATAATTTGATGAAATAGACTGAGTTTAAAAAGTTCATGCTACAAACTTCTTTCTCTCAGTCACAAAGGTGCTACAAGAACCTTTTGTAATTTGGATATATCATAAAATGACATGACTAAGTTGAAAAAACGATAATACCTGGTAAGGTTGAAGGCATAAGGAAAAGAGGAAGATTGAATTACAGGTGGATCGACTCAATCAAGGAAGCCACACATCTGGGCATACATGACCTTAGTAGGGACCTTAATGATAGTGTCTTTAGAAAGCCCCTTTTTCACAGGGGCATCTTAAATTAAAGCCAACTCAACAGAATACAATAACAAATATTTCTTCCTTTGGCTGCTTTACCTGTTAGGAATCCAACTCTGACCTACAGCATGAAAAGAACTAAAGCAGCAAATGGTAATTTAATCCACCCTAAACTACAAAATGCCCCCATAGGGAAACACACTTTGGCATTGACCAAAGGACCAAAGTCACCCTGTGGGAAGGGGAAGACCAAGCTGGCTTAATCTGTTGCACAGAAGGCAGGTTGCTCTAGGGCTATTTTTCCTTTCTGCTTCCCTGTTCACCCCTTTCACATTTTATATCATCCATACTGCATTACGGGACTGTGGGCAAAAGGCTTTGTTATCTGTTAATATCTATACAATCTCTACAACATGGCAAAAACATTCTGGTCACCTTTCTGTTACTGATACACACAATTGTTAAGTCTACCTTATCCCTCTGCATGCCTTGTTATGATAGTTGTGGAGGTTAATATCCTCTTCCTCCCTCAGCAACATACAAAGCCCTCTTAGGAGTCACTCTTTCACAGTGATAGTTCCATTCACCCTAAGGCCAACCCATTGCTGGTGGGCAGCAAACTGAAGTGAATCAGAGAAAGAGGTGACTATGGTCCTTTCAGCAGCACCTTCCTAACCTGACATGGGGACTGGAGAAGGACAGGACCGCGATGATGCTTCTGCATGATGTTACTGTGGTCCTGTTCTTCTCAGGTCCCCAGGTGGCACAATCACAGATTAAATCATTGGAGGCTTTTCCCCTTCAATGACCCATGATGGTGCCACTATCACAGACTTACCTGTCCTGCAGAAGTCTGGGAAGCGCAATGGCTGTACTTCCTGCCCCAGTACAACCTGGGAAGGTTCCTGGCTGCTCTGCAGAAGGAAGAGGTATGGCCATCGTTCTTCCTTCAATATGGAGCCAGCTGGTGCAGATGGGAGTGCTCCTGGCAGAACTGATGCTGGGACCCCCACTGGACAACTCTGAGAAAACGTAGGGTGCAGAAAGGGCCCATGTTCCCCTAGCCAGATGTAAACTGATTGCACCATTTGCTGAGACTTTGGAGGACCCTAGTGGATTTCTCTATAAGATGGCCTCAATCTGTATCTGGCTATGAGAACATAACCAAATTCTTCCTTCCAATTCTTCCCTCATCTACTTTCCAGCAGCAATGGAGTGGCCATAGCTTGAGGGCTACTGTAGCAGAATGGTGAGTCCTGATGGTGGTGATAGGGGAGCCATGGCAGAGTTCTGTATATGGAACTTTTATTCCATGTTTGACCATATAGGATCTTGGTTTATATGTGTTGCTGCTGCGGGTTAACAGCAACACTTCATTAAAGGTACAGAAAGCACTTAACTCATCCTAATGCATGCGTACTGGTATGAACATTTAAATTCCAAGACTCTGAAAGTGCCACTGTTTATAATTGGCCAGGAGGTACAAAGCACAGATGAACACAGCTGGAATCCTTAGCAATTAATATTTTCTGACACTGAAGCCTAAGATGTAGAAGTACTATTTTTAGAGTCACATTTCTGATCACAGTAACAATTTAAATGATAAAAATTAATATGAGGAACCTTATATAAAGCTGAAAATAAGTGCCAAGGTCAGCTCATTATTTTTAGTTGAGAAGCTGGTAAAAATACTTAGGAATGGCCATACATGGAATATTGACATTACAATTAACGTTCCTGGTTTTTAACCACTCGGAGCCAGAGGAGGCTGGCAGCCCTGTCCTGGAAGCAGAGGCTGGACCATAATAGGTTTACTTTGAAGACAGGGAGTTGGAGACTGAGGTTGTTTCTGCACAGTGGTGCCATCCTGACATGGGGACACATTGCTGCCAGTCCGCGATGCGTTTCTGTAGTTTCTAGCCCGGACTTGTGGGATATTAGATATCACTTTGATATCAATAATTTGGCCTTCTTTACCCATTCCTCTCCACATGCTGCCAGGTCCCCTGGACAAGCTCTCAGACAGGCACGGCCGCTAATCGCTGTAATATTCCAAACAATATAGGCAGGCCAGAAATAGCCATCCCACCACTTCAGGAGACCTCAAAGGCAAGTACTCTATTATGTATGCATGCTACCTACAAAGAACTCCCAACCTCGATTAGACAAATCCTCATCTGTCAAGCACCCTGTGTTTGCATACTGTCTACTCTATTGATAATTCGGACTTGACCCAATCATGCTAAATTCTGACCTTTTGGAGGCTTTGTCTCTAGCCCAAAACTCATTGTTTTCCCCAAGTATGGACTAGCCTACGGACACATTTCCCCCTATAAAACCCCCTGACTTTGAGAGCTTCTTCGGATTGCTCCCAACTTCCATTCTGCCTTGCTGCCACTTTGCTTGGCGAGCCTTCCCCTCAGTCTCATGCACTGAGAACTCCATACCTCCGAACTTCTGCTACAGACTACCCAGGCTTCAGGACAGGTGTAGTATTACCCAAACCAACAACTCATCTAAAAATCCCTCTATCCAACTCCTTTATTTCTATAGTTATCTGTGTGAGTGTGCTGCATACACTGTTTGATTGTATTTTAGTAAAACCACAATTATTATTTCACTTCTGTTTGCTCCTTGACTTGGCCTGACCCCGTAGACATTGGGTAAAAGATCTCGCTCCATTGCCCTGCCTCTCATATTGCTAGCTTGTGCTCTTTGACTAATTTCCCCAACTTATATAATTTGGAGCACACTTAGGTGTCCCTCACGGGATCCCCAGAAATCAGGGTAACAGAGGCTTGCCATTGAATGACATCATCACAGTCCCACTCCTGTCACATCTCCAGCTGCTGTTACCAGAACAATCTGGTAATGCCCTCTCTTCACAAAATGATTGCATCGGCTGCAGATGTGCAGGAAGGGCAGAAGGGCTATCAAATGCTTCCTTTCTCAGTGCAGTGCAAGGAGAGGCCAGCTGCACTGTGGAAGCAAGGAGTGTGTCCTGAACGCTACCCATCCACTGGTAGCCAGCCAGGTGTGGAGGGGAGAACTTGGGTCTCATTCCCATTCCAGCGATAGCAATAGCAATAGCATGTGTAATTCTATACTGCTTATTAGCTAAGTGTTCTCTAAGTGGTTTACAATGTGTTAGTTAATTGCCCCCAACAAGCTGGGTACTCATTTTACTGACCTGCAGAAGGATGGAAGCCTGAATCAACCTGGAGCCCAGCAGGATTGAACTCATAACCTTGTGGCTGCAGTACTGGCATTTAACCACTGCACCACCAGGCTCCTTAATGCCAGGATGACACTGGGACGTCGCGAGATCATGACAGAGTGTGGAAAGGGCCTAAAGTACTTCATCCCTTGGAGTGTCAGAGCAACAAAAGTACAAGCAAATATATGGCCTGCTTTAAAAGAAAAATGTGGGATAATGTGGTCAGCTGACTGAGTTGTAGCTGGCTATAAATTAGTACAGTCAAAATGCTGTCTCTACTGCAGAACAACAGCTCACTATACTTGGTATTATACTAGACCCTGCCTTCCAGTCTTCTGAACCCTGGATTGCTTTTTGGGCTCTTGTCTTTGGTTATTTCCTGACTGCTTTTGCTTGTGTGTGGATTGCTTCTTGTGCCTAGATCCTGGATTGCTTTGACAACCTATCTGTTCTTCTTGATACTCTGTGTATGAGCTTGCTGCCTTGGTTCTTCTTCTGTTAGTTTCTTAAGCTAATTGTGTTCTGTCTTGGCCACCCTGAAAGAGGACATCAGTCCTTGAATATCTAATATATATGAGCATTCTTCCCTTTGATGAGTTATTCTGGCAGGTATCAGGAGAAAGGTGAGAGACAGATAAGTCTGTTCCACTTCTTATAACTTTCTAATTATTTAAGCAAAAGTCCATTTCATCCCATTTCCTCGTTCGCTTGTGATGATTTGTTTCCTACAAATTCTGTAGGAAAATGTATATACATGCTAATACACATTTCTCCTCATATCCTGTTTTAGTATGCAATTCTCCCCGTCACATAAGGGTTTTTGAAAGCCATTCTCCCTCATTAACATACAAATCCCCTCCCCATGTCTTCATTTATGTACAGCTTCCCTTAACGCATCAGTTTACCCAATATTTTTAAATGAGGAACTATAGGGAAAAGTTCAGAGAATTTTAACAAAAGAAAGATAATTGTGTTCCAGTTTGTATATTGGAACACTGCAGGAAGTACCGATTAATTTGGTTTGCCTTAAAATATGAACCAAACAAATAATTTCTCGTCTCTATGGAGAGTATGTGCTTTGCATACAAAAGGCCCTATTTAATATCCCAACTCCTCCATGCAGGGTGGAGAAGGATTTCTTTTTTGAAACTATGAAAAGATCTTGCCTGTTGGAGTAAACAGTACTGACCTTGTACTGAGTTCAGAATGACCATGACAGAATACAGAGCTGGGCCAAAACTAATGTAGGGTAGGATACTACGCTAAGGAAGGAAGGAAGGAAGGAAGGAAGGAAGGAAGGAAGAAGGAAAGAAATGCACAGATATAGGATGAGTGACCCCTGGCTTGAAAATGGTATGCGTGAAAAGGATCCAGGGCTCCTAGTGGACCACAAGCTGAACATGAGTCAGCCACATCACATCACAACAGTGTGATGTGGTAGCTAAAAAAAGCCAATGTGATTCTAGGCTGCATCAACAGGAGTACAGTGTCAAGACTGAGGAAAGTAATAATACCACTCTATTTAGCTTTGGTTAAACTTCACCTGGAATACTATGTCCAGTTCTGGGCACCACAATTCAAGATAGATATTGACAAGCTGGAATGTGTCCAGAAGAGGGCAATCAAAATGGTGTGGAAGCCATGCCCTATGAGGAGTGGCTTAGGGAGCTGGGTATGTTTAGCCTGATGAAAAGAAGGTTAAGAGGTGACATGATAGCTGTGTTTGAATACTTGAAGGGATGTTATGTTGAAGATGGAGCAAGTATTACAGAACTGTGCTTGTATTACCTACAGCATATCCACTGAATATCAAACTCTTTCTCACATCAATCTAATTGCAGGGGTGCATAGAAGAATTTAACCACACTTAATCCATTTTCCCCTTAACAGTTAGCCAGTCAAAGAACAATGCATATAGCTAATAAACTTGCAGAGTGTGTGGTACTGATGGCAGCTCAAGAATGTAATATATATTTTGTAGATATGCAAGAGGGATCTATTTTTAAGGAGTCAATCTATCTTCCTGGCTCATTATTCTTGTGATGAGCATTGTCACTTACTTTTGAGATCAAGGTTTCTTGCTCCCGCCGTGCTCTGTGTTGTGATTTTTGTGTCAATCTTCACTGTATGGAGGTTATTGGTGTCCCGTGATATCATCACATTATGCCACTGGTTGTCATTCAGAGGTTTATTGGAACTTCCCTTAATAAGATTCGCACCATTTCCCAGATCAAACACGTAGTGTAAATACCTGAAAACAGAGAACAAACATAGCCAAGATTTATTTTTCAAAAAACTGAAAAAGGCAGATGAAGTACACAGCTCTTAATTTTGATCTATGCTTTGTTTAGAGCAGAGGTGGGCTGGTTTACTTCTTGATTTTTAAAAAGGCATCTCCTAGGCCTAAAGCAACTCCCAAGATCCTCCAACCAGGCTGGGGATTCTGGGAATTATGTTCCCAAAAGAATCTTCCTTAAGATCAGCTTTTGCTCAGTAGTACTCAAGCTGAAGTTTCTTGGGGAGGGGGTGCTTCTGTTTTGCCCCCCTGCAACTATTAGAGAATCCACTCTTTTCTTTTAAAAAAGGGGTGACTTTCTCTACTCATTTTGCTATGTATATAGATAGAGACCATATTCCAAAAAAGATATAACATCTCCCCCAGAAGGCATATCTATAATAGAAGTTTTTCATAAATATAACTTGTCATGCCAAGGACTGGTATTTTTCAGAAGAAACTTCAGAGAAGAAATTCTCCTCTAAGACTGTAACCCTTTCCAGAGAATTGTCAATCTTTGGGGCCCCTACAAAAGATTGAAGGCTACTAAATACAGTCAGCCCTCCACATTTGCGGGTTTCACTTTAGCAGATTTATTTACGGATTATTTGCTGTCACCTCTGCTTCCTCCCTATACCATTTTTAATAGGGACTGCAAGCCTCCTGAGACTGAGAAACTGCAAATGAGACTTGTAAGTCCCTATTAAAAATCGTGTGGGGTAGCAGTGCAGGTGGCAGTAAGCCCCACCAGCCGCCCACTTCTACCTTGTGAAGGAACCCTGATGCCTCAAAGGAATCCACAGTGGGTTGAATATGGTGATTATACTTTTTTGTGTTTTAAATATGGTTTGGGAGGGCTTAGAATTATTCACCATTTTTCCACATTCACAGGGGTCTTGTGCCCCTAACCCTAGTGACTTTGGAGGGATGACTGCATTTGCATCTGGGTAGCAGGCATCCCCTACGTCTTCTCAAGCAGAATGATATTCAACATTGCCTTACTGGTCTATAAGACATTACACCTCTTTGATTTCTCAAATTCGGTGCTTGATAGCTTTTCATGGAAGGGTCCTCTTACCATAAAGCAGTCACTTCTGGCAGCAGAGTTTCAACTGTAAGCCAGTTACAAGCATAAAGCATGCCCTGGAATGTTCTGGGATCCAGTGCCCAAGCAGAGGTCAGCAGTAATGCTGTCTCCTTAGGGCTACTTTCCATAGGCTCACCTAACAGCAGTAGTAGTGATCAGCCATTGTAATTTCCCGCAGTGTCCCTATCATTGCATTGTTCCAGTGCACTGTGACTAAAAGCCATTTTCATTTGTCAGAGTGCTCCAGAGCAACAGGAAACTAAATGGGCTGCTTTGTATGACTGCCAAAAAGCAACATACTCTCCAACTTCTCATAGTTAAAACTGGGATTTGTGTGGCCAAACAACATCAGAATGTGATCAAGATGGAAAAAGTTATTAATGAGGAAGAATGCACAAGCAAGAAGAGGCTGCCACAATTTGCTTTTGCCTGACCTTCCAGGAAAGGAAAAATGTTTCCCCATCCTCTCCTCTTCCATGTGCTGAGTACAAGCTACTTTTGCACTTTGAACTTGATTTGCAGCAACTAAAGTGAGTTAAGGACAAAGTGGGAGAAGGAGAGAACATTTCAGGCATTTTAAAAGCAGCAGAAAAAGTGGGAGGACAGAAGGTTAGTCGAGACTGTTCCTGACAAATTGGGGCAGTTGGAGGGTATAAAGATAACTGGTACCCTCTCAAATCTGTTATCAGCTCTGTTAGAAATAATCATAATCATAATTTGTCTTGAGCTTCTTTGTAGCTCTTGCTATTTTTTTAAACATATTTGTGCTTCAGACCAAGGCTATGCCATGTTTAGTTACTTCTGTATGTATAACCAGTCCCCCACATTCACTAGGGTCAGCGGTTCAGGACCCCCACAAAAGTGGAAAAATCACAAATATCAAAATATGTGCCTGTGTGCCTGTGTGTCTATGGGAAATTGGCCAAGGCATGGTTGCAAGAATGTACAACCAGGGTCCACAAGGGAGAAAGAAAAGGAGTGGGTTGGCACAGTGGCCCTATACTTCCTCTCTCTCACCCATCTCCTTCCTTTGGTGTGGGGAGGGGATGGGAGAGGGTTTGTGGTGCTGAGAAATTGGGCTGTGAGTCCTCCTTAGCTGGCCAGGTAACTCCTGATGGTGGTGGATGAGGAAGACTAGAGGTAGGTTTTTAAAGAACTGCATGATCTGATTGGAGCCACTGAGAGGGAAGGCTCCCCTAGAAAAGAATTGGTTGAGGATGGGAACAGGGGATGGAGAAACTTGCAAATAATCAAATCTGTGAAAGTCAAACCCACAAATGTGGAGGGCTGACTGTAGTCCAATGTCCTCAACTACATCCTGATTCGACATTTATGAACTAATGTGGAATAGTGGTTACAGTGCTGGAACCTGCGATATCCAGGTTCAAGTTCTTGGGTGACCTTGGCCTGTTTGTCATTTTGGCCTTTGTCAGAGAGTGATTCTGATGATCAAGTAGCGCAGAGGAAAGCTATGTACACTGTTTTGGGTTTAGTAGAAAGTAAATCAGATATATATGCAACTCTTCTAAATACCAAAGTAAGAAAAAATTGCTGCGAATAAAAGGCCATTTCCACACTAGATTGTTATACTGCTATTATTCCACTTCCAGCATCCTATGGAATCTTGGGGATTGCAGTTTGGGGGGAGCCTTTGAGGCCCTTGCCTAAACTGCAAACCCCAAGATTCCATAGAATGTTGGAAGTGGAATAATAGCATCATAACAATCTGGTGCGGAAAACTCTTTAGTCACGAGTGTAACTTTGCAGGGGATGGCAATGTGAGGACACTACCCCCAAATAAGAATTCTGTCCCCATGAAATTTTCCTTTAATCTTAGTTTTACTCTACTGGAAAAATGATTCTATTTTTGAGAGGTTCTTCTTCTTCTTCTTTTGTACAAGAATCTGTCTTGTTAAAGGGTGGTGTTGATCTTTTTGTTTTGTTCTTACCTTTTTGTGTTGGTATTAGAAGTCAAGTCAGAAAAATAATTTTTTTAAAAAACCCCTTCAGTCTCCAAATTTCTATTATTACAGTAATACTCCATCTGAGCATTTAGAAATGCAGTTTAGGCTTCAAAAAAAAAAAAAAAGAGGAAAAAAAGAGGAAAAAAAGGGGGGGTAGACAAAAGTAGCAAGGAAATGAGAACACAGTAAATATAAGAGTACTAGGGCCATTTCTGCACTAGCCTGTTATAGCGCTATGATTCCACTTTCAACATCCTATGGAATCCTGGGGTTTGCAGTTTCAGTAGGGGCGCTCCCGAAACTGCAAACCCCAGGATTCCATAGGATGTTGAAAGTGGAATCATAGCACTATAACAGGCTAGTGCAGAAACGGCCTAGGTTTTTCAGTATCTTGCTCTCTGCAATGCTACAAATTTGCAGACTGAAGGGAAACTAAATGGTGGGGAGATTTTTTTGGGGGGGGGGTTAATGTCCTAATTTTGCCCGCACTCAACTACATCTTAGCTTGTTGTCATCAACCAACCTTTCCTTTCAAACAGGTAATGTTACAAAGATGAGAATAAGGAACATACAAGGTAACTTTATACATAGTACCTCATCCAAATACTATTAGGTAAAAGAAAAAGGCTTAAACCCTAGTAAGTAGTCTTGACAATAAAGGCCCATTGAATCAGTTGTTGAACAGGGGCCATTTCTGCACTCAACTGTTATAGTGCTATTATTCCACTTCCAACATCTTATGGAACCCCAGGATTCCATAGGATGTTGAAAGTGGAATAATAGCACTATTAACATTCTAGTGCAGAAATGGCCAGGGAGTCAACTCTGATGCAACTTCCAAGGATTCATTGGGCTTCTCCAGTTGTGACTACTCATAAGTCCCAAATGTTGTGGGCTGCATGTAAGGTAGTGACATGGGAAGCACCGTAGCCCTCTACTCAGATACATAACATTTATTGTGCAGATTTGTGCACAAGTAATATAAGCTGGACCTCTGTTGGGTGCTTCTTTGACACTCAGCTGTAATGGATTTTTCCAGGCTTCAAGCCAAGGTATCTGCTTTGAGGGTGTAAAAGGTGTCCAGCTTGCTGAATAGGACATCAATCTATGCAAACTTCCTGCTTCTGAACACAGAGCAGGTAGCATCCATGGTTACTATTTTCTATATCATTTCATTGTGAGTTGCATACACACCCTTTGACTAACTCAACCACGATAAAGTCATTCCCATCCCCGCTGTTGTAGAGTATTAACCCATCCAATGATGTCGTTTTGAACTGGAAAAACAGGTGCATAGAAGTATAAGCTTGCAATGTGGCCAGGGCAACATAGCTGGCTTTCGTCTTAAAGGTGACTGGATCAGCGATGATGTTCCTGAAGCCAAACCGGGCATTTAGCTCACAGTAATCAATATCCCCATTTTTGCACAAGTCAATGTATGCCATGCCATTAAAAGTGAGGCTTTGCAGATGACCAATGAAGTTGGAAGGGACTGAGGACAAATAGCGGCGTTCTGTTATGATTCCCGTCTCTATGTTGTGGAATTCCAGTCTTGTATGATCCCCGGCCATTTGACCTTTAAAGGAAAATAGGTTGTGAGAAGTTAATAAAACAAACAGAAATATTAACACTGATATAAATGCTTAGTTCCTGTGGGCTCTTGTGTAGGGATGATCCAACCACATTCTGATGTTACTTAGAAAGAAAATCTTCCTTCAGCATAACTGGTGGGATAGATTTAAGGTACATTCTGGAAGACTCACTTTACGGATTTTATTTATTTATTGAATTTATACTAGCCTTTCTCCCAAGATGTGGATACCATCTTAGACATCCATATTATAATTTATGTTATGCCCCAGTTGTTCTTTATGAATAATGCAACCTACTGAGATAACCCACAATCAAACACACCAGCATTTAAAACAACTGAAACAAGTATAATAGAAATGCCATAAAAATGCAAGAGAGAAAGAAAACAAAGCCACAGGAAAGGCCATAACCAACAACCCAAATTCAGCACATTTCCACATACCTCCCTAAACAATAGGGACTAAAAGAGATTGAGCTTTCATAAGCATTTGGTTGGAGTGAACATAAGCTTGAGGGTACGTGCCATAGTGTTTGCCTCAAGTCATCTCTTATGCCCTGCTAGGTGTGTGTTAACTTCAAAACACAAGACACAATGGCAGTGAAGCATTCTGCCATGTCTAGGAATGGAAGAAAACTGATGTTTACTTCTTTCAAGGTATTCCTTTGGAATATATGTAAGTAATCTAGATTTCAGGAGATAACATCTGAGAGTACTCTGTAAGTTTAGAAGAAAATTCCTTAGAGCTTTCAAGATTCTTATAACCATCCACTGTAGCCTTCTTACTATGTTTTGATTCATGTATCTTCTTTTAATTCATTTCAAAATTCATATCAGGGATCTCATTTGGGAAAAGGGGGAGATGTTAAATTCATACACACATTCTTACATACTCTCCCTTATTTGGCTAAGGTTCTAAGCTAAAATCTAGGTTCTAGGCTAGATCGAGACTAAGATTGACATGATCACATGGGCCAATATTTTCACAAAACATGTCCACACATCAGATGCAGATATGAGTTTTGTAATGTTGCAGCAGCAATACAAAGGATAGACGCTTGTAAGCAATTTCTGTCAACCTGGTAGGCCATGGGATAGGGTAAATTAGTAGGGCTTTATATGGAAATTACCCAACCATACTAATTCAATTCATTAAATGAAATAAAAAAGGACTGCACAGTAAGGCTGACCTACAGATACTTCATCAACTCTACTTTTCCGCTTGCTACTTCTCTTAAGGCTAGTGGTGTGCAGAGCCCTGATGTCGGTAAATACTGTTTATCTATTCTTCCCTGCTCCTGGTACTCCCTAAGTAGAAGATGCCAATCCGAGGGCAGGAAAATTCTCTGTTTTAGCTTTAGAACGACCATCTATACCTACAGTAGTGGAAGGACTGAATAGTGGCATGGCTTGTTGAACCATTTTGTTGCTTCAAAACCTTTGTTTTGGGTTGGAAAAGTTCCTCCAAGGACTGAGTTCAGCTAGAATTTGTACAGTATTCTGAAGCTAAAGATCTTCATTTTTTTCCCCAAACCAACATGTGAACATTCAGCCACCACAATCTCTTTTTCACTGGCCAATAAGTTTTTATCTACACAAACATTCTGTCTCTGGCTTTCTTCTCTTTCCTCCTCTTCAATTTCTCCCTTTCCAAACACCCAACTTCCTTGGAGCCAGCATTTTTCTTGCTTCACTTTCATTTAGAGCTCCCTCTTACCATAGAAATTTATATGAGTGAAGCAGATTATTATTATTTTTTTTCAAATTAATAGGCAACAGGAACCAGTGATCTTTAGGATCCATGCAACTCAGTCATTGACAATCAAAACTTCTTCTGCCTCTTGAGCTATTTGTGAAAGGTTGACAGCTGACCCAATTACAGCAATGGCCTTCACTGCTACCACCACCACCACCACCAAATATACACTGGAGATATCTAATAAACATTCCTTATTTATGATTACCTGTCATGGCTTGTTGGTCATCCACCATTAATTTTAAACTTTTTCCTCTTCGAACCACACGTACCGTGTGCCACTCATTGTCATTGAGGTTATAGCCAGCAAAAAGGGTTTCTGGACCTTTGCCTGTAGGGTATGCCAAACAGTTATTATGGAATCTTTAAAACAATCTATATGTGAACCTCACAGAGAGAAATAGAGAGAGAAAGAGAGAAAGAAAGAGAAAGAGAGACAAAAAGAACAGAAAAGAGAAACTGGATGGAGCAAATATTTCATAAAACATCATCAAAACACAAAAAGCTGGAAGAGGTTCAAAGGATATTCAGACTTCCAATGAAAGGCATGTTATCTTAACAACATTTGCAGGTAGTATTTCAAAAAATGCTTGAGTTGGTGAACCAAGTTTTCATAAATGGGCACAGTCAATACAGAGATAGGCATCATTCTTGTCAGAGGTTTACACAGGCCACACCTTTTCAATAAAGGTGTTAATAAATTTTTAATAATCTTCAAAATTAATCTCAGGTTGGAGATGGATGATTGGGTTTTTTTAAAGGGATATTACAGAAGCCTCATTGCTCTTGGTGGGTAAACTCAGTAATTTTATTTTATTAAGAATAATGCTGAACAAAAATTAATAACAATCATATCTATGTACTGGACCCAGAATCCTCTAAACTGAAAACAAAGGTGATGGAAAACCTGGGGGTGGATCATATATTTGAGTTTGCTGCTCAGTGACAATGGAATGTATGCATGTTGTGTGGCTGCCATCACTAAGTGACAAGTGAAAAGCAATAGTGACAGGATCCTTCTACTACCCTGTGTAAAGAAATCACTTCAGATAATAGATTGTAATTGAGATCCAACGTGGTAGAGTGGAGAGTTCTGCATGTGTCACTCTACTACTGCTCCCTGTCACCATCGCCAGGACTCGCTATTGTGCTGTGATAGCCTCCCATGTATCCTCATAGCCAGATGCAGATGGAGGACATCTTCCAGTGAGATCTTGACCAGAAGTCTTGGTAGATTATGTCATTTGTCAGCATCTGGTTATGAGGACACAGCCAGCTGTTTCTCTAATCTCTTTTGCTGTCCACCAGAAATGGAATGACCATGGTGGTAGTGGTGGGGGTTGAAGCACAACAGTGGGCCTTTGAAGTGCTTTGGATATTGTAAAGGGATGAAGAGAATACCATTCTCTAGCACTCAAAATAAATAAATAAATACAGACATAGGTATAAGGTAGACTTGCATATGTTACTAACAGAATGCCAGCTGTTAGGTTGTATTGAGGTAGCACCTGTGGGCAGCCTCCAGCTGTTTTCCTCTACTGAACGACTGATTCATCTGTTCTAGACAACATGCTTATACCTCTCAAGCTAGTCTTCCGCTAATTTGTCTCAAATCTCCAAAGCTAGCCTACTGCCTTCAAGTATTGGTGAGGACTTTATTTCATAAAAAATGCTGAAGAAAAAACATTAGTCTGTTTGGCTTTTGTAAGTGGAATAGAGTTTTGTGGAGTGAAGAATGCCACCTGATTCTTAGGCAACAAAATGTCTAGTGAGTGTGGATGAGACCCTCCTCCTCCTTTACTGTGTGAGAATATCTAAGGTCCCTATATAAAGAAGAAGTATGGTTAGAAAGAATAGTGAAGGCCTATTTACATATATCATTATGGTATCTGAAATAATGTTGATTATCCAGAAAGCATTCACACCAAGTCCTTGCAACTACACAGAACAGCTCAGAGAAACCTGACTTTTCAGCAGATACTCAAGTGTGAATTCAGGTCCAATCTCAATTTCACTAGTATTTTGAATAGATTTGTAGAAGATTTAAAGACTTCAAAAAGACTTTCATAAACTGATACAACTATTTATCTACATGTGTGTGTAATTAAGCAGGAGCCCAGTAACGGGGCCTAGAAATGTTACTTTTGGGGAGCTCTCCAGGGATGTAGATTTGTTGGTCTGTTGAAGCAAAAACATCACAGAATCTTGTGGCATCTTAAGACATGTAAGTTTTATTTAAAATCAGCTTGCATGAACTGCAGCCCACTGCATCTCAAGTCATCCTGGCTTGATGATTCTGGGAGCTGTAGTCCAAAAAAGTAACTTTTCCAAGCTCTCCTCAAAATCCCAGTAATGGTATAGCATGCTACTTAGCAGTTGACCAAACTGCCTAGAACCTCCTGATGTATGCATTTTGCCTGTCTGGAAAAAGAGAACCATACACAAATGCAGGCTTCCAATCATACAAATAATTCACATGCAGTAAGCATCTACATGCTCATCTGCATTTCCAGGTAAAGCCACTGAACTACATGTGTGAGGGTTTGCAAACCTATCTAACACCACTTGTTGTTGCATGCAACAAGCCTCACATACTAGAGCTGGACTGAAGCTATAATCTCTGAACTGGTGCAGTGCTAGAAGGTGGCTGAAATGATGGAGTTGAGAATTAATACATGGCTTCTGGAAAGGGATAGCACATTCCAGTGCTCTCATGGAGTTACAGTTCTAAAACCATCATAAGTATGCTGGTTAATTGATTTATAGGAATGCATCTGAATTCATGTGAATGTGAGTTCTCTATCAGTTTCTTAGTTTATGCACTAAAGCACATTCAATGGAGTGTTTTAGAAATAAGTTTCTATCCATCTATTTGTCTGTCTGTCCATCTTTCCATCTGTCCATATATCTACCCACCTAACTATTTCCTTTCCTACAGATCAGCAGTCTGCCAGCATCAGAATCACAACTGTCAACCTAAGACCCATCTTTAAGCTATACCATTCTATCTATATTCTAGTCTCCAAGGAATCATCTGGAACTAAAATTAAAGAGGTGAAATATCTCTTCTGCCAGTTTATTTACAGTCTTCAAAAATGCTTGGAAACTATGCATATTGACTAGGCACTGCATGAAATTTCCTGTTGAACACATTCTCCATGCAAACAGCTATGTTCTCAAGTAGGCACACCAGCCATTCAGCACGAATTAACAAGGTTATATTTTTTTCTAACTTTAGTGAAGAGCTGTTTTCTAACAGTAGCATACATTCTTTACTCAATAAAGAAAAACATCAAGAATCATGCAAGACAACCTCCTAATATTCAGTGGAATCAACCTTAGAGGATTCCTTAAAAAAAAAAAAACCTTGCTAGTGTTGATTTGGTCATTAACTTTTAACTGCAGTTTTTTGGTAATGTATAATTTTCTGATTAATGACCCAGTTACAATGGATACATTACCATAACTGCAAGCCTGCCTAGATAAATCAGCAAATTATGCACCTGTTCATTCATGTACCTGGAATTTTTTTTTTTTAAGAAAAAAAATATTTTGATAGAATAGCCAGGCTTTGTTAAACTACTAAAAAGTACAGGTTATCTCCCTGAAATTTTGCACATGGAACTTTTGTTCAAAGTACCTGTTTCAACAAATTAATTTCTCTACTAAGATACTGATTTCCATGTCCCCAGACATGCCTTTCCATTAGAGACATAAACAGCAAAACAAGTAGGGATGCTCACATAAGCAAACATTCTGGCAGTATTCCTATGAACAGAATCGGGGCAGAATCAGTGCCCATTTAGACCCCAATGCTGCCCGTATACATCTCCCTGCTAGGCCCACCTCCCAGAAAAGTTTACTTTGGACAGGATAGTAAACAACACGGGCTCTTTAGACCCTTCCACTATTTTAATGGCATACATGTTTGGCATATAAGGATAGATAAAGACCTGAATGCTATTGCTGCTCCCAACAGAGTAGACACATTAAATCAATAGACTGACCTGAATTCAGAAAGCAACCCATGCATGCAGAGGAGGCACTGCACAGACAATGTGGAAAACTCGACATTGTGCAACAGATGAATCCAGCAGGCAATTGTGGAAGCAAGACTGTGAGGCACAATGTTGCCCAATGGACACATTCAGGAGGCCATGGAAGAAACATTGTTGTGCAATCAGTGACACTGTACATTCAGGTGGAAGAGGGATTTGTGGTGTTCCCGTCCTTCCTGGTTTCCTCTTTTTGGTTTTCCCTATTAAACATTTCCCTTTGTTCATCTTTCAGTGTGTGCCTTGTGGTTTGTTCTCCCGCCCTGTGCTGCTGCCTCTTTGACTTTATAGTTATTGCACACTAAGTACTGCTGTCAGGGACTCAGCCCTGTCATGAAAGCATTACATTTGTTGCTTAGATATGACACTAGTTGCCAAGTGATTTACTATGTATTAGCCTTAGAATACTTTGCAGTGGGAATATGTATGTATGTATGTTAAACTGCTTTTAACAAGGTATTGTATATCAAAAGGACTAGTACCATTGTATTGTTTTTCAGTAAAGGGGGATCAACGGATTCTGGGGCATCTGGTCAGGGTTTGGAGGAAACAGCAAGGACTAAGATAGAGCAATCTCAGGAATGTAGTGTTTAACAACTTAGAGGCAGATAAGTAAACCTGGGAAAGTTTGCAATTAGCAAGATCAAATTGTGTGAACAGATAAGTTCACTTGGGAACCTCTTGGGGTTTGGAAAAGAGGAAGTCACCTGGGGATCCACCAATAGAAATCACTCACACATAAAAGCATATGTCCTATATAACCAAGTGTGCACTATAAAATGTTAGCTTTAGCAACCCTCTTAATGTTATACCTCATCTGTCTCATTATCAAAAACACTGCTGCTGAACTTTGAGTGTTTTTGTTGAGAATAAAAGGCTAGCCAGCACATGACAACTGTACACTGCAATTTGGATGTTGCACAATTCAAGCACAATTCAAGTATATGTATGTGAGTGTTGTCCAATGTTGTTATTCTCCATGGCTGATGCATAGTGCTGCAATGGTGTATGTCCACAGGTGGTTCTTTGTGCTACGGTAAGGGTTTGCTGAAGTGAGGCTGATTTAAATAACTGTTGACTTATTGTTCAACAATTGAGTCAATGAATCTATTCCAGTTGGGATCACCAATGGGATTCAGGTCTTAACATCCCAAATGCCTCCCTATGTACTGCAGCACTGAAATTCAGGTAGTATATTAATCCATACAGCTTCATGAAATCCATGTAGCCCATGGGCCACATATTCTATGTATATTTTTCTAGTATTTCAGAAAAAGAAGAAAAAAATCAAAGCATTTGATTTTGATTTTGAATTGATTTGGTGTTGATTTTGAAGAAATTTCAGCTCATCTCTCTTTCTTTTCTTTTTTTAAAAAACAACAACAACTCTATCACAATTAAAACACAGCACTTCTCAGCTGGAATAAAAAACTTCTGGACTTACTCATGAAAAAACAACAACACACAAAGCAGTGCAATATTGCCATTCGATTCATTTGTGTTAATAGAACTGGTATCAGGTACTGAAGAAAGTCTGTAAGAAAGATTGACTTGTGCATCATCACAATGAGACTCTGGCACACATTGGAAAATGAGGCTGGTTATAATCTCAAATGATTCTGGTGCCATTAAAATGAATGGGCCACACACAACTGAGCTTAAGTAAGTTGTAGAGCTCATTTGTCATAAAGAAATTCCATCTGCTTTCTACCCTGCTGGAAAACTGATACATGGAGATCTTTCATATAGTAATATACATTGCTTTCCCCCAATATCATACCAGAAGCCCTTTCATACTGCAGAATTGTAGCATTAGGATTCCATTTTAGCTGCCATGGCAAGGTCCTATGGAATCTTGGAGTTTGCAGTTTGGTGAGCCAATAGATCTCTCTCAGAGAGAATTATAAATACCCCTCTGTAAGTTAAAACCTCAGAATTTCATCATCATCATCATCATCATCATCATCATGTCCCACTTTTTCTCAGCTTAGGACTCAAAGTGGCTTTGTAGCCACCATCGCACTTAAATTAGAAACATAGTGCTTTAATCATGTTCTGTGAAAGGGCTGAGGGTACCTGCCTTCCAGTGGATGATCTTTGCACATTAGCTTCTCCCTGAAAACCACTGATATATCTAATGTAAGATCAATGATACTGAAAGAGTGCAGTGTAAATCACATAGTCTATGAATGATGGATCTGCTATCCGTATTAGAGTTTACACACATACATTTTACTATAACTATTTGTGAATGTGTGTGCATCAGTAAAAATTTATATATCCTTTCCCTCCTAGAAAATTCTTGGTATGTTTTTGTAGATTATCTCAGAATCACTTCACACCATCTCCTGAACCTCCCTTCCTAATCACCACCATGGAACAAAACCCTAAATCTAACCTCAGTTCTCATACTTTGCCCCTAGTCCTACCTGCTCATAGTTCTCTGCACTAACGTGGAGTGATATTGACCAACCTGTGCAGCTTTACAAGGGTATTAAACAAATCCGTGGAGGACAAAGCTTATGATGACTATGAATTAGTTTCAAGTTCAGCAAGTGTATGGCAGTCAATATTAGTAGCTAAGGTATACAAACAGGAAGCAGACTTGTTGTCTTCCCCTCAGCATTGGGTTGGTTACTCCCAGAAGAGCATGGTGGACAAGATAGGCCTGCTGGTTTGATCCAGCAGATTGTTATGCTCTTAAGAGCACACCATTCCATGCTCATGAGCTTTCTGAGCTATCCTAGCACTGCATTCAAATTTGCATAACTAAATGATTTCATTATTTCCCAAACTCAGTACTTCTTACAAAGAGGAAAGAGAAACGCTACCACTAGGCTATGGGAGGAAGAAACAAATTAATGGGGAGATTTAGCAGATTGCCTTGCAGAATGGTGAGATTCTATTAAATACCCTAACAAGAACTACTGCCCATGAGGTAGAACTGCTGATGGTTCAGATCACTGTTTGAAGTAAAACAGTGTCTTTTCTTTATAACTTGCAGAATTTTGGTTATTATAGTAAATTCAGTAGGTGAAAAGGAATATGTCCTAATCTGTGACCACAGTCACTTGACACAAAAAGCCAGACAAATGTGGAAACATTGGCTTAGCAGGTGAAAACAGCATGTTTTTACAGCAAGTGTGTCTAACAAACCATGGGATTCTGGAATTCTGTAACTTCCCATTTCATGGTAACCACACAGCATGCCCTAACATGCTCCTAATAATTAATAAACCAGGGTTCCCATAGTTCTCTGACCTATCTCACCATATGACCTAATTCTTATCTTTTTTAGCTTCATCCAAAGTGCAAGGTTAAATCATTGTCAATTTGTCTTCAAACAGTATGGTTCATTTGCATGCTTTTCTTTACATTGTTTCTCCCAGGTAAACATTTCAATAGATTACATTGAACTATTAAATCTGAATTTCTAAAGGGTTTTTAAAAATATAGTTTGTAATACAACTGACAAAACACATATATTTTAGCACAGAGAGATGGATTAAGAGAAAGAAAGAGAGAATAAGTATGTGTATACATTTGTCATTTATGTTATAATTCATGTTTTAAGAACTAACTATATAAAGTGTGTTGATATATACCTATGGTTTGCATTCTACTGGTCAACTGATTGACAATATCAAGGCTGACTCCTGAAAGGATCAACAGTCTAACAACTTCAGTTTTGCTTCCAATGGACAAGGACTGCTAACATTTTCAGGGGATAGCTGTGTTAGAATCCAACCCTCTCTACAAAGATCACTAAGAGCCAGCTGACCCAAGACTCAGCCAACAGAAGCTGTGATGAATCCAAACCTATCTCAGCCCATAGATCTTGAAAATGACTTAAGACTACCCTTGCCCTGAACTAACTTAGTGCTGGCATTGCGGCCATCTGTGTACCTGGGATTCCTAAAGTATGAAATTGGCTTCTGTCTTACTGACTGCATCTTGTTAGTCAGGATGTTTCATATTCTCATTTGCAATCATGGTGCTATTGCCATGACCAGAAATTATCCTGAAACCTACCTTAAAAGCCAGTTAGCTGTCCAGTACAATGAAAATTTGTGCTTCTGCTGAATGGGGTGCTGCAAAATGATATGACATGTCCCTTCCTGCCAACTGTGGTGAGCAGAAACAGGGAACCCTGTGAAGATCTGTCACCAATCTTTATCACAGTGTGATTGCTGGTGGGAGCAGGCTGGTCATATCATCCTGAACCATCTCATTCAGCAGCAGCACAGACCTCTATCACTCAGGACAGATGACTAGATTTTAAGGTTGGTTCAGGAGTAGGGTAGGGAATTAAAATATAGCTATGACATCACGGCTACGTGTTTGATAACAGTATCTCAGCCTAAACATCAGCCTAAAACTATACGTATATCCCACACACATATGCATGTGCATATACACACATCTATGTCTATATATTTAGACAAACAGCTATCTGGGAGGCTGGAGAAATAAATAGGAAGTAATTTGGTGGAAAAGTGGATAATTTTAGTAATAACTTAGAATGATAAAACAAATAATAATGCTGAACTAATATTTACTGAATTAAGCTGACTGTTATAACAGCAGTCTTCATTATTTATACTTGTTCTTTGTTTAGGAATAATAACCTTTTTGAAACCCACATTGATTTTCAGGGCAAAGGATGGCATGACACTTCCTTACTAACAACTTCAAACCAATTTGGAAGCATGCACATGGATGCACTCAGTGAAGCTGGGAGCTCCATAAGGGAACACATCCTTTGCCAGTAAAAAGTAGTGTATTGAATGACCAATTAAAAGATGTGAGGCAGCAAGAAACCTTGGACAAACCCCAGGAAAAGTTGGTAATACTAAACTAGAATGGTTGCGAACCTCCCCTAAACCATTTCCTTCTGCACTATATGTACATTGCAATGGAGGGCTTAAATCTACTAGCTGCAGGTTCAGAAAAACCACACAATGTTCAGTTTTCACACTGAACAATTTAGAATGCAGTTAGGTTTCTCCAAGCAGGTTTCTATGTCTTCATAAGGTATGTGCAATGTACATATTCTAGACATCTTAAGCTCTCAGGTTTTGTAATATTGTGGTAGTTCCAGAAGACTTAAAAATATAGAGAGAGTTGGACAGGAGAGAAAGGAAGGAAACCCCAGAGGAATTTGTTATGGGCATAAGGAATATGGCTCAAACTGAGAAGATAATGCATTTTTCTTTCACTTGTCTCTGATAAATTTCCTGGTCAGCCCTACCATTAGGCATAGCAAATGAATGATCACAGGCAGCAGATTTAATACCTCTATGGATAGACAGCTGTTTATAATTTATTTATTGTTTCTGGACTCTATCTCATTTTTTTTTTACTGTCAGGGAGTGAGAAAGGATTTTCTATATCATGTGTCAAAATAAGTTAGCCAACTTTGAATATGATACACCCCTTGATTTGAGTGGGTGCATGAAATTTCCATTCAGTCTCAGGCTGCAAAATGCCTTAGGCCAGCCTTGATATTAGCACCAAAATTAGATAGCACTAAAATCATACCCAGAATAGAATGATTGACTACATTTCACCTTACCATTCTATATTCACAGATTCCCCCTTTTAAGAAGATAATCTGTGCTTCTGCCTTTTGTTTACTTGGCCAAGAAAATGATAATAATTGACCCTTCCCAAGTTGCAAAATATGCATGAAGTCTTCAAGAACAAATATGGATCTACCTGGATAACCAATGAATCAGGACTGCCATCTTGTTTTGACTGTGTCAATTTATGTTGCATCAGTCCATGGTCATTCCAAATTGGACTGAATTAAACCTTGAAGTAATATTACTAAAAAATTAACAATCGTGTCCACCCAGATTGAGCAACAAAGTTAAGAACACAGGAATATGGAATACAAAACTAGCAAAACATTCTTCAATTTTCTTTTGAGTAACATTTCACCACTGTATAGTAAGAATGAGCAGTTTGGGGGAATAAATCCCAGCAAGTTCAGAAAAGAAGAAATTTGGACTGTGAGTTTATGTTGAGATGAGAACCCTGTTTAATTTATAGCTGTTTTCTTTTGATGTGTTAAGTAAAATAGCACATAAAATGGCCATTAATCTCTTTTTTCCCCCAGCTTCATATTTAGAAAGGTTTTAAATCCTTATTTTAGGAAAGAAGTATTTTTTTTGATAAAGCCAGAACAGATGACACATCTATAGAAAGTTGCCAATTTGAACATATGAAGCAAATACCTTTAGATTTATGATTATTTGTTAAAAGGTCCACAGTTGTGAAAATTATTTAACTTATTTCACTGTTGACACTGATTGTTCAAGATAACATGGCAGCTCCTTCATGCAGAAATCTGTATTTGAAGAAACCAGAAGGCTAAGGCCATTTCTGCACTACACGGTTATAGTGCTATTATTCCACTTTAAACATCCTATGGAATCCTGGGGTTTGCAATTACAGAAGGGGGCAGAGGAAAGGCCCTAACTTTAAAAAAATGCTTACCAATTGAAGGCCTTTTCAAATCTTGACGCTTTGCTGAGAAATGCAATGGTCTCATTGACTTCTGTAAGGATAGGTTTGGGATATCTGACATATCTAAATTTTTGTGTTTGACCCTCAGAGGGTCCATGTTTGTACTTCCACCTACCTGCCCATCGCTCTGTGGAGCCCATAGCAGCCACACACATTTTATTTATTTAATGGAATAAATACCAAGAAAAACACAATAAAGCTTATCCGTACTAAAATATAGTTCAACTAGATATAAAATTAAAACATGCCTTTGTTAAAAATAATTTCAAACACCTTGATGACAATACTAATACTAACAATAATGATTTTGTAAATGTAAAAACAAAGCCAGACCATCCATTAAAACATTGGCATTTAGGTAGTAGGCAGTTGGCTAAAGGTCTTCAGTTGGCTGCAGAGAAGATCAATAGGAAAAGTCTAGCTTTCTTCAGAATATATTTTTACAGTCTGAGAAGGCATTTGATATTGGGGAGATGGCATGAAGGGAGACACAGCATGGCATAGTGATTTGAGTGTTGGATTTAAGGCAGACTCTGGAAAACCAGGGTTTGAATCCCTGCTCACCTATGGAAACCCATAGATAATCTTGGACAAGACACACTCTCTTACCCTTAGAAGAAGGCAGTGACAAATCTCCTCTGAAAAAATCTTGTCAAGAAAACCTCCTAACAGTTTCACCTTAGATTTGAAGGCACCTAACAAAAAATCCTTTCTTAGAACATCACTTTCCTGATCTTCAAATCTATTTCCAGGAGAAAATAATTAGGAAAACAGAAACTATCTGAGGTCCTAAATACTGTATCTTCTCTGTTATGGGTGTATTCCTTTCATCCACATTCCCAGTGCTTCTTCGTGTATTGCTTACTGGAAGAATAATTTGGTAGCAAAAGGATTGGTTCCTGTGACCTATGAGTAATTTTGATCTGAAAATGTTAAATCCTAAACAAACAAGCAAACTAACAAACAAAATCCCTTTTCTTTTATCCTAATACCTCAGATGTTTCACTGGCATGAAAGATTTCATTGGAATGAATCAATGGTATTATTTTGTTTGGTAGAAAGCAGTTACCATAGTATAGCAAATAAGAACTTCTGTGTAGTTTATACCTGGGGAAGTACCAAGTTAACCTGAACACAGGTTAATCACTTCATTTATTATTAGGCTGAAGTCTTAAAGACTTACCTGGAGGTATGTCCCATTGAACTCAAAAGCTGAAGTCCTATACATTTATCTGAAAGAAGGAGTAAGGCCTTTGAACTACTTCCAAGCAGACAAATGTAGGATTGCATTGTAATTTTCTCAATTAGAGAAAATACAGTAGAGTTGTTACTGAAAATACATTACATTTGGCTTTAGTAGGGAACCACACGGCAAGTCACTTAAATGCAATGAACAAAATAAAAATTTTTAGCCTACAAAACAATGATCTAGAGTATACCTATTCCAATTATTAGGATGACGAGGATGCTTAATTTCTCATTTTTAAAAGCAGTATCTTCATGAAGATTAGTAATAATAATAGAAATAATAATCTTTATTAACATGATTTTAACAGATTGAACAAGACTCAGATCAGAATCAAAGATTTGTTCTTCAATGTATTGAAGTTCCCATCGTAGAAAACGAGTGCATTTTAGGATATGTACTGGTAACATTTTATACCTTTATACCTTTAGATAGCTTTTCATAGTAACATTTATTGTTTTTGTAAAAGAGATATAGGTGGTTAGAAAAAAAAATGGTCTTAACTGCTCTATGCGTCTACTTTGACTAGTGTTAGCCATCTTGGACCAACCTTCTGGTGACAAGCCTGCCTGGAATTAACCTGGCCCTTGGATGGCAGGGATTCATTCCAATAGTGGGATTCCATGCAAAGCCTTCCAGCTAGATGGAACCTGCTAAAGTTCTCTTTCTGTTGGCATAGCCTCCAAGAACCCAGGATCACCTCCATGCCATGAAGAAGTGGGCAAGACTTTCTGCAAAGCAGTTCTAATCTCTCTGACAAATCACAAATATTTTGATATGGGAAATAATGTCACGTAATGTACAGTCTAGACAATGAGATTCAGATATCATTGTGGGTTATTTTTTTTGTAGATAACTCATAGTCCATCTCTTTTCTTCCTTCAATAGCTGGTAGGAAGATTTCAAATATCTTAATTGATTTAAGGTATCATCCCAAAATATAAGGCAAAGATGGGCAACTTGTGGCCCTCAAAATGTTATCATCTCTTGACATTGTTTATGTTGAGTAGGGCTTATATGATTAGTAAAACAAGGGCTGCAATCCAGTATAGCTCAGCATAGCATAGATGTTCTGTGTACAAACCTATTTTAGGCTGAGCCATATATCACCACATCCCTGCACTCACCATACTGCACATGAAGCCCCTCACCTGTGGCCACTTTTAAAATGATAGTATAAGCACTGACATCTGTCAGGGTCTTCCAGAGGTCTTAGCACTGCTGTAATCATTTCATGCCTAGCTATGGGGATGCAGTCAGATTCTTCTTGAATCCTGCCTACTGCCCATGAGGCATGGAATAGCCAAGGGGGGAGGGGGGCTTCAGAGGCTATTTGGTAAGTCAAGTGGGGGGACTTTGGGCAGCATGGATGGAGGAATGCCAGAAAAAGGACATCTGCAGGAATAAGGGAAAACTCCACAGGGCTATATTTCTAATTAATGTCTATGGGGGTATACAACTAACTGACTGCAAAATGATAACACATTCACATTGATATTCACATTGACCTCAAATATAAGGCAGCAATTGGCAACTTGTGGCCAGCCAATATCTGGAGGCCACAAATTGCTAATTGCTGCCTTATATTTTGGCGTGTCAAGTACTGTCCAGTTCCTGATGTCTCAAACTCATCAATGCCATTGTTCTAGATTGACTCCTCAAACCACCACGGTCTAAAAAAAAATAATTTCAAAGCATTCTGTTGTTAGCCTTTTGCCAAATCCTATCCCACGGTTTACAAATTTGATAATTAATATAGCCCACCAGAGAGGTCCCTCGGATGTGCACAAAGGCAATAAAAACGGTCATAAAATCAAAAAGGAAAAAAAAAATCCAGATCAGGCCAGTAAATATCCCCAGTCACATAGCAACAGAAAGACCTCATGGTATATTGCCCTGATGGACAAATGGTATTTGACCTTTTAAGGAGTCTACTTGAAGGGAGTTAAAAGTGTTGGGCACCGGAAGTCGTAAACCTTATCAAACCATCTCTAGATGCTCACACTACAGCCTCAAAGCAGAGGAAGATCCTGTTATTTAGATGATCTTCCGATATCAGAGAAATGCCAGGTGTGGAGATGTCTTGTTTTCTGCCCTGCCTGTTTGTTTACCCTGGGAAAGAATTTTGCCTTCAAAGTAAAATTTTCCTACAAATAGCCCATGTTTTAAGGGTAGAGAGGACAGAAATACACAGACACACACAGGAAAGTACCCAGGAGAAGAAAATCCCTACTTCCCTAACAGAGGACTTCAGGAAAAGGTGCAGTATAATTAGCATAATCTCTTACTTTCACTCTTTTAAATCTACTGGCTCTTGAATGAGTGTGGGTGTATATGAGCTTAAGTACAAACTATTGTTAGTCAATAAAGCTATTCATTGAATCCCTTTGTGTGATTTCTGACTGGCCTGACTCTGTAAAAATTGGGTTTAAAGACCCTGAAAATCCTGTCCTCTTTACATAGCTAAAGGAGTGCTCAGAGCTAAATTTTTCCCCACAAGAGACGATTTTGACAGCTTTTGGGAATCCTTGAAAGGAGTCCTAATCAAACAGGGTAACACTGTGCCCATCTTGTAAAGGAGCTGTGCCTGAATGGCAATTTGAATGTCTTGTCAAGTATGATTTCTTGCACTCATTGTCAAGAACTCGATATTAAGGATACAGTTTACGAGGTTTCAGTAATAAGCTGTTGAGTGCCTAATGTGAATAGAACAGATTTTTCATGCATTTTAATAGGCACAAATGTGAAACACACTAGAACAGAGAAGTCCTTTTAATGTAAGATTTTTGTTGGTGATGGTGGCGGCACACATATTCAACAAGCTTTTAACACTATTACCTCTTCAGTAAGCGCATTACTAAATGAGCTACTGATCTTATTTTCATAATGATAATGGAGATGAGTAGCTTAAAGTACACAAGAACCAAATGCCTGCAGAGATTCTTTTGCCTAAGATGCACTTATGAAGTGTCTGGGTACATAGAGAATAAACGGTTGATAGAAGCACTGAGGTTTTTCAGCTGTGCATGACTGAGATGTATTTATTAATGGTAGGAAATATCTTACTGCAAGCAGAGACATACACATACCTATACATTAACTAGTGAAAACCAATATTGATCTAGACTATGGCATGCACATTTGGGGAAGAAAAAGCTAAGCAATATTGCTGCTTTCATGTTAATTCCCATTAAATGGGATTAAATGGATGTAATTACAACAATAAGAGGTATGAGTGGGAAAAATACTATTATTTTCTCTATTACAGTTCAATGTTATGCAGAGAAACACAGCACATTAATTTAAAAATCAACTGAGGGAAATATTAAATCTACCTGATAAAACCTTGATGAAAATTTGTTGGAGACAAAAATCAATCTAAATTCTATCTTATGCATGAGGTTTGTTGATTCCATATTTCACACTACATAAAATGATTGTAGTTGCCTCCTAGTAATGGTCAAGCATGGAGTTTCTATGTTGTTTATTAGATGCCACCAAGAACATCCAAACTTTATATTCTTGGGGATCACACAGAAAATCCCAGTTGGTAGAGAAGTGAAGGAAATGTGGAAGCTATGATTACTATTTATGCATCACCAAAGAGAACTCAAAACAGAAAAGAATTTGGCAGGGAAAATTTGTTATTTGCCTAGAAGCAAATAACAAAAATAATGACTGCAATTTAAGTAGCAATATTGTACTTCTCACAACAGAGAGGAGGATGGACCAGGTGATTTTATGTGCCTGATCAGTCCAATGTCCAGGTTTTGATGGTGGACTGTTGCAAAGCCTTTACTTTCCCTTCTTGGGATGCTTTATTTGTAAAGTAGACCTGGACTGGACAGACCTTCAAACAGACACAACCTTGAAACAGAGAGCTGTACTTTACAGCTCTTCAGATGGATGGCTGTCCTTTATTGAATAGCTTATGAGGTGCTCAGTGTAGTCAAAACAATTTGCCTGATGAGTAGACTACCCTGTATCCCAATGACACCAGCAGGATATATTTCTACACATAGAAAATGACAACTCCTCTAGATCTTTCTACTGGGACTTGCTGATGGCACAAAGCTGATGGCTTTGTGAACTAATGTAGGCCTGAAGAACATCTCTCTTCTTTGAACCTGCTACAAATGCTGGGAAATAAGTTTAGGGGAATGGGAAAAAGATTAGTTTGAGGCAGAGTTCAGGATAACTCAAAATAAGATCAATATTAAAAAAAAAGGCAGAAATTCATAAAGATCTTTGCATAAATAGTAAAATTCACCCTGTATATTTGTGTGCACTTCTTACTAGAAAAGGAAGGGCAAGAAGTAAAATCAGCAACATAAAGTCCTTTTGTTAACCTTTGGTACACTTAAACCTTTCCCTTAAAATCCAAGGAGAACAACAGATTAGATTCATTTTTTAATAATTTAGGTTTTCTTGTTAGTGAGACAACAACATTTGTTTACTGAACACACACATTTGAGATGATCAAGTAGTAACCGCTTAAAGCAGTGGTTTGGAAATTCTTTTGTATTATATATTATTAAAAGGAAAAGGAGCTACTTCCATCTTCTGCGCTGTCCAGGACAAAGCTACTTGTGGAATAGAAGATCTCGCTCCTTTCAAGACCCCCTCTTGTTATTGGAGAAACCTGTTTTTGCAAGTGCCTGCCTCTGCAAGATTTCCTTGTCCCAATTTGAAAAATAATCATAGTCTGGGGCCATTTCCACACTAGAATGTTATAGTGCTGTTATTCCACATTCAACATCCTATGGAATCCTGAGTTTGCAGTTCAGGGAGGGGCCTCAAAGGCCCCTCCCTAAACTGCAAACCCCAGGATTCCATAGGATGTTGAAAGTGGAATAACAGCATTATAACAGTCTAGTGCGGAAATGGCCCTGGGTCAAGTGAATGTTCGCACTACTCTGCTCTGTAGCCTAGGGATGTTGTTACATTCACTGAGAAGAAGTGAAATTGTCTTAGGTCCCCGTGGAAAGAAATGGTGTGGAACCACATGGCTACTGGTCTCAGATTACGTATACAATCATCCTGTCCCAGCAAAATCAGCAAACAAAAGTATCATCATAATCATCATTGTCGTCATCATCATCCTTATATGGAATATCAACTTACCTTTAAAATAGATAACATTAAATTTTTCCATTAGAAAATATATATACACATTGAGATCCAGAAACATACACAAAACAGACCCCTTAAATCAATAGAATAAGTTGGCCATGACTATGACATATTGATTTTAGTGGTTTTCTCCAAGTAGGGTGAGGTACAAATCTAATTCATAATCAATAGCACAAGCAGCAATACCTGTTACTGTTCCACTGTAGCACTGTTCCAGCACTGCTTTTCCTGGTCTAAATCAGCTTCAAAGACAGAAGTGCCTAGTGCCTCATCTTCCCTTCCTTACACCATTGTTTTCCTTGTATGAAAACGTACCAGTGTGAAGGGAAATTCCTCTTTGCATTGAGAATCTCCATACAAACAGGAGCTCCTTCTCTTCAGACATTTTGTTTTTCATATGAAAAAAGTGACGGGGGCTCATGGGGCTAGGCACTCCCTTCTTTTCATGTGGACACCAGAAAATTTGTGCTTGTAAGGAGACTGTTCACATGAGCTGGAAGTTCCCTTCAGATTTACTGCATTTCATGTTTCGAAGCAGACACTGTGGTGGGACAGAGCTAGGCACTCCACTGTTCATGTGTTGATTCAAATTGAGTAAGCAAAATGTGAAAAAGGCTTGTTGTTGTTGTTGCTATTATTATTATTATTATTATTATTATTATTATTATTATTAGTAGTAGTAGTAGTAGTAGTAGTAGTAGTAGTAGTAGTAGTATGTATCAAGAGACCTCAGGACAGCTTGCAAATAGCATTAAAACAGGTTAAAAACAGCAAGAAAATTTAAATGAGCTAGACCATATTAAACAATATAATGCATAAAAGCTTTTAAAGCTTATATATATTTTTACACATGGTGAACAACTTGGCATCTAAATAACATGAGTGTTGGTGCTAGTTGGGCCTCCAAGGGAAAAAAACTCCACTGTTGGGGTGCCATCTCTGAGAAGACCCTCTCCCATGTCCCAACACAGTGCACTGACCACACTGGTGTGACATGGAAGACGTGCCCCCCCATTAGAGCTTGATCCTTGGGCAAGCACATAGATTAAAAGAAAATGGACAAAAGCCATGGTTCATCAAGCAAAGCCAAACTGAATATTTCATCATGGTCTATTTTTTAATTTTGGTCTGATAACTTTGTAATTTAGTGCCAGTTTCCAGTCCAGTCTTGTCTTTGATCTGAGAAGTGAGAAGGCAAAATATCATTCACACCAGTAACCCTCATGTGGGTACAATGCATGGAATGGGGAAACTTCTTCTGTGTGATGCATCTGCCCTCAATCTCTGGACATAGATCTGAAAATTAAAATTGAAACTGCCCTTCTTAAATGTACAACCTGGCTCTCAACCAGGTTGTACATTCAGTTTAGTCATTTTAATCATTTAGTTTAGTCAGTTTAGTCATCTCTGTTCTCCCACTGATCTCAGGCTATGTATTTTAATTATCCCTGTGCTTCTTTTATTTTGATATTTTTAAAATCCAGCATACCATTTTCTGCTGTATTGAGGTTTTAAATTGTTAAGAGCTACTCTGAATGGAACATAGATCCTAAAAAGTTCTGTTTTTTTGCAGAACAAACCAACAAACAAATATAAAATCCAGGAATTACTTCATTGTCCCACTATGTGTAGAACTGATGAATTGAGAGTGCAAGTGAACTAGTAATTAGTTACAAAGAACTAACTATGCTATACTTGCTTTTGGGAGAACTCTAGCCTATCCAACTATGACAGTGGCACAGAAAGGCTAAGTTCTGTTTATTTATATGTATGTTTCTTGGCAAGCACTTGACTTTATAGACTATGTCCTCAAGATAAAGACACAGAAAAATCCCAGACAAGTCTATTGATTTTCTAGTGATTCACTTTTCCTTGCTTTGAAAACAGCCAGATTACAGATAATGCTTTTTTAAAATAATTTCTGGCAGGAAATTCAAGAAAGGGCCAGTAGTTCAGGGTACCTCTGATCCCCATTCAACATCAGTGGGAATTACAGTACCTTATTTAAACCAATTTAAAAGAAATGTCCTTTAGTAAAAATTTAATAGACTCATGAACTGGGACTTACTAAAAGGTCTTGTCTCAAATGACAGTAAGAATGCCTTTTGGCCTCTTTTTTTCCCCTTTTATTTTTTAAAATATAAAATTAACATGAGAAACACATACAGCTATGTGTGAATGTTGTATTTAATTCTAACTATTCTCATAATACTGTGCAGAGTTTTTTGGGGACTTCAAATTCCTGAAACCCACAAGCCAGTAGGGCCAGGGGCCACAGTGACTGGGAGGTCCTCAGAATTGTAGTCCAAAGAAGCAAATGTTCCAGACTCTGTTATTGGACTATTGAAGCTTCATGAACTGGTGGGACTACAGGTGAAAGATTGAGTTACCGTCGAGGACTGGTTTAGGTAGAACTTGATTCCTTCTGTCTTCAATCTTTGCAGTCATTATGAGAGCTGCAAGTGATCTCCCACAGCCATTTAAAAAATTAAGAAAGAGAAATAAAGGAAGGAGTGTTCTGACAACTTTTATGAACTTTTCCAAAACACAAAAAAAAAGTAAAAGGAGCGTGGAAAATTATAACATCTTGCTGTTGCTTTTTTGTTGTTCTTGTGTGCCTTCAAGTCACTTCCAACCCTAAGGTGAACCTATCATGGGGTTTCCTGGGGGCTGGGATGACCCAAAGTCATCCAGGGGGTTTCCACGACTGAGTAGGAAATCCAACTCTGACTTCCAGGCTCATAGTCCAACAATCAAATCAAGATAATATGCCCTCCAACATTTCAAAGATGAAAACCAGGACACATGTGGCCAAGCAATATCAGAGTGTGGTCAAGATGGCAAAAGTTACTAATGAGGAAGAACACACAAGCTAGGAGAGGCTGCAGCAGTTTGCACTTGCTTAGGTCTACTGGGAAAGGCAAGATTCCACCCATCCAGTCAAATTTCCTTGCTGAATTAATTGAATGCAAACCAGTTTTGCACTTTGAAATCAGTCTGCAGCAATTGAAGTAACCTGGGAACAAAGGAGAAAAGTGGAAGGAAGAAACTGGAAGATTTTAAAAGGAGCAGAAAAAGTGAGACACAGGAATAATAGGGACTGTCCTTGCCAAATCAGGACAGTAGAAGGGTATGATTATAGAATGTGGATGTTCTTCTACTTTGCTTCGGTGGATTTTGAATTTCAGGTTACCAGTTTGAATTGCAAGATGTGTTTTTAAGGTTGCTCTGTTTCTAGTTAAAAGCTAAAATGTCTGCATGTGCACTTTGCCACAATATCCTTTGTTGAAAATCTGTTGGTTGGATCCAGACTTGCCCTTCTTCCATGAAGGGAGAAGCTTTTTCCATTTGCAGAAAGGACTGTGTTCCTGATGGAGGGCATGAAGTGAGGAGGAGGAGAAAATTTCACAAATTCCTCTTACAATACCGTGTACCACCTTCTACATTGTTGTAGTATTCCACAGCTCTCTGGGCCAAGTTTTTTGTTTGGAAGAGAAAACAAAAACAAAACAAAAATGATACCATCTACTCTTTCTGGCAGGAAAGCATCGCTTGCAGAAACTCTGGATCCAATCCCAACTGTTTTCCAGGTTCTGTAAGTGTCAGGATGCAGAGCCCTGTCCTACCTTGGTCTTCTGGATTTATATTGAAACATTCAGTGTAGATGGAATGCTATAGACCTCGATAGAGTTAAGCTAGTAATGCTACAAATCATCAAGTGCTAATTGATGATTGCAACAATATATCTGTTTTGTGCACTCCTGTGTTATTACAAAGTACTAATTTGTTAATTTCTTTATTGCCTGTTGCTATGATGTATCCAGTGAAGGGGAAAAGATCAGAGTAGGTGAAAACAAAGCATCAAGCAGAGTGTTTTGGGGATTCAAATTGTCTAAGATAAGAGGCAGGAAATATGTTCTTGCCCCAAGGATGAGAAGTGGGAACCCAATGCAGGTCTGGAAACTGTCTAAAAATGTGAGATGATGTTAGATTTATGGTCTTTTCCAATCACAGCTTTGTGCACCTAAAATTTGGATTTATGTTTATAAAACCTGAGAGCTGTGTATATGCTTTAGTCTTAACAACTTCAGAAGAAGTGTGCTGTGTTGCTTGCTTTTCCCACAGATAAAAACTGCTATCTACCTCAGAGTGAAGTTTGTGGACTGAAGGTTATCCAGTGCATGACAGTATTTTTAGAAGTAAACAGAGTTCAGTGTGACAGAAATCATGGTGGAAAGGGCTCTGTCTTTAAGGTGCTACACTAGTTATTCTTCTGTAGCCAGGAAAAAAAAAAAAAGGCAGATTGAAAATTAAAATAGTAATCTAACTAGTGAGTATCCAGATTTTTCCCACATCTTGAGATGTGTGTGTGACATCACAGGTTAAAAGCTGTAGAATTTCAGGTTAAAAGTAACAACTTAAATGCCATACATTCATCAAGTTGCATAAAGACTGAGCTACTTTACTCAAGGGTTTATCGCCCCCCCGGAATTTGGCCAAAATTCTGTTAGTACACTATGCTACATTGACAACATTGGCATAGGCAGTGCAGTCAGGAAGAAACAGGCCCATAGGATGAGTGGCAGTGAAAAAGGACACTGGAAGAATAGCCAGAACTAGCAGATCCTGTCTCCCTTCCACTCTGGAAAAATGGGGTACCCCAGTGTCGGGCACTAATGGGGCCCAGGCCAACATCCCTGCTGAGAAAAAAAAATGCTACTGTTAAGCATCATGGTAAGAGATAACCAAACAGCTAGCTGGTAGAAATGAATGTTTGGCTGCCATGTTTGGCTATCATTTGTAGATCCCTGCCACAAAAGCACTGGCTTGAGTAGTTCACAATATCTAAAAACAATGGTATAATTCTTTTGTTAATCTTGTTTTTAATTTGTTTTAATTAACTAATATGTTTTAGGGGGATAGAAGGGTTGGAGGGTGGGGAGGATAGGGTGCGTTTTAATGTTTTAATGTTTTTATATATTTTTGTAATGCCGCCTCGATCCATTGGGAGAGGCGGGATAGAAATAAATTTTATTTTTTATTATTATTATTATTATTATTATTATTATTATTATTATTATTATTTAAATTTTTTTCTTCAAGCAAGGGATGAGTCATTTTTAGCAATTTTCTTCCTGGTGCAACAAGGTCTTTGAAAGCCACACCCGTTTTCTGAGCTGCTTCCCAATTTGGGACTTAGGTCATTTCCGCACTACACTCTGATAGCGCGATTATTCCACTTTCAACCTCCTATGGAATCCTGGGGTTTGCAGTTTCGGGAGGGGCTGGAAACTGCAAACCCCAGGATTCTATAGGAGGTTAAAAGTGGAATAATCGCGCTATCAAAGTGTAGTGCGGAAATGGCCTTATTCTTTGCAAAATTCACATGTGGCTTTGTGCAGAAAAAAGCATTTTCTGCACAGGAAACACTGTTTTTTTGCACAGAAAATGATATTTCTGTACAGAAATACAATGAAGGAAATGTGGTTTCCTGTGGGAAAAAAATGCCATTTTCGGCGTAAAACAACCACATGCAATTTTTGTGCAGAATCATCCCCAAACTGCAAAGATTCTTATTAGTCCAGGATTCTTCTCCTCAAGCTTTCTTGGCACTCAGAAAAACATGTTTTTCAACCAGCAGTCAAACATTTTTGAATATTCTTTCCATCCCTACTGAAAAGAAAGCATTAGGGTTTTATTCAAAATCCAGAGATTCAGATGAGAAGAAAGTTTTTCTGCAGATATACCTGCAGATACACTAAGCCACATGGCAGCCCCAATATGAGCATTTTAGAGTACACGAAGATGCCCTCTTTGTTCCATAGATCACACGGAGGTTGCTCCATAGATCACATGGTTATTAGGGATGTAATCCTTGAGTATTTCATCCTTGCATGCATCTCCTGTGGGAGAAAACAAATATTTCTGTGCCGTATTCTCTAAAAAATATATATATTCAAGTTTCTGAAGTGTCCTGGAGAATTTTGCTGTGCAGGTATTTTTTTGTGCAAAGAAATCACTATGCTTTTCTGCGCAGAAAAGGAACTTCCAGAATGCCTTAGGAGATTCAAATGCTGGTGAGGTGGAACTGGGCAGAATTCTTGCTGCTCTATTATTCCCAACTTCCAGGAAACCTATTTTTTGACTGGGAAATCAATAACAGAGTTCCTTTGGAATTCTATATGACCTGTTATCTTATGTAATTTTACATGTACCTAGCTATGTTGCAGCAGTACTAAGTAACTTCTTTACTGAATTGCAAAGGTGTGTAAAGGGATACCAGCAAGTGCATCCAATGTCCATTAGGACTGATGTGCATTGTACATTGATGTGAATTGCACATTGATTTCATCAGGTACTTTGCCAGCTCGGCTATCTGGTAACGTTAACAGCAGCCCTCCACTGGATACAGACATTATACAACTATACTGTTCTAATTCTCACAGGCATAAATCCACTTGGTAAGATTTAAGGCTCCAACAGGGTTGTAGCGGTTATTCTTTCCATTACTAAAGCAAATGCCTTAATCGCAACACTGCTGTTCTTGTTCTTGTTGTTAACTTCATTTATCCCCTTCCTCCCCCCAAGAATGGATGTCAAGGTAGCTAACAAATTAGACTTACAGTGTAATAAAAAGCATATAAAAGAATTTGACAATATTGAAACAATTTAAAACATATACTTTAAAGGGACAGAAAGCAGTTGAAAACAGTACGGTTTTAAACAATGTAGTGCCCTCTTAATAGTCTTTTCCTTACAAACCTAGGCTCTCATCCTGTCCAGCAGTTAATGAAATCCTACGCAGGACTTATGACATCCTAACTGTTGGGGGATTAATTTGCCCTGACTGAAGTGTTTTTGATTTTCTGGAGATCAGAGTACTGGGGAATGATGACCGCAGTGTGCTCCTGGTTGCAGGGTGCCTTGGGACAAGCAGTTGTATCAAGACCCTAAGAGATCTCTCCAGCTACCTGTTCTCAATGCATCCTGTAATCAGGACAACATTGCAGTCATCATTTCCCAGTGCTCTGATCTCCAGCACCTCAGAAATACTTTGGTTGGAGTGCTGCCAGATGGAGAAGGTCCATTTGGGAAGAGCAACACCAGTCGTAAGTATGACGACATAGCTATATCATTTTAGTTACAATGAAGATACAGTATCTTGGCCCATATGTTGTAAAGAATTTCAGTTATCTTAAAACTGACAAACAGGCCAGATGCAATTCTGTGTTCACTTGGTGGTATGGACTCTTCCCAACGGAAGTATTTCTTAGAGCAAGAAAATATCCAATTCTCTATCTGTATGATGTGAGTCAGGGTGGCTTTATGTGCTTCAGGGTAACATAAGGGCATTCTAACAGAGGTCTTTGAAAACTGTCATGATGCCAAGGATTTTCTTTTTTCTAACAGCTTAGTCCCGGAATACAACAGCCAAAACAGCTTGTCATGCTAGCATATTTTATTGACCACAGTGATGATCAGATGGAAATTAGCTTTTGAAAAAATGTATTTCTCCCACTATTATTTTTGTGGCAAACTTTTTATAACCAGTAAGTGGAAAACTTGACCACTGAATTCTAGTACAATAAATAAACGTAATATAGGCTATATAGTGTGAGAGGAGGAAATGAATAGGTCTCTCTGGTATGTCTGTGGTTTATAGATCAGAAAGAGGAAAGGAGGCGAAGTGCAGCCCAAGGCTGTGCTTCTTCCTTTCCTTGATGGTCTCCCTGAACAGTAGTAATGTCTGTGCTTCAGAGTGTCTAAAATACAAGATAATGGAAATGTGTTTTCTCTGTAATAAACTCCTTTTTCCTCCTACAATGGGAATTCCTAAGAGACATGCATCTCACCAATTTGTTTTGCAAACTAGCCCCGTGTTGACGTTCCAAAGATGAATCACAAAACAAAAGCCATTTCTGCACTAGACTGTTATAACGCTATTATTCCACTTTCAACATCCGATGGAATCCCAGGGTTTGCAGTTTTGGGAGGGGTGATGCCATAGCATGTTGGAAGTGGAATAATAGTGCTATAATAATCTAGTACGGAAATGGCCAAAGAAAACTAAATGCAAAATAGGTAGTAAAGAAAACCACATGCACTTCTAAAAACATGCTAAAGTTAGCATCCCCTTCAATATTTACAAGATAGTTGGCCAGACTTACACTTTCATAATTTTTGTGATTCAAATTCAGTTGTTAATGAACAAATGTGACCACCTCCCCAATCTACCTCTTAAGCCAAGCAATGCCCCAACTAAATGTCTTCTATGAATTGCAGATCAAGACACTGGAGGATGATGCCTGCAGTGCTTTCCCCATCACAGGATGCACTGAGACAATCAGCTTCAGGGGTCTCCATCTGCTCATCTCAATGTGCTCCACCACTGGGAGAGTGCTGCAGTTGTTATTTCTGAGTGTCCCCATCTGAAGTGTCTCAGAAATCCTTTTGTTGGGGCACCATTTAGCTTAAGAAATAATTTTTGAGGGGAGACATCAGCAGTGATAGTTATGATGATAGGGCTCTGTTTTTGTAGTTGTGTCTGCTGATGGATCTAGGACATCCTCTAGTTTGATTCTCGGAGGGGAGAACTTTTGCCACATATATAGAAAAGTATGCCAGCTTTGTGGTGCTGCCCATCTTTCCCCACAGGGGCCCTTGTCTTTCTTCCATTAATAGATATGGCTGGTTAGTCCAAGCTAGCAGGTCAAATTTATCTCTGTTCTAACTCTCTGTTGGATATCATTATGATCTTAGCTAGGGAAGAATTGAGATTGTGGCTTCACTCATGACCTCTACAGACATTAGCTCCAATGGACACAGAGCTGTGTGAGTATTCCACATGCATATTTGGGTGTGCAAAGACAGGACTTCAAATTTAGGAGGAGAGCAAGAAGAATTCCTATCTATATTAATTTCTACATAAAACTGATATTTACACAAATATTTAACTTTCAGTTGCTGCTGACTATGGCTCTTTCTTTTGGATGCTCTCTCTTAAGTGTCTCCCCAGGAACTCTTCTTTACTGTTTTGCCAACATATCTCCATCCGTCAGTATAGCTGGTATGAATGTTAGTTACAGCCATAGTCTTTTCCTTCAGTGGAAGCTGGCTTTGCAAATTCCAGGTTCCTTCATTTTCCCTAGATTCTTCTTGAGTATTGTACATCAGGTCAGTCACTAGGAGCTAGAGCAATGGCTCTCCCGATGATCTGGACTTCAACTCCTAGAATCTCTTACTACTGCATATGTTGGCTGGAATTTCTGGGAGCTGAAGTTCAAAATAACTGGAGGACCAAAGGCTGAGGTCTGCTCTACCGCTCATCCCTTTAATTTTCCTTAAATATACACAATATAAATGATATATGTGATGGAAATAAAACTCATTTGCAGGAAAACAAGAGAGAAGCAGCAAATAAACTTCACATCAATATGGGAGTATACTTACAGTTCCATCCATTGATTATGCATTTATTCATCCAATTGGTAGAAAAGAGAGAAGGGAGCAAAGGTGGGTTGACATGAGGGAATGGGACTGGAAAAAAATGAGTTGTTAGGCTGAAGAACAGAGAAGGAAAGTAAGGAAGCAGGCAGTGTGTCATCAAGCTATCTCATGAAGAAGCAATGGTACAGAGGCGAGACATCACTGAACTGGCGTCCAAGGTACTGATATCCATTTTTCTAAGCAAAGTCACCATTTTACTTAGATGGCTGCAACTGCTTTAAGATCGTGGGTTGACAGAAGTTATCTTGTTGAATCATCTCAGTATCTCAGTGAATGAATCTTGATGTGTCTTCATTACTAGGATGAGCTTCTGAGTGCTTTGGAATATTAGACAGCAGCTTTTTTTCAACTTTGCTTAGAGGTTTTGTTGAAGGAGAACCTTCAAATTCACTTAGGTATTTCATATTGGATCAGACCTGATGAGATCCCAGAGAAGGGTTGAATGCTCTATGCAATGCTACTATTTCTCTTGAAAGTTTTTGGGCATCTCAAAATTCTTTGGGTGTGTCATCTGAAGACAAGGCCCCAAATATTCTTTGAATGTAGTCTTGGATAAAAGCTGGTGAAAACTTTGCAATGTGTTGAACTCTCCAAGGAACTTCACTACTCATGGTGAAATTGTGGCTTCCTTGATTTCTGAAAAAAACTTTTTTTCCTTGAAGAAAAAAACATTCCAATTCTGTTTTCAGTTTCATTTAGGACAAAATTATAGTCGCAGCTCTAGTTAGAAGCTGAGAAGTAACATAATCAACCTGTACCTCATTAAGTAGCACAACATTGTAATATCTTTGAAATGAGGATTTGTTCTTGAGCCTTTAATGAGGGAGATGCACAATCCTGGTATTGCTGGGTTTTTGTTTTTTTGGACAACATTATGCTCATACATGAAGCCAAAAGATGCTACTATGTTAAAAATAAGACTACTTTGCTCTTTCAGACTTGGAATGAGGGTGTTATGCAATTTGAGATGGATTCTATTACTGTTGCTGAGACTTGTTTTAGGCCATTTCCACACTAGACTTTTATAGCACTATGATTCCACTTGAAACATCCTATGGAATCCTGGGGTTTGCAGTTTTGGGAGGGGCCAACTGGCCCCTCCTGAAACTGCAAACCCGGAATTCCATAGGATGTTGCAAGTGGGATCATAGTGCTATAACAGCCTAGTGTGGAAATGGCCTAAGTGAAGATGTATGAATCTGTTAAGATCAAATTAATTCACTGATGGTCTTGTTTTAATACCATCGGTCTCATTCCTAATTTGGTTTCCAAGCATATTTTTTGGTAAAAATACACACATTATTTGAACATATTACTTAGATGTGTATATTCTGTACTCATTTTTTTAACTGTACACCTTCATTGTGCTCACATTTCAACTTTATGCTTTTTTTTTTAAAATACAGGCCAGAATTCTGTATGGCAATTACGGACTTGTGACAGTTACCTATTCACGATCCCTATGTAACCCCTAGTTTAGGGGCTACATAAGGACTATGAAAGTCCCCCAATCTGCACTTACCAGACACTGCAATCGAAATAGTCTGTTTCCCTCTCACTTAGGAAGCAGTTGGCTGCTATTCTCACTCACCCTGTCATGTGAGTGATCTCCGGCTCAAGGGAGAATTGTGATGGAGACCCTGTTTCTCCCTGTCACAATGGGGATTGCTCATGAGAGAGGGTGGAAATCGCAACCAGCTACTTTCCAAGTGACAGGGGAACAGACCCCCATTGACCACAGCAGCTGCTTCTTGGTAAGTGGGGATTGGGGTGGAGGTCAAGCTGGAAATCCCTGTGTAAAGGCCATACAGGATTCTGTCTATAACATCTGTCCTACCAAAAGATATCATCAGCCCCAGAAATGCATGAATGTCAGCATCAAGATGTATGCTGCTCCATGTTTAGCTTTGAGAAATGAATATTGGGTATCTTCATTTTAAAGTGCAACACCAATACATTTTTCAGCCATCCCTAGTCTGAGATATAAATACCTATTTTATTCTTTGTTATTTCCTTTTTGTCCCTATATACTCATCAATACCTCATCTTTATGAATGTGATATTTATTTGTCTTTCAGGAGGCTCCTTCTTTTTGGTTTTCAGAATATTACAGATCTTATTTTTCAGCGATATTGATTTTTATGAAGCTTCACATGGAAGTAATTTTTTTATATATATAAAAGGAAAAGAGAATCAGTAAGCAAAATGTTTCCCCTCTGATTCAAAGTTCCACATGCTGTTCTTGAAAGCATTCCCAGAGCTCTGCGTGAGGTGGGACTGCCCTGTTTACTTTGATGTTGGATGTCTTTCTGCCACAGTAAACATGTGCAAAGGGGAATTGGGGTCCAGCAGCTTTTAATAACCATGCAGAAGAATTTTGGCATCTTTTCTCATCTCTGAATTAAAAAAAGAAAACTCCCCACACCAGAATTCTCTCCGCCACACAGCTATTAAATGTACAGGAAGCTTCTTCATAACTCTGCATCTGGCCAGCCCTGCTTTGCCTCTGTCCTTCCTGATTTCTACTGTTATTAAATTTCTCCTTTACATTTCTATGTATTGGCTTTCATAGTCTTTTGCTGGAGGTTTCATATATTTTCTTTTGTAATTTTTACAGAGATGAGAGATTGAGACTAATTACACTCCTCTTAAATAAATTCCCTGGAAGACCCTCTGAACGGTACTTGGTTTATCTGTAAGAGATGCTAAAAATGTTTAGAGTTCCTTTTCTCTGCTGCTAAGATTCATAAAATCATGACTCAGACACATGTGCAATATTTGGGATTTGTCTCCCTCTTTAAATTGTACTAAATAATACGAAGCCTACTATGTATTTTAAATTTTTAAAACAATTCTTGAATTGATATCACCCTGGTCACTTTTATATTGTTTTGCTTTTCTATCATGTTTTATATGATGGACATCATGTATTTTAATGGTCTGTGACTGTACAATAAAGATTGTATTGATATTACTGATATTTGACCATTCTAATCTCCCCTTCTTCTTCCCTGCTAAGAAGTATGTGTGATAAAGCAATTCTTTCTTATGTAGAAAATATCACTTTTTTTTTAAAGTCAGACCAATATGGCCAGAGCTCTTTGAAATACACAGAAGATTGAAGTGGCTTGTCTTTGCATCTTACTAAGCACAGCCTAAAGACATCAAATTCCATCTGATTTTGGAGGCTAAGCAAGGTCAAGCCTGGTGAGTATTTGGACTGGGGATTGCCAAGGAATACCAGGTGCTATAGGCTATATTTCACAGGAAGTTGATGGCTAATCATCTGTGATTATTCCTTGCCTAAGACAACCCTGTGAAATTCATAGGCTCACCGTAAGTGAACAGGTGACTCATAGGCACAGGCAAACACATAAATATGCCTTGGAGCAGGTTGTCTGGCTATTCAGAAGATCTGTAATTCCACACTGTGGGTAGTCTTTCCACTGATGGAAATCACAACTATTTCACACAATTGTTGACCTTCTAGTTACTATAGCCAGTTTGTCACCTGATGCCCATCCTTCTGGTGACAAGTTCTTCCATGCTTGTCCTCAGATAGCAGTTTATGACCAAAAACTCAGACCAAACAAGACCAAAATAAACAACCACAAATAGTCTCTCTCTCTGTCTCTCTCTCCCTCTCCATATATACATCTATTTCAAATAGGTAAAATATGTAAATAGCAATAGTCCACACAGATAACAACTGAACAAAAATAACTATGTTTATCTGTATATATGTATATATTTATTTTAGCCCTTTAATTTTATTCCAGCCTACATTTCTGTGGCTATTTACCTGTATTCATTAGTTATCTCCATAAGCTGTTGGTATTTATACTTTTATCTGTTTCAAATATTTTGTACTGTTTCTTATATTTGTTTGAGGTTGTTTAATGATTTATTGAGATGGCATGGTATAGCGATAGTCTAGGGCCCCAAAAGACCAGAGTTCAAATCCATACTCAGCTATGGAAACTCACTGGTGACCTTGGGGAAGTTATATTCTCATTAGCAAGCCTTATCTGAATAAATCTTGCCAAGAAAAATTTATGATAGGGTTATCATTAGTCAAAGCTGACTTGAAGGCATACAACAACAAACAAATAAATTTGTTTATGGTCCTGTTTGGTTTGATCTCTTATGTCTGAGACTCTTTCTTCTTGCCTTTGTCTTTGACCAAAATTGGCAGAACCTGTCAAACTTTTGTTCTGTTCATGCAGTTTTTAGGAGTTCAGGGTGATGTTCACACCATGATGAGTTAGTACAGTAGGACTCTGTTTGGTTAGATATACCAATCACAGAAAAAGAAGTGCTCCTATGTTTGACTGCAACATTTACATACTGGTCAAAATAGTATTATTTTAGAAAATTGAAAACGGCTTTTTATTCATCCTTGAAAGCACTGGCATGAACACTTGAAAGCCTTCAGAAGACAATCAGAGAGTTCAACTGGAAGACCACAAATGCTGCCAAGCCCCCTCTGGTTGCTACCTCAGGTCACAGGTTTCTCAAGGTTAATTATAGTTTCCCAAAGCAAATGCCTTTCGTAAACATTTCATCTTAGCGAACAGATATGGGAAAGTTCTATCAAATACACGAGGATTGCATCACTTCATTTAGAGTATCATTTCTTGCTGGAGAATCACTGGTCTTATAACCCAGCTACTCAGTTCCTGGTTGTGAAAACAATCAGATGGGCCACCCACTAGGGTTCTCCATTATTTCTTATGAGTACTGGAGTTCTCCATTAACTACTCCATCATTCCTTTTCCTCAAGATAAATGTTGTTTCTTTTTTTTTTTAACCTTGAAGTTGGGAGACAGAGAGGCAACCTTCAGATACATGCAGGAATGAGGTGGAGGGCCTTGTCAAGATGGGTTGTGCCCACCTTGAATCTTCTCCCAACAATCAGAGCAAGTGTGCTTGCATGATCGAACTACACTGCTTGGATGCTCATTCCATCCCTACTCTATGAGAAAGTAACATTTCCTCCTAAATATCACGTGTTGATATTTATTTTCCTTTCTTTTGAGACCAGGCTTCCTCAACCTCCAGTGTGTTACATCTTCCAGAATTCCTGACTATTGCCTATGCTGATGGCATGAGTTGAAGTCCAAAATATTGGAGACATGCTAATTTTAAAGTAAGAGTTGAAACAATCCTGCAGTTATTTTCTACTCTCATTTTGGCTGCTGCTTTGTTTTTAGGTGGTATATATTCCAAATCCAAAGGCAAGAAAAAATATGCATAGTAAGGAAGACTGGTAATAAACTCCTGGTATAAAAGCATTTGAGAGCCGGGGTAGCGTAGTTGTTTCAGTGTTGCACTAGTATACCAGAAGACTGGGATTCAAATCCCTGCTCAGCCATTGAAACCTACTGGATGATCTTGGGCAATTAACACTTTCTCAGCCTTAAAGGAAGGGAATGGTAACAAATTTCCTCTGAATAAATTTTATCAAAGCATACCTGTATGATAGAATCACCATGAGTCAGAGCTGACTTGAAGGCATATAAGAACATGGCAACCTTGCTGGCAGAGAAGATGTTCACTGAACTTCAGATGTAGATTCTGGGGAGCAGAAATTGTCCTTTTCTCATGCTCTCCTGCTGTGAAGCCACTTCCAGAGTAGCAGTGACCAGATGCTCAATTTGTTTCTTGCTTCATTCCTACATGCTTTGTAGCACATTTTTAAAAATACAGACTTGCATGCTTTTAGCAGACAGCACAAGAAGATCAACAACACAGCTGTTGAATATAGAGAAGGCCAAAAGAAGATACTCATTCCCAACCCAGCGTTTAACCTGATTTGCCACATTGTGAAGCTTTCTATTTACCTGGGGTGGCAGAAACCCAAAGCAGACTACTTTTATTCTAAATAAATGATCAGATGGACCATGCATCAGGATGCTCCATTATTTCTTGAGAATATTGGAGTCCTCTATTAACTACTCTGTCATTTCTTTTCCTCAAGATAAATGTTGTTTCTTTTTTTTTCAAATCCTATAAGGACAACACATGGATAATGTATTAGCCAATTTGGTCATCAAACAAGATTTTGCGGTATCCACAGAGGAATAGGCAGCAGTCTGTCATGTACCCAGTGTATCATGGAGAGCTTGAGATATCCAAAGGAGATGAATGGACTTCATTAAATTTCCTCTTTTCTCTGTGAAATGTGTTGCATCTGTACATCAGTGTTTGATCTTCCATCCACTTAGTTCTCCTTACCATTTGCTGACAAGATAATAGGTGGAAAAAAACCCTCCTTGATTGTCCCAAGAAATGTGGAAACTCTTGCCAGCAAAAACATTGCAGAAGCAGGTAGACTTGAAGCTCATCCAGTTAACTGTTGCGTGTACATCTGCAGGACATCAAATAAAATGAAAGAGGCAAGGAAGACATTGTGCACATACTGAAAGCTGAGTAAATAAAGGCTCTTGGAAGAAAATAGAAGCGGGGAAAAGAAAAGCGTACAAATAAGGAAAAAGAAAGGAACAGAATGCACCTAAAAGAAAGACTTCTGTCCTTTTTTTAGGGGCTGTCAGCTGCTGAAATCCAAACATTTGTCTCAACCAGAATCAAGCCACTGATTCAGTCTGAGCTTGGTAGGAGTAATATTAATTTCATTGTCTCAGTGAATCTACTCTAATTGGTATCAGAGGGATGGGAACCATATAGCCCTCCAGGTGTTGTTGGACTGCATCACGCAGTCATCCTAGCCAGCATAGCCAATGGTGGAGAATGTTGGCAAAGCCTCCAGAAAAGCTTCCATACATACATGTAGTAAAGCAAAACCCTCTGCCTTATTTTAGAAGAGTGGTCATTCTCCATTTGGGATGAAGAATTTAACAAATTTAACCAAGGGGCCACCAGATGGGAGTACATGTCACCCACAAGTCACCATTCCTACCACAAAAGGAAGTTGAACTTTTCTCCCTCAAAATCTAAATGTTGATTATGTTCAGAGGTGTTAAATATATCATATAGATTAGAGCTAGATTTAGGTGGATGCAAATCTACTGGTGAAAAGGCATCTATCGACAGCAGACCCTCATTATCCCTGGAGAAGGGGACTATATTGAAGGAGATGATGCATGAGAAAGACATCTACCATGACAGGAATCCTTCCACCTAGGAAAGGTAGATCCTTTTTTCAAAGTCCGTACTCTGAACATCCCTTAGATATTGAAAATCTGTAGTGTTAAGTATACTTTCTTGGCAGTAGGTTCTCAGTGGAAACTGATCCCAAATAAATGAGTTATCTTTAGGATCTGACTGAATTTCTTGTTAAAAATTATGCTTTTTATGGGCCAGTCTGTTAAAATTACAATGTTTTCCCCACCAAAAATCCTTCCCTACTTTCTTGCTATCCACTTTGCTTAGTAATTAATGTGTGCTTCTACTAAAGAAAAAGAAAGTAAAATTGGATCCTCTTTGCTTCTCTTGCTACCCTTTCATCTACAGCTAACTTGGTGAATCATTGTGAGTATCAGATTGAGTTTGCTATAATTTCAGAGAGGAACACCTCCCATCTCTCTTCATCATGTAGGTGTACTTATAAGAAATATAGTTATACTTCATACTTTGTAACACCTTGGAAACTTTTAATATGTTTATATTTTCACCAGATCATCACATGGATTTAAGGGGTCCGTATACTTAAAGGATGGAAATTTAGTGTCTAGAAATAAAACTCAGTGGAGCCTCCATATTTAGAAGCAATATACCAATTGCTAGGGATGGAGGAATGTGTGCTTTTCCAGAGTGTGTGGTAAGTTCACAATGACCTCCACTGGCAACACAATCATGAGTTACATAGGCCAGTGATTCTTAACCTTTTCTATGCCAGGGTCCCCCAAGATTTAACTCAAAATTTAAATATTTAATTTTAGATCTAAATATTCAAATATTTATTTAAATATTCAAACTTTTGTTTAAAATTGCTCATCAGCTACTCACCCTTACGCATGTTCTTCCAATAGACAATGCAAAGGAAGAGAGGCTTGTTAATAGTCTGTAGAGTAGAATACTGAGATCCTTCAAGTGCCAAATGAGCAGAAAAACTGGAATTTCCTAAAGGGCTGTTATCATGGGAGGCAGGCCTAAATAATAATTTCTTTTGCCCTTTGCCCCAAAAGCACAGCCTGGAAAGTAAGGGTCTTGGTGCTGCTTTGGGGAAAAATGCAAAAGAAATGCTGTTTCCCTCTGAAGGACCAGAAAGAGATTAGAGGGGGTAAGTGCTTCTTTGGAAAGCACCTACTTTCTCTAGTCTCTTGATGCTCCTTTGGGGAAATGGCATTTCTTTTGCCCTTTCTTTCCCCCAAAGAAGCATCTGGAAAGTAAGGATTTTGGTGCTGCTTTGAGGGAAAGCATGAAAGAAATGCCATTTCCCTCTGAAGATGCAACTTCGGAAGTGAGAAATAGGATCCTTCTCATTCTCAATTATTGAAGCTTCAAGAGCTTTAGAAGGAAGGATACTTCCTCCTCAAGACCATTACCTAACATATTTTCTCTTCCCCTCTGAGATAAGCACCCTGCACTCTGGGCATAAGTCTTGCCTTCTGCTTTTAGGAAAAAAAATTTAGAAAGCTTTTCCTATTTGTAGCAGGGACAGGCTGCTGAGCAGACCTCAGCCCCACCTCAAGTCCATTGCCTAACTTATTTGCTGTTCCCTTTGAGAAATATGTCTACGCTTTGGGCTTGAGACAGAGTGTCATATGACCAGTAAGTTGTAAGGTTTCTAGATGAATGTGTAATGTTACTGAACCAAGTGCAGCAAGTCAGTCACTAAAAATATGGAAGTGTCAAGTCGAGTCAGTGTGTAATTTTTGCTGAGTCAAGTCTGAGCTGAGTTACTGAAGTGACTTAAGTCTGACTTGAGTCTGAATCTATTGACTTGAGTTTACATCACTGGAAAGTGCCTATCCTTTCTACTCTCTAGGTGCTCCTTCAGAGGGAAATTGTGTTTCTTTCATGCTTTCCCCCAAAAGAGCACTGAGACCCTCATCACTTTGCTTCCAAGCAGCCAAAAGAGTAAAGGGACTGCTTTCATCTTGGAAGTGAAGCTCTGCCATGCCTTGGGCTCAAGCAATGTTGTCACACTCACCGCTTGCCTGGGCTGAGCATCTTCCCTTATCTTTTGGACTCTTCTCTCACCCTCCCACCTTCTGGGTTCTCTGGAATTCCTGTGCAGTAGTGCCTGGAGCCTCCAGCACAGGATGAGATGCCTGCCGGTCTCACTGCCATCATCACTGCGGCCTTTGAGGAATCTGGGATTTGCTTTATCAATTGGCCACAAGCAGCTGGGATTTTTTTTAGTCCCTTAAATCTGGGATTTCCCCCATTTTCAAGGATGAACGGCAATCTTATGTGGACCCCCTGTAAGGCCTGCAGATCCCAGGGTAAGAACAACTGACATAGGACCTCTGCATGATCCAGCAGGGATGTGTTCATAATTTTTGTGCATGTTCAAATGTTAATATCTTCATACTCTTTGAAATGCCATATGCACCATTTTCATATGTGCATGTGATATGCGCTTGGGCAAGAGTAAGATTTTGAAAAAGGGCACACTACAACTTAGAATAAGCATAATTAACAATGAAGGCTGTCACACAATTGCTTCTAGTAGAATTTGGCATTGGCTTGGTCTAGCACGGTGGTTTTTAGCCTGGGGTCTGGGCACCCCTGGGGGCCCATGAAGCTCTGCTTCCGCAGCAGCAGCAAGAAGAATATGGCAATGGGAGGTGTATGGGTGCCTAAGCTGCTCCTTCATTTGCGAATGAGAGAGCACTTGGGACACATGTGCACAGGCCTTCTGCCATGTCCCTCTGCACCCACACCCCTAGCTACTGCATCTCTGACAAAAGGGACACAGCAGCAGATGCATGTACATACTCAAACTATGGCTCTGGAGACCAGGGTTTGAATCTCCATACAGCCATGGAAACACACTTGGTGACCTCAGGAAAGTCACCTTCTCTCAGCCTCAGAGAAAGGCAAAAGCAACAAATCTTGCCAAGAAAACCTCCATGATAGGTTCACCCATGATAGGGTCACTGTAAGTCAGTTTTCAAAGGGGAGAGACATGATGGCTAGAAAGGACCTCCCCCTGTCAGTGGCACTTTGTTGTTGTGTGTCTTCAAGTCATTTCTGACTTATGGCAACCCTAAGGTGAACTTATCACTGTTTTTCTTTCTTTCCATTGATTGATTGATTGATTGATTGGCAAGATTTGTTCAGAGGGGGTTTGACTTTGCCTTCCTTTGGGGCTGGAGAAGATGAGTTGCGTAAGGTCACCCGTTGTTTGAGCAGGAATTTGAATCTTAGGCTCCAGAAGCCTTCAATAAATAAATAAATCTTTGATTTTTTTAAAAAAATCTGAATTTAAATATTTAAATCTTATATCTTGAGGTTCCCTGGAAACAAATTATAATTACAGGGGGTCCCCAGTAAAGAAAAGATTAAGAACCACTGATCTCACAGAAAGAAAGGATAGAATGCAGATATGGTAACCTGGGCTGGACTATATCAAGCTGAAGTGGAGGTTTCACATTACAGTATATGTATCTTGTCTTCCAGGGTGAGGAAAATGTTAGCCACAGGCCACATGAAATCCCAGCTCCATCAAATGTTCTGGAAGCACCAAAGTTTAATTTTAACTCAGCTAAAACTATACCTCCAAATGCTACTCCAAATGCCCAACCACCTGAGAATTGGTGGGGAAAAAACAGAAATGAAACCCAGAACACTGGAGGGGGGTATGGTGGAATCTTCAGCCCACTGCTGAAGTGAAAGTTGGCCCTCACACCACCACAATGGCCTATGTCAACAACCCCAACGTCTTCGTAGATAAATGAATCCATCATAGACACAAGGATTCCTTTCTCTACCCTTTTTTCTGCTGCTTTTCTATGTGCAAGGCATTTCTGTGCAGAGACTCACTGTGGTATGCCTCACCTGTAGTTTGAAGTTCTGCCACATTCTACTGAATCATTTTTGAACAACCCCAGACACTAGTGTCTGGATACATCAAAAGAACCCCCTTAATGCTGAGGGGGAGCAATGGTAATAAAAAGGACAGGTCAACCCAGTGTCCCTGGATATACCTGCAGAAATTTCCTCCAGGGTGACAGAACTGTCACTGTTCATGGGAATGCACACACACATGCACCCTAGTGAAGGATATTCTTCCTTCCATTAAACACATGAGTTACTAGTATATTAATCAATGAACCTTTAAAATCTTAAGAACTAAAACAGTAATTCAGAAGGGTTTTTTAATTTTTATTTTTTTATAAAAGATGTTGATTATGTACATGTGTCACAACAGGTACTTGCATGGCGGCAGGATATTTTTCCTTTTTCTGTTTGAATGTAGGTATAGTGTTGTGGTGATGCTAAGCCTGCTTAGGACCTGGTATAAAAGCCCTCTGAGGGGAGTTGTACTTCCAATTGTCATGTCAACTTGGGCCATTTCTGCATGGCGTTGGCATCCTGCAATGGGGATCCGTTGGCAGCAGTCTACAAGTCATGCTTTCACACTAGGTTGTTGCAGTCCTGCTCCTCACATGTCACCAGCTGTTGCTATTGTGGGATATTCCATTAATAGAAAAACCCATTAATGGTCCATGATTGCATGACACTCCCATTGCCAGTGGCTGTGCGGAATGAGCAGAAGCATGATCTAGGCACTTCCTTCCCCAGTGCAGTATGGAAAAGAGGCTAGCTGCATTGCAGAAGGAAGGCGTATGTCCCTCACACTCCCTTCCACAGGGAGCTGGCTGGGTGCAGAGGGTAGTGTTTGTATCATGCTCCCATCCTGGCAAAGGCAGTGCTGGGATTGTGATGGGAAGTCGCTTGAAGGAGGTAAGGTGCAGAAATAGCCTTGACCTATATTGGAATTCATGATTATGGTCACTGCAGTATTGCAAAGATTGAAAGCACTGCTCAAAAACCTACCTTTGAAGCCAGGCAAACTTCCAACAAAACAATTTTTGAGCCACTGATGATATGTCTAGCCCTCTTGCAGTAGCAAACTGGGCTGCCATGTTGGATGTACAACAGGGCTTAGGAATGAAGAGTCAAGTATGCCTCGGAAAGGGCAGCAGTAACAGGGTCAGATAGTTTCAGTGATCCAAAATGTCCTCTCTTTTGATCTATCTCTCCTGACCCCTCTGTGATATAAACTGACACTCTTAGGGATGTTCTTCTCTTCCCACCAGTTCTCTCACAGAGATTCACAGGAATGGAGCTAGATTAGATTTGCAGTTTTCCCATCTTAGAATGGAGTTCCTATATGAAAGCTTTTAGTTTGCTTCTCCAAGGCATTGGTGTCTTTGCTCCTTAATCGGGATCTCTAACCACTGCATGCAAAAGGCGGCAACAGGGATGCCTGAGGGTGTGGGAGTTGTATTGCACCTGCTTGTTACATTGCATACTGCTGTCAGGAGAGGGCTGGACACATCATTGGTCAGTGCCCTGCTTTCCAGCATCTCGGAAATCCTTCCACTAGAGTCTGCCTAGCTTCAAAGGTAGGTTTTTGAAGGGAAGCATTGGGAGATGTAGTTATGAGAACAGAGCCTTCTAGTAAGTACAAGGATGGGAAAGAACCAAATGAATAATTTGGTTTAAATTTTATAATAATTATAATTATTAAAAAGTATTAAAATTATATTTAAAAAGAATAATTTATTCTTATTTTAACCAGAGAAAGGGTCCCCATTAGTTCTCCCCACATTTACTAGGCACCAGGAAACAGAACTCTCTTAATTCCTCTTCCTTCTCTTCTTCTTTCTTCTTCTTCTAATTCCTCTTTATTCAAGTTTTAGGTGTGCTGAGGATGTGTTAAGAGTTTTACAAGGGATAAAAAGAGACCTATTCAGTTCTAACAAGAGCTTTACTTTGCTGGGAAATGAAGGCATTCCTTTCTACCCCAGGAAGAATTGTGATGCCCCACATTATTTTTTTTCCCCCTTTGGGCCTCAGATTTCTGGTATCACAAAGAGTGTGACAATTGTTCATACCTAGAACCCTAGTGTTTGCTGTGGTCACACGTGCTTTGTATCTTTGCCCCCCCACACCTACCCTAGGAGTGTAAACTGCTAAATAGTTAGCTGAAGTTTGAACTTACCCATGCTAGAAATTTGGGAAGAATGTAATTTGGGGGCAGAAGTCCTATCTGGGAGCAATGCCTTCATTTTGCACACACATAACCCCTGTAGGCCTAGCTTATCACGCCTCCAGCTCATTGAGACCCCAAGAATAATACTAGCAGCAGGCCTTTTGTAAATACCCTTTCTTTCCCCTTCTATCTTTCAAAAAACTCTCTGTAGCATAGGCACTTTGAGTTAAAGCAAAGTTCCACAGTTCCCAAACCACCCTCCTGGGTCCCACATGCATCTCAAAGTCATCCCTGAATTAGAATGTCAATATAAAGGTGTTGACTTTAGTCTGCAGCAGCAAGGATGGAAAGAATATTCAAACGTATTTGAAAAATGGTAAAAAAAAATGGGTTTCTTGAGTATTGGAAAACCCTGATGAAGTAAATCCTAGATGGGTGAGAATTTTAAATACTCACAATTTATTCTGTTCACAAAAGATGTGGGGGGATTGCACATAAAATAGCATTTTCTGTGTGAAAAGCCAGTTTCCTGCACAGGAAGCAGCATTTTTTTTTTTGCACAGAAAACAGCATTGCACAGAATAAGTACCACACTGCAGTTTTGATGACTTTCTCACATCACAGAGAAATATGGTAAAATTGTTCATTCTTGTCTGCAATGAAGAAATTTACAAAGATTTATAACCCTATCCTCTGAAAAGAAAGAGAGAGAGAGAGAGAGAGAGAGGGAGGGAGGGAGAGAGGGAGGAAGGAGGGAGAGAGGGAGGAAGGAAGGAAGGAAGGAAGGGAGGGAGGGAGGGAGGAAGGAAGGAAGGAAGGAAGGAAGGAAGGAAGGAAGGAAGGAAGGAAGGAAGGAAGGAGGAAGGAAGAGGCAGAAGACGTAAAAGAAATCATTTTCAATGCCATTTGGATGCCTTCTGATCCATAGGTTTGGTCCTATACCTATGTTAGGAAGAGGTAATGAGCTATCTGTTGATTATCTTTACAGTGTTCTCCATTCAGAGACCAAGTAGATAGAGCAGACTCAAAGTACTCATATCATTCTTGGTTTTGGGAACATATTTTGCAGGATTAGTGTTATCATCTTTAAAGAAAATGGGTCCAATTGTTCAAAGCACTGAAGCTAACTACCTCTCTCATGCAATAAAATTGCTATCTTTCACAAAGGGCCTGCCCCTGTTCCCTTCCTTCCTTCCACAGAAAGCAGGACTCCAGGGCTGAGATGCCATGTGGGGTGTGTGTAGCACAATCAACACATTATTCCATATGAAAAGATTTACACTTAATTCAGGATGGATATTGACAAGCTGGAAATGCCCAAAGGAGGGTGAGCGAGAAGATCAAAGGTGTGGAAACCAAGCCCTATGAGAATACTGGGTATGTTTAGCTTAGAGAAGAGAAGATTGAAGGGTAATATGACAGTGATTTTTTAAATATCTGAAGGGAAGCCAAGTAGAAGATGGAGAGATCTTGTTTTCTTCTTCTCCAGAGATCAGAACATGAGTGAATGGTTTCAAATTACAAGAACAGAGATTCCATCCAAACATTAGGAAGAACTTCTTGACTGTAACATCTGTTCAACACTGGAACAGATTGCCTTGAAGGATGATGGCCTTTCCTTTATTGGAGGCTTTTAAACCAAGGTTGGATGACTGTTTCTCAGAAGCTTTAGGTGTGCATTCCTACATGACAGGAGATTAGATTAGAGAGCTCCATTTCAACTCTGTGGCCCTTTTTGCATGGCATTTTCCATGCGAACGGGCCCCTGAAGCATTGTGCAATTGTGAGGAGCGATCCGCATGATTCACTCACAATCGTGCGATGCTCCAGGGTAGGGCAGGTGCCACTCGTGCACCTTTTCATTTTCGGCTAGAAGCCGAAAATGGTGCTTGATCACACATTGCTCCTGGGCCCTGCATGCACTTACCTGGCATGTGTAGCCTCCGCAGCCGCACTGGTCACGCTTCCTGTCCCAGCGCAGCCTGGGAAGGTCCCAGGTTGCACTGCAGAAGGAAGAGGTGGGGATCTCATGTGAGCAGGCAGCTCATGTGAAGCCAAAGGACCCCGGATGCGAGAGCCTCTCATCAGAGGCTGCTTGCACGATCCCTGCACCCCAGCGCTGGAAGATGGTGAGGTGCGGAAAGAGCCTGTTATTCTAATCCCAGTGTTGGATCTTGGCCCTGGAGTCTGGCTCTGGTTGAATGGCAATATTGCACAGACAACTGTACATCTCAGTGCCAACCAATTCCACAACTGAAACTTTTAGGTCCCTTCACTCAACACCCTTCACAGTTCTAAGAGCCCATGTGAGGTGGCAAAAGTAGCACTGATCCTTAATTAGAAAGACATTGGCCCTTTCCGCACCTTACCTTTTTCTGGTGCTGGGGTGCAGGGATTGCGCGAGCAGCCTCCGGCAAGAGGCTCTTGCATCCCTGCTGCTTCTGCTCCACACAAGCTGCCTGCTTGTGTGAGAGCCCTGCCTCTTCCTTCCGCAGTGCATCCTGGGACCTTCTCAGGCTGCGCTGGGGCAGGAAGCGTGACCGGCCCGGCTCTGGAGGCTCTGCACACCACGTAAGTGCACGTGGTGCCCAGGAGCAATGCATGGTCATGCACCACTTTCGGCTTCCATCCGAAAATGAAAAGGTGCATGATCGGCATCTGCCGGCCCCTGGAGCATCGCATAACTGTGAGTGTGTCGTGCAGATCACTCCTCACAATCGCACAACGCTCCAGGCGCCCTTTCACATGGCAAATACCGTGCAGAAAGGGTCATTGAATCAAGTCACCTCTTAACCCCAAAAATCACTAGTTAGCTCTGTAGCAGTCAATCTCTGTCAGCCTAAACTACCCCACAGGGTTTGTGATAATAAAATGGTATGGCTCTATGCGCAGTGCCATGAACTAATGGAAGAACAGATGTGATAAAAATAGTTATAAAAAGGGTGCTATAAAGGCACAGAGAGAGACTCTAAAGCCATTTCCACACTAGAATGGAGGAGCATTTCACCACATGTAATAAGCGGTGTTTTTTACTCCAAATTACCCTGATTCCTATCTGCACGCCCTCTGGTTTCTATTGAAGTAAAGTGGAGCAAATTGTTTGTAGCTTCTGGATTGTCAATTCTTGTGGAACTCCTATTCCCCTCCCTTGCTCCACCCTACTGCTGTTGATTGGTCAATTTTTTTAAAAAAAAGTTGTGGAAACCATTGCTATGTTTTAGTGCAAGTGGTGTGAATCGATGTAATGCTTCTGCATGTAGGAAAAAACACAGCAGAAATGGTTTGGGTTGTTTACATCAGAGTTTTTCCAATTTTACAATACATCAGTTTAACATCAATGTTAACCATTCTAAGACCTCAACTCACGAGGAACCACGGAGGACAGAACGACATCTAACCAGTTTAAAGTGCAGATGTAAAAGTGACAATATGATGCAACCGTGATGCATCAGCCTTGTGCAGAAAGGGCCTAAGATGCAACTTGTAATCCTTCTTGTCCGCGTTTCATAACCTTAGCTGAAAGCAACCATTGCATTCACAAAAGAAATCTACCATACCATGTAAGCAATCTCCAAAGTAAACTGTCTGGTTTACTAAAATCTAGGAAACTAGGAAATGATTTAGGGTTCTGCATGGTGACATTTTAGCAATGGCATTTTCAGATTGACATGGCTGTATTTGCATGTAGATATGATCACGTTCTAATCTAAGCAAAAAGTGAAAGATCAGGTTTTGACATTTATGCGCCATCCATTTATCATTTGAAAAATAACACAGGAGTTGAAAAGCTGTATTGTCATACAGAAAAATAGACTCTCAGTTTCATGACAGTGATATACATCAAAAAGTTGCCTCGAGAGACTTCCTATGCATCATTAATTCCCTCATAACTCAGAGCGTGCACCCACATTTCAACAGTGCATGGGCTCTATTGCAGTGCTCCACCTTTACGTGCCACTGAACTGATGTGGTCCACATGGGTGGAGGCCACATGAATGTTTTTCCTACACATCTGTCTTCCTGTTGACATGGGGGAGGACCTGTGGTTATGGAGTATTGAACTAAGAAATAGCCCAATAAGCCATATGTGGACTGTCAAAGTTTGCCCCTTTATTTTCTTGAAAACTGGCCGGTGGATGAGTCATCACACACCAGTAACATTTGGCCATGAGGAAGGCCTCCAAGGAACACCTTTTTTTCTAGCTAGAAATGACTTACTGGTCTAACCCTGCTAATGGTAGAGCAACCATTTATGAATGCTGTGGTGTGGAAAGCAACTCTTTGAAATTTACACATCACATACCTCAAAAATTAATTGTATAGAAACAGGGCACAATCAATGTACATCTTTTGCCCAAGTCTCTCAGACAATGCTTATTTTCTTTCTTAGAAGACATGATCTTGGGCAATGTGTAGACTTTTATGATGGGACTACCTTCAAATTTTGTACAGTTTCAAGGTTCTGATGTTATTTTAATATTTCTGTTCTCTTGTTAGTGGCTAAGTATGTCCACAGAGATATTACATGGAATGCATTAGGCATTAAAATGGATGTCAAGCTGAAAACTCTAGTGTAGAAGGCATCCAGATACAATATTTATAATGAATATACTTTATTCTATAGTCTCATGAATCAGATGTTTTGAAATATTCGGTGGCCAGGTTGAGGTCTTGCAATGACTCCTACTTACTCTGGAACATTCTGCTTTTATTTTTTTACTTTCTTTAGCTCCCTTGCTATGGCAGTCCACTCTTCAGTCCTGTTCCAGACAGTCTACCATTGCTACTTCCACCTCTCTTCCACTAGCTATAATATAAATGCCATTTCTCTAGAGGAAGCAGAAAAGCTTCTAGAAGGAACAGTGCTTAGAATTTTTGCCAATGGGTTCACTAATAATAATAATAATCATAATCATAATCATAATCATAATAATAATAATAATAATAATAATAATAATAATAATAATAAGCCAGCATTCAGCGTAATAGTGTAATAGTGAGGCCTACTAGGCAATGATGATGGCTCTCCTTCTCCCTCATCTGCCTTGTAGTATTTACACAACCAAAACAACTTTGGTGATATTCATTTGCAACATAATTGTTAGCACCTTCAACAATGTATGAATCATCCCTAGTTATTAAAACTAAGGGCCCTTTATTGAATTCTGGGTTTTGCTGTTTGTTGAAGCAGTTGATTTGTTGGCTAAGAATTCTAAATGCTCTTCCTGAAACTACGCAGCCCAGGAATCCACAGGATGAGGCAATGGTATTTAAAGTGGAATAATGGTGCTATCACTGTGTGTTATGAGAAGGTCCAGTTCCCTAAACTTTACAGTATTCACTTGACAATCAGAACCCTTAACTCATCTATAGAATGAAAATTCTCCTTCATAGAAGAGATAAAAATAAAAGATCCCCAGAAAACTCATAGCAGGGCTGAAACAAACTTGTTCCTGGGAATTCTCCTCCATGAAAACTGGATTTCAGATATTGTACTGATATGCTTAGAACAGTTAGAACATTCGCCAAATACACGCTGCTGATTTGATATCTGGTAATCACATTTGATCCTGAGATTTCCTTTTAGAGAAAGGTTTTTAATTTTGTTTTGCTGCAGCCTGAATTTTCTAGAACCTACATGTACTCTTAAGTATTCGTTCACCTCTTGGTAATTAACTTTTGGTTAGCAATAAGGAATTCTCTATGGTCTTTCAGTACATTAAAGATTTATGGTGCAAATTTCCATCCTTTCTTATCCAATGGATGGAGGGATTTGGAGGTATATCTGTTTGGCATCATTTTTGCATGGATGCAAGTTTAATTAATGTTTCTAGAGATGTATGAATCAATGGTTTATCTTTGGTACATTTTCAGTTTATTATCTGCCAGGTAATTTGGTAAAAATCAGTCCCCTCCCCTCCTTCCTTCCTTCCTTCCTTGCTTGCTTATGATTTTTGTACCATGAAATTATTTTTTTTAAATATGCATTTTGAAGTTAAGACATTGGATTTTTAGTGGATTTTGAACATTTGGACAGTTTTGTTTCTGATTGAGTTGATAATCATTCACTTTTGTTAATCTGTGGAAAGACTAAACTGGTAAATTTTAGATCTGATCAATAGTTTTCTTGGTTTATTTTATGAAGGATTAGGCACTATCTGAGCTGCACATAATTGTTGTTGTTGTTGTTGCTGCTGCATAAAATGGCCTCCTGCGTCCTTTATGGAGTGCGGAAGGCAAAATCATCATGTTACTCCCCAGGGGAAATTAAAACAAAAAATTACCTCCTCACAAAGGTAGTGAGGAGTCACCAGTAGGCCAAAAAGGACCTTGAGACAGTAAGTAGCTCATGGGCTGTACTCTTCTCACTCTCAACTTCAGGCAATTTACAGTCTCTGTTTCAAAGTTGTCACCTGATTATGGTGTTAACTGGGACTTGCTTACATTTTTTTTTCTTTTTAAACTCAGCTCTATCATTTTGGGACCAAACAGTTGTGACCATGAAAGCAGCCACCTCCAAAGCACTTGTCCATGGAAGTGCATCATGCACATTCCACCAACATGTCGACTCATTTTCAGTATGAACTGATCATTTTGCAGTAGTGTTAGAATGCTACAGCATTCCTAGCCAGAGCACAAATGAATGGATTGATTCACATAGTGCTGCTAGGCTGTTTGAACAAGAAAAAGCCACAACTGTTTACAGCTCATGTATACATTGAAGTGTATACATTAGCAGTGCTTCTTGCCCTATCTTCTGAGCAACTCCTGACTTGTAGGAAGGGATTTGGAACCCCTCATGGGGAATGTAAGAAGTTTCATCTGCAATTCATCTGCAGAGAACACAACATCTGCAATTAGCTGCAGAGAACAAATGTACTCTTCAGCAATTACTAAAGTTGCTTATTGCACTTGTTTCACATTCCTCGTTTCTATTCCTAGGATAATTGTTATATGTCCATTGAAACCTCTTTGCAATTGTAACAAAACTTCCTTCTATAGACACCAAGAGTACAACATTGGACTTAGCCCTTGAATTTAAAATATCAATCTCTTCTCCAGTAACTTTCCCCCCATCCTCCTTTTGTTCACATGCTATGGCTTGGCATATGGAAAGAGTTAAAGTTCGCTATTTCCCCACAAGAAAAAGGCAACTGGATGACATATTTGCAAACATCTGCAGTTTGTAAATAAATAAATAAATAGGACTAATTTTGAGAACGGTGCCTTTGTCAGTAATCCATTATGCACCCCCTACCCCATTCCACTAAACCCAATGTGTGTCATTAAATTGGAAGTGAAACTGAATAGCAATGATAGTTGGTGCGTGAAAAGCCAAGATATAATCCCCCCTCCAAAGTTAACCACTTTCAAGTCCCCTTATCTTCAGCCAGAGAATTAAACTCACATTTAAATCTCCATCGCCAAAGGAGATGGGAATTAGAAGTGCTTAACTTTAATTCAGTCATGCCTTTCTTCATGTGGTTTAACAGTGATGCATGTCAACTGATTTTGTCCAACAAGATTGGGAACATTTAACATCCCTCCCACCAAAAGGAAAACTAGAAGCTATTGTACTTACTATAGAAAGTTTGGGAGATCCAGAGACTCAAAATAAAATCACAGTCCACAATCCTCTTTCAGAACATAGCATCTTAATCCAAATAATATCAGAAAGGTTAAACATTTATCACCAGTTCATCAGTTAAGCACAATGTAACAGCAGAGTTTTAAAAATCTCTCAAAGCTTTTACATGATTAGTGCAGAAGAAACCATCACAGAAAGTTAACTGAATGTCCCCTTTTTATTACCAAGCAGCATGCCTTTAGCAAAATGCATTGGGAATTGGCAGTAAACTCTTCATTTGGGAGAATTACAAAAATGAAATGATCGTATGAACCGGCCAGAGCTTTAGGACCCTAAGAGGAGGGCTTTCTCTCCTGCCACCCTTGCAAGGCCTTTTGGCAAGGACAAGGGACAGACCTTTCTCAGTGGCTTCTCCCATTCTATGGAATTCCCTTCCTCAAGAAGCCAGGTTGCCCCCCATGATTTTCTGCCTTCCTTTCATTGGCAGACAGAGACCTTTTTGTTCAAAACCAACTTTTATGGGAAACTACTAGCAGGGAGCCTTTTTACAGGGTGTATGTGCTCTGCATTATGCTTTCAAGTGATTTTATATTCCTTTTTTTCATTAATGTTTTAATGTGGTGATGTTAAATTGTGCTTTAATTATTATTGCCAAGTTTTTAGCTGATCTAGCTGGGCCCCATACCAGGAGAAAGGTGGCATACTGATGGAACAAACAAACAAACAAATAATTCTGGAAATAGTATAATAATAGTAATAGCCTTCATAATATCAACATAATGTGTGCATTGGCTGGTCCATTTATTTTTTTCAATGATCAAGAGAATACTCCAGGTAAATATAATAGATTTTCCAGGATAAAAGTGGACCATCTCCTGACACAAAAGAGAAGGGAGAAGCCCTCCTCATACGGAGCTCAATGCATAACTTGTCCCATGTGCATGCTGGAATCATTGAGATAAACAGATTATTGGCATATACTGAAGAGGAGAGATACAGTTTTGAAATGAAATACTTGATATATATATTTTTAAATTAGTCACTAAATGTTTGGGATTCTTATGGGTGCTCTTTTGGCTATAGTAATGTCTGAGTCTGCCTACCTGTGTGTCGGGGTAGCGTAAGTGTGGTAAAAACAATAAACCACATTTTAAAAGGTGATTGAAGTTTTTTGTTTTTTTTTAAAAATTACTCTAAATGATTGTCACATCCACTCTTTGGCCATTTCCGCGCTAGACTGTGATAGTGCTATGATTCCACTTTCAATCTCGTATGGAATCCTGGGGTTTGCAGTCTAGGGAGAGGCCTTTGAGGAGCTCAATGTTTTGAGATCCCTCCCTAAACTACAAGTCCCAGGATTCCATAGGATGTTGAAAGTGTAATCATAGCACTATCACAGTCTAGTGCGGAAAGGGCCTTTGACAGAAATAATAGTTACTTCTTTGTCAGAGATAATGGTTATTTCTTCTCTTCCAGATATGGAGGTTTTTTCTCTCTTTTGTGATGGCTGCCTATCCTTGAAATATATTAGGCATGATAGTAATTTGGAGTGCTTCTGTGAATTTGGAGTGCTCCTTCTGAGAACTTCACCAGCCCTGGAGTTCATTGCCTTCTCACTTGAATAAACAGGAAGGAAAACTGAAACAAGAGAGCAACCAACAAGGGACAGGGGATAACCCCCTTCCACCCTGCTGTTCCAAGCTGACAGGACATTGATAAAAAATATTCCTCCACCTTGGTTCCTGCTTCGTTTCCCTCTCCAAATGTTTGCTTTACCCCTCACGTAATTTAAGTTTGTAAAAGACAAAAGACATATGTACCCTGAAGAGAGATTTTATAAACAGATTGTGACATTTGAGATTATTCATTTAAATGCACATATATTTATCCTTAGAAATCCTGAACAATTAATTAAAAGGAAATATAGTTTTACTTGATTGGGGCATATTTCGCCCCAGGTTAGTGAGGCAGTTGGTCATATGCAGTATGTGTTTGATTGCATTTATAATATGGTTTGCCCCAGCATAGCTCAAGGCTGTGTTAAGAAAGTCCTACAAAATTCCTCAGGAGTCCAATGAAAAAAAATTCAACTCTTTTTGAAATTCTTTAAGCTTCCTTAGAAATTATTTGCTATTTTCCCAGGGTTATTGTGTTTCTTCAAGTTTTTTCTGACTTATGGTAAACCTAAGGTGAACTTATCATGGGTTTTTCTGGAGGTGAGAGTATGTGACTCACTCAAGATCATCCAGTGAGTTTCCATGGTCAAGTGGGGAATTTAACCCTAGGCCCTTTTCGCACTAGGCTTTTTACGCGAGCGGGGGCGGGCGGCTTGCGGGAAAAGCCTAGTTCGGGAGCCTGCCGGTTCCCCGCTGGTTCCTTCCGCAGCCGAAGGAACCAGCTGGGAAATGGCACCATCCCGGAGGCGGCAGCGGCTCGCGACTCCATCCCCCCCGCGCGCGCAAGAAAGGAGCCCGTCGCTCCTGGCGCGCGCGGGGGGCGGGCGCGACTGTCCCTCGCTCCTGGCGCGAGCGACAGTCGCGCCCGCCCTCCCGTGCATGCGCGCGCGAGCGGGAGGCTGTCGCGAGCAGCCCCCCGCCCGTGCGAAGCAGGATGCTCTCGCATCCGCCGCGCTAGCTCCCCGCCCCGCCCCTTCCTTCCGCACGGGCGGAGGGAAGGAGGCGCGACCCGGCCGCCTCCCCGACGCACCGCACTACAGGTGAGTGCGTGTGGGCGCCGGGAGTGTAGCGCGAGCGCGGGGTGATTTTCGCTTGAAAGCGAAAATCAAAAACCCCGCGCTCGCGCCGCTGCAGCCCCGTGAGAGCGCCGGAAGTGGGAGTGCGTCGTGCGGAGCGACGCTCCCACTCCCGCACGGCTCACGGGGCTATCTCGCCCGGGAAAGCCCGTGCGAAAAGGGCCCTAGTCTCCAGGGATATAATTCAATGTCCAAACCTCTACATCATGTTGGCTTTCTCTGGAGAAGAGACCTAAATTTCCTTCTAAGGAGGAAAATAAAATCCAAGGCATATCTTGAATGTGCAGAGCTTTTTGTGATGATTTCTTTTGCATTCATGTAATTTGCTTTCTTTTCAAATGCAAGTCATTTAACTAGGCAACAGGGATATGCGCCACATTTTAATTTAAAGTTTGCAACAACTGCCTAATGCAGGAACGATAAGTTTAAAAATTTTGAATAGGCACTTACTGGAATTACAGTTAATCCTGATACAGTCTAGATGGGGAAGAATAGATGAGAAATGAAAATTTATCCTTCAAAGTAATAGCTGCAGACATCCAGTAAAGTCACATTCCACCCTTCCGGGGACAGACACATGCAAACATGGCCACTGTGTGTTCAGGTTCTTTCCATATTGCCATAGAACGCAGATACATGGTGAGAAGACTTTATAAATAGAAGTGATAGTATAGGGTAAAAAAAAATATGGCCAATTTCAAACAAAGCTACATGGTGACAAATCTAAGTGGAGGATCAAAAAGGCTTGTGAGGACTGTCCCAGGTGCTGGATTTCAGCTGGCTGCAACATTCTCGCCCATATGTGAAAGAACAGATCAGTCCTCTCCGTTTTTAATTCCAAAAAAAAGTGCTCTCGTCACAATGGGGAATAGTGCAAACCAAGCGTGAAAATCGCGCATTCTGGATCACAGTTGATTCCTCCAACGAGGAAACAGTAGATGTAATATTAACATTCGAATATTGTCTCTTAGTCATTAGAATACTCTTGACTCTGTTTAAATCATTCAGTAAACAGCCAGAACATGGTCCTGCCATCTCATCTAGAAACGCTTATTTATTTATTATAGTGAACCAAATCTTGCTTTTTGCCTCTTGTAAAAGGAACTTCTTCTTTGTCTTCTTCTTTGCTCTCTCTTTCTATCTCTCTCTTTTTGTGACAGATGAACGCTTTTGTTTAATTCCTGCTGCGTTTTTAAGATACTGCTTGATTTGTACTCAGTTTTGGATGGTTGAATCAAAATATTATGCTCAAATGACCAGCATTTATTTTTATTCATTTGTAAGACCCTCGAGGGGACTGATATATAAATATAGATATGTTTTTTTGTTTTTGTTTTAAAGAAAATGACCTAGATTTTGTTTCCATGTAGCTGAGTTTGTCATGTGTCGTCAACCGCATCAGAAAAGTGGTTGCAAACAGCCAGGGAACATTACCTACATGCCTCTTTCTACAGAAAGCTTTCTTGGAAGAGCCCTCTTCTAGATTCTACTTTACTGCCATTTTGTCAACTGAAACAATGCATCGGCTTGCTGTAACTCCAAATTTACACTAGAGGGCTCGGTGTGAAGCTAAAGAGGCTAAAGAAGAGTTTCCCTGTTTGATATGTATAAATTCCCTACTGCAAAATCTAATTAACATCATCAAAATTCAATGACCTAGCTTTCCTCAAAAAACGGGTTTTGAATACATCAGTCTGCCCCACTACCTTTTGCAATTTGAAAGTAAAATCACTCCAGAGGTAGTTTTTAAAAATGCTGTACAAAAGGTCTAGAAAATAATCTCACAACAGGAAGTTATTCTGGCAAACCTGCATTTGGTTCTTCAATGAACAAAGCGGCGATTGTTCATTTCTAAATGCTACAAAAACCTAGGAAAGCATGATTTCATTTCTGTAGAAGAGCTTATGTGGTTTGTGTTCACAGGGCTGTTTGCTGAGGGCCGCAGACTTTGGGCATTGAAGGGTTGTGTTATTTGTGATGCACGCACACACACACACATGTACACATACAATATCACCATGGATGGTGTTGCTTTAAAAACTGAAGAGAAAAAGGAAGAAGGAAGGTGAAGGATGGGTTTGACTGCATTTAATGCCAGACTGTTATATAGGGAAGACCAAGAGAAGCCAATGAATCAGTTCGTTTTTTGTTAGTTGATATTTAAAGATGGTACATTTCTTGACTTGCACGTATTGTCTGCACACTAACCTTTTAGATGAAAATTGCATAGGACATTGCAATAGGATATAAAGGTTACTGGTTTTAATGGAACTGATCCTGATGATACATTGGTGCGGTGGCAACTCAGAAGAAAAAGAAATAAAGTCTATTCAAGCAATCCATTAATGGGAACTTTAGAATCTGAGACCTACAATATCAAACCAGCTCCACTTCCATGAAAAGAAAAGTACTGTGATTAAGATTTTAGCTACTGGCCAATTTTCCTGTCATTGACAAGAAAGAATGTCTCAACACTCAGCGCTCCATCAAAGGAATGATCAATCAATGTGGGTTTTTTTGTTTTTGTTTTTTTGATTTTGTGACTTTTGTGAAAATTTCACTTGTGCTAACCCCACCACCCCTCATTACTTTTCTGTAGAAAATCAATATATGCTCTGCTAAATACACTGTTTTCTGCACAAGACTTAATTTTTGCAATGTTTTTGGCACAAGAGATAGTCATAAGAGGTCCACATATGTGAAAAAACATTGAAAAGCATCCAAAAATCTCATAATCTTACCCAATGGGAAGAAAACCTGGGAAATTCTTCATTCTTGTGAGAATGTGAGAAATAAGCAAATATGTTATCTCTGTTCCTCAGGGCGACTAAGAAGCTTATCACACAAGGCAGGCCAATTACAATTACAGCAGGATAATAGCATCTTTGGTTAGGACTTATCCCATGAAGTCGTTCCTCTTCTGTTGCTCTCTCGATGGGGTGGCAGACCATTTAGAAAGCTCTTCTTTTACAAACACACACACACAAAACCTGTTAATGGCCTCCTTTGTAAAAGAAATGCTTTCCAAACAGTCACTCACTTGGGGAAAAACAAGAGAGGAACAACTTTATGTGATAAGTCCCAGCCAAAGATGCTATTATCCTACTGTAATTGTGATTTACCTGCCTTGTGTGATAAAGCTCTAAGGTGCCAGGCATTTTGGCCATCTCTTAGAATGTCATCTGAGCTGATTCTCTGAAACCCTGATCTAGTGCTACATGGGAGCTTTGGCCTAAATCCAATTGCTAAATCCAACTACAGTCAAGCCACTGCATCAGCTGTAGAAAGGTAAGGTAACACTTACATAAATCATATTGATTCAACAGATCTACTTTAGTTGGGAATAGCAATTGGATTTAGGGTATTGTTTCATACATGACACTCACACAGAGTGTAGGGTGGTTTCATAGGTGCAAGTAGATCTGCACAAATAGTATGAATACATCAGCTAAGCTTTTCCTGGTCGTGAAAAAAACTGTAGTGTAGCTTTTGTCTGTAATGCCCAAAGATACTGGATCAGAATCTGTGTCTAAATATTGTTTGCTGGGTATGAATGGATTAAAATCTAGGTTCCTCATTAATGCCACCAACATCTGGTCTTCCCTATTTTGAACAGTCTGCAGTTCAAAATTAATTGTGGTAGGTTATGGTGGAATGTGCAAAAAGTAAACGTAAAATCAAAATAAATAATATGCATATTACATGTACATATATATGCACACAAGTTGCATATGTATGACTGTTTCTTTTCAGTGGCAAACAGGCTGTTGAATAGATGTTTGCAGGCAAAGACGAGAAAGGCTGTTTGAGATGTTAATTTCAGGAGGGATGTTGGAAAGGAATGTTACCTAGGTTGACTGTTAGCTTAACGCGTCCCGCATCCAGCTCTAAACGCAGCGTGTCAGCAGATTCCCTCGACGTTGTGGCCATTAAAATGCCATAAGCTCGCTGAGATCTGAACCGTAAAGACACATCTTCAGCCTCTGTGTGCATCACCACAGGGAGCTGTATTTTCATAAACATGCTTCCATCATAGCTTAAAACGGTTGCCTCTGCAAAGGTACAAAAGGGAAAATTAGAAGTGAGCTTCACATTTGGATTTCTTTGTGTTAGGCAGCACACTGTGAATACCAAGAGCCACATCAAAAATCTGTTATGTCAGGCCTGTAAAACATGTAATTTAGAATGTGAACATTTCTCATTCTTGCTATAGTTGGCATATTTTTTCTGAATCCCACCCACGTTTTCTTCCTGTTCATACTTCAAACCCAAATGAAAGATTTTGTTTTATTTCTGTAAATAAATTCATAAGCATTTAACACATTTTCTAACGGGCACATGTAATTATGTATTTTCTTTGCTGTAGTACATATTAATCTGCACATTTTCTGCTGTGACTAAAACATGTTCATGCATTTTCCACAGGTTTTAGCTACTGAAACTATAAAATACATACAAGGTTTTACACATACTTTTCCCTTTTGAAATGCCCTATAAGACTCATTGGGTGTGCATTTCTTCTTGTAATGAGGCTCAGAAGGGGTGGGATGGCTGTCAAATCTAATGAAATTCTTTCCCATGCCCACATGTAGAGCACCTATGTGAATGCCCCTCATCACTGAGAGTGGATCTCCCAAAACTTGACAAATTTCCTGTTTTTGCTGTTTTTGTTGCTATTAACTACTATAAAGTCAGCTATGATAACCCTATGAATGAGAGACTTCTAAGTCACCCTGTTATTAACAGCCCTGGTCAGGTCTTGCAAACTTTGGATTGTGGTTTCCTTGGTTGTGTCAATCTACCTGTAATGTGGTCCTTCCCTTTTTCTAGTACCTTCTGCCCAGTGATATATTTAAGTCTTTTACTCCAGATCTCAAGTCAAGTCTCAAGTCTCTACCTTCAAGTCACAAGTCAAACCTCAAGTCCTTGAAAATACTTTCAAGTCAAGTCTCAAGTCTGGGAGCCAACTTTATACCCCAACCTGTATTCCAGAATTTCTGGACAGAGTTGAATAAAATCAGTTTTAACAATTTAAGCAGAGTCAGTCCTCCGTATTTACGATTTTGCCATCTGCAACTTTGGAAGTGGGGAATAGGATCCTTCTAACTCCCCAGCAGCAGAGCTTGAACTGTGTGGAGGGGGGCAGGAAGGAGGGGCTATGGCATGAGGGGCATGGCCACTGTGCACATGGGTGTGGCTGCAGTGGGTGTGGGTGTGGCTGGTGAGCATGAGACGTGGCTATGGGCCAGGATGCCCCAAAAACATTTCCACCCAGGGCGAATTGCCCTCCCTGCCCTCATGTCCCTATGTGACTATTACTCTCCCTTCTGGAAGCTGGAGCTTTTTGTGCCAATGGGCATAAGAGTCTGCAGTTTCAGGAGTGAGGAATAGGATCCTTCTTGCTCCCAATTACTGAAGCTTCAAAAGTTTTAGAAGGAAGGATCCTTCCTCTTTAAGCCTGTTATCTAACACATTTGCTGTTCCCCTCTGAGAAATGCACCCTGCACTCAGGGGGAGAGTCTTGTCTGGCACTTCCAATATACAGCAGCACAGGCTGCTGAGCAGACCTCCAGCCTGTCTCAAACCCATTTGCAGTTTCCCTCTGAGAAAGGCACCCACAGTTTGGCCCTGAAACAGATCATCATGTGATCAGTAGGCAAAAAGAGATGGAAGTATTGTTCATAGTTGTGAGGTTTCTGGATGAATGTGTTATGTTACTGAACCAAGGGCAGCAAGTCAGTCACTAAAAATATACAAGTCTCAAGTCGAGTCGAGTCAGTGCATCATTTATTGCCAAGCCAAGTCCAAGTCAAGTCACCAAAGTGACTTAAGTCCAACTTGCGTCTGAGTCAGTCAACTCGAATCTACATCACTGCTTCAACCTTACCAAATATTATCATCTTCTCCAATAAGTTTTCTAGTTTCATCTCACAATCTGTCCAAAGTACAATAGCTTCATCACAGTACAACAATTTAGTCAGTTTGGTTTATAAGGAGAGTGCAGATTTGACTAAAAAGACAAGAAGTTTGCTTGGTGGGCCGCATTACCTTTCTGGCAGTCTACATTCACCTGAAGCTCTTTGAAAATATATGTTACATTCTGCACAAAAAAACATTAACACCCCCATTCATATCTTGCACCATTTCAGAGAAGAATATAGGACTGCAGCTTCAAACACTGCTATTCTTTTAGCAAAAATCATAGTCTGGGTCTTCTTCTCTTACAATGGTTATTTGAAAATATTTGTATACTCCTGTTTATGCACATATAACAGCAGAGCTTGGAAGCACTGGACAGAATCATGCTGGCTTCTTACACAAAAGTAGGCTTTCCTACAGAAGTGGCTGGGCATTTTTGTCCTAGGCAGAATTTCTGCCTTCAGTTCATGATCATAGATGCTGACTTATGCGTGTAGACAGTGCTCATACAAATGCAATGTAGGTTGTATGGCACAATTGGTGCATAATTCCACAGATTAAGATTCATAATACACAACCCTGATAGAGGATTTCTGCCATTCCATTTTTATACATGAATTCCCAGAATTCCCCAGTCAGCATAGAAGAATACTGAAAGCTGCAGTCCAACAATATTTGGAGGGCCCAGTTATTCCCACCTGACATTTACTTAATTATCCACTAACGTAAAAGCCAAGACATCAATTTCTTCTTGTGGTTAAAGCTATATGATGGAAACATAATTGTCGGATAATTGGTCTGCGACCATCACCTTTTCATACTGGATTCCAGTGGATAGAGCATGTGATAATAAATTGTAGGCAAGGATAATAAAGGATTTTTTTGACCCTGCCCTTGGTGAGCAAGTTGATTTGATTCACACTTCCCAGACTGATTCACAGATCTCATGGTTTTCACATTTGTTGGAAATTTGAAATACAACTCAACAAGCAAACAAACAAAACTCCAAATTGCATACATACATGTGTTTTTGAGATTAATCAGCATAAAAGTTTGCATTTTAGGGAAAATTGTACATAAGTGTGTGTCTCATGGTAAAATGTGAATGCTTTCTTGGTTATGGGGTGCTCTGAGACAAGAAGGTAAGACGGGTCTCTCCAGCTGCCTTTTCTCAATGTGCCCCATGTCTGGGAGAGCATTGCAGATGTCATTGCAGATTTCCTACTGCCTTGATGTGCATTGCCTCAGAAACCCTTTGGATGAAGTGCTTCCAGACTAGAACAGTAGGTGTTTGTGGCATTGTCTGATATAACTATGTTGCCAGATCTTAAGAATGTATTTTATGTTCCTACAGTAACAAAGTGACTTTAAATGTGTAAAGAATTCAGTTCTGAATACTTACTTGCTGGTGTAGCAGGTTTTATGATTTGTCTGCCAATATGTGGAACACTGGTCATATTGAAGAAAGTACATTAAAAGTAAACCCTCCCTCCCACTTCCAGCTCACTATTCCAAGGAGACCAGGAAGCTAAATAGAACTGGAGCAGAAGTTTATGCTCCAAACAACTGGAATAAATGTTTAATAATATGCTGCTCGTTAAGTGGAGGCATAGGCTCCAGGGAAAGGAGTAATAGTTTTACTATAATTTCTGCACTGGCAAGACAACAAAGTAAAGGGAGGAAATGACGTTATCAAACATCACCAGAAGGCAATTTTCTCCAAGGATCTGAGAAATAGAGAGAATTACAACAATATTTTTTTTGGAAGTTTTCTAGAAATGTATTCTGTGGATAATAGAAAATGGAGAAATGGATCACTAATACCAAGATGCATTTTCACAAAGCAAACACTACAATCATATATATGCTGATGCTTCAGTGGAAATCTGCATAGCTTGTAAACCATCTTACTGAACCCAGTTGACCTGCTATTAAGGTTGACCAAGCAGGAATCAATAACTTCTTAGTTTGCTTTGAACTGTAATAGTAGGAAGTTTCATCTAGCACCTTGATGGCCCTCAAACATGGCCAACAGGTCATTCTTGGCTTGATGAATAGTGCAAGCTCCAATAATAACAGGCCTAAACTCTCCCTAGAAGCCAAGATGACTAAACTATGGCTGCCATATTTCAGACTTGTCATGAGATTATGTGATTGATTAGAATAGATTATAATGTCCAGTAAAATAGAAGACAGTAAGAAAAAAGGTGGATTGTTTGGATCAAGGAAACCATAGCTGCCCTGAGTCTGCAAAACCTGAGCAGAATGTTGATGACAGGGCTCTCATTCATAGGGTTGCCATAAGTCAAAATCCACTTGATGAGAATCAACAACAACAACATTTTAGCAACATAAAAGGAGCATCTAATTCAACATCCAAAATGTATCTAATCCAACATTCTGAGCTCACAGAGGTCAGTCAGAAGCCACAAACAGAACATGGGGGTCATGGTATCCTCTCCTTTGGTTCTTCAATAATGGATATTCAGAGCATTGCTGAATCTGATAATGGAGGAAATATGTAGCCATTGTAACAAGTGGCTGTTGATATCCACCGTTAATTTTTTCTAAATTCCCCTTGTAAGGTATCTAAGCTGGTAGCCATTACTACACTTTCACCACTAGTGTATTAGGAACACGGATGCATGATAGTGCCTTACACTGAGCCAGATAAGAGGTTCATCTAGGATAATAATATCAACTCTGACTGGCAGCAACAAGCTTTTGGGGAATTCAGGCAAGACTCTTTGCCTAGATTTGCCTAGAAATCTTGGAATTTATATTCCAACTGTATGCTATATGAAGAAGCACTTCCTTTTATCCCACTATTTAGCTTCCTTGGATTACCCTGGGTTCTAGTATGGAAGAAGGTGATAAACCATTTCCTAATCATTTCCCATACACTATGCACATATAATACACCTCTGAAGTATCCTTCTTTTACTGTTTCAAAACCAATTTGGCAGTCCACATGGGTTTCCAGAGCCATAAACCAACTGGCTTGAGTTCTGATGCCACCAGATGCCTGTTAGAGGAACAGGAGTGGCTGAGTCAGGACCTTCATCACACTCCAAGAAGAGATACAGAAGTGGCATTCAGCTGCCAGGGAGGAAGAACACAGCTACAGCTGACTCCTTACCTGCCTACTGTTCAGCTGCTCACTTGAGCAACTACCTGTCCACCAGTTCAAGGAGGAGGAAGAGGAGGAGGAAAGCTGTGTAGTGGTCCCTCACCTGGAAGGTAAATGCACAGGCAAAGACAGGAAAAGACCTCATGCCACTACCAACATTCTCATAGGCAACTATGCAATTTCCTTCTCTGGCTGCTGGGTTCTGCCTCTTACATATTATGGAAGTGGAGAGGGGGTTGAACATTTGTAATGTGATGGAAAGATGACATTTTGCTCCTGCTATGGGGAAGCAGGACAGCATGGGATAGCCTTGAGCTCCAAACACTGTAGCCTTCTCCAGATCCCCTTTTTGGGGCTTCGATTTCATCCACTTTTCTACTTTTGCAAGATCCTTTTTCGGGTACGGTGGCTACAATTGTACACAAGTATTCCAAGGCTGGTCATGCCATAGATTCAAAGACATTCAATTTGATACTGGCAGTTTGTGTCCTCTCTTATTCATTTTTATCATAGAATTGAGCTATTTCACAGTGGCCACAACTGCACCAACCACTATACCCTGATCACTATCCTGCTTGATTCTCATCAACTTAGACCATGTTGGTGTATATGTGAAGTATATGCCATCATTTTATATTTCCTTTCATGCACTACACTGGCCATGACAATCCCTATTCCACCAGTTTGAAGAACTCTTTATTGCCCCCCTTTTTTTTTTGAAAAAAATTGACTTAGTCAGCAGACTTGGCTATGATATTTCTTACCCCCAGCTCAAGAAACTTATGAACAACTTGAAAAGCACAGCTCCTAAGCTCCACTGATAATCTTTCTCCTCTGCAAGAACTTTCCAGGTCTATCTGCAGTAGGATTTGTAGCCCAAAGTTCTGGGAAACATATGAAGGGGAATTCTGATTGTCAAGCTTTTGAGGTTTAATGGTTTTAATGATGTGTATTGTGTATGGAATATGGAAAAGAACATGATACGGATGGTCACTCTTAGAAATGTATTGTAGCATTTGCTGAATATATACCATAATAAATGTTATATAACACTCTAGAGAATCCAGAACAGTTCAGGTGCATTATCTCAATACACCTTACAAATCCTATAAAGTAGGTCAGAACTGCTGCTTTGAAGTTGGGATGATCTTGGTTTCCTTAAAGCCACTCAGTGACTGCATGGCAGAAGTAGAATGTGAGCTACAGATTTTCTGATTCACAATTCAAGTCAGACCAGGGCCCAGAATTCTACTTGTATAGACTAAGGTCCTTTCTGCATGCTATCTTTCAGCAAAGACATCCAGTGGGGATCCTAGCAGTGGCTCTGTTGGGAAGGGAGTGTGATAGAAGTACTCCCCTCCACACTGGCTGGCTCCTTGAGGAAGGGAGTGCAATGGCCATGCTTCTTCCTTCTACAGTGCAGCTGGGTACTTTCCCAGGTTGCACTGGGACAGGAAGCACAACCATTGTGCTTCTGCAGCTTCCACAGGACAGGTAAATCTGTGATGGTGGCATGACTGCATGTCATTGACAGGGAAAATCTGTCAATGAATCTGTGACTGTGCTGCTTGGGGATGGGAGAAGGACAGGACTGTGATGACATCATGCAGAAGTGTCATCATGGTCCTGTTCTTCTCTCATCCCTATTGTGGGATGGGAAGGTGCTGCAGAAAGGGTCTAAAACTCCCAGCATCTTCCAGCCAGCAGGGCCCCTGGCCATGCTGGGTGTGGGATTCCAGTAGCTGTAGTGAAAAAGAAACATTTTCTAAGTTTTAGGTCAGACATTAAACCACCATGCTACAAAAGCTACAGTGTGTGAGAGAACATAACTCGGGCCCTTTCCGCAACTAACCTTTTCTCGGTGCTGGGGTGCGGTGCTCGTGCGAGTAGCCTCCAGAGAGAAGTCCTTGCATCTGGGGTCCTTTGGCTCCACACGAGCAGCCTGCTCACACAAGAGCCCTGCCTCTTCCTTTCACAGTGCAGCCTGGGACCTTCCCAGGCTGCACTGAGACAGGAAGCACAACCGGCCCAGCTCCCGAGGCTCCGCACGCACGGCAAGTGTGCACGGGGCCCTGGAGTGATGCGCGAGCATGCATCATTTTCAGCTTAAAGCCGAAAATGAAAAAGTGTGTGAGCAGTGCCTGCCAGGCCCTGGGGCGTCGTGCAAATGTGAGTGCGTCGTGTGGACTGCTCCTCACATTTGTATTACGCTCGAGGGGCCCTTTCGCATGGAAAATACCATGCGAAAAGGGCCTCAGTTGTGGAAGAAATGTTTTTCACAGGGAAGGAACCTAGGTTCAGTCCTTGCTATTTCCAATTAATAAGATCAGACAGGTGACAGGATCCTCTCTGTGGTAGATCCTGAAAAGTTGTTGCGATTTGGAATACTGGGCAGATGTATGAATAGCACTGCCTTCCAAGTATATGAGGCTGCCAGGAATATGAGATCTTCAGAGGGGATGTCCCAACACCAAGTGAAGTTAGGTTGGTGGATACATATACCAGGACTTTCTCTGTAGCAGTGCTTCAACTATGGAACTCCCTACCCAAGGAAAGTTAGGATGGGTCTATCTTTTTGTTGTTCCACATGACATTCACTGTACTTTTTTAACTGTCTCAAAACTGAATCCTAGGATTGTTTTTTAACTGCTTTTACGAGTTTTTTTTTTAAAAGACTTTTTAAATGTGTCTTCCAAAAGGTTTTATCTTTGCATTGTTTGCATTGGTTTTTATTTGCCATTACCTTGGGAGCCTTTGTGGGTTAGGAGGCAATACAGGAATATTATAATTAATTAATTAATTAATTAATTAATTCTTCCCCCAATGATATGTTCCTACTGTCCTCAATTTTGTAGCATTGTAGAGGGTGAGACACTGAAAATGGTTCACAACCAGGACTCTTCTATTTTCTGTTTCTGCATTCTCTTGGCAACTTTGCCTACCCCGATCTTGCAGTGGAATCTGCTGCCTTGGATTGTGATGGAGTCTCCTTCTTTGAAGGTTTTTAAGCAGAGGCTGGATGACCATCTGTTGGGAATGCTTTGATGTGTGTTCTTGCGTGGCAGGGGGTTGGACTGGATGACCCCTGTGGTCTCATCCAACTCTATGATTCTATGCTTTTCTTTGGATGCCTAAAGTGCATTTTTAAATGCTCCACTGAAGTTTTAAGTTAACTGCAATCCTAGAAATTTGAGGACTGAAGGAAAATTTCATTGGGGAAAGAATTGGGGGACGTAATTAATTTTTATTTTGGGCAGGGCAGTGACCTCATCTTACTTCAAAGCTACATCCTGGTTACACCACTCCAACATAAAAAAGCTGATGCAGGTGAAACGTCAGAAGAAAAAACAACCAGAATACGGTCTCAAAGCCTGAAAAACCCACAAGAACCAATGGATTCTGGCCATGAAAGCCTTTGACTCTACATAAGAAAGCTTGGTTTGTAAATCAACCCTCACAAATATTCATGGGCAGATTTGGTTCTTTTTTGTTTCTTTTGTAAAATGCAAGAAACATTTTAAAACGTTTTACGTATTAACCAGATAAAAGACAAATCACTGAGTAATTAAAAGTTCTATACTTGACATTTCTGTTTAAAACAGATGTGGATTTTTCTGTTATTAGCAGAGAGTAGCAGGGACAGGAAAGGGAATACAAACATGGTTGTTTATGCACAGATATGAAATGTTGGCACGTCGATTTTACAGGCTGACCATATGGGAAAAATCCTGTGTCCTTGCATCTCTGCCTGACATATATAATTTCTATTAATAAATTTCATTTTGCACATTGTTCTTTTGTTGTTGCTGCTGTTGTGGTTGCTGTGGGTGTGGAAAACACACACCTGCAAAAGGCATTGCCAAAAGGCAATCATGTACTGCAAGCCTCACTAAAAACCAAAGACAAAAGCCAAATTATATTGCCATGACATCTGTCCTGCCATCTGCTAGAGCTCCCATAAACAAATAAAACCCATCCACCGATTATCCTGATGTTTAGACTTTTGACATATTCAGCCAAGGGTAGCAGTGGCAAAATAAGCACAGAACTGCTGCAATTTCTAAGACAGTTAACTCTTTAATCTTCCAATACATTTGGTGGTCATAACATACTTCCCTCCCCAAGATGTACTCAGAGTTATGTTGAAATGAAATCAGTTACAAGTATAGTAACTGTAGATCCAAAATAGAGTTATAGTTAGTTTTTACAATTAATTATTTACTTTTATTTTTTTGTTCTCCAAAAAGTAATTAAAATGCTCATTTTTTAAAAATGAATTCTTCATATTGCTGGCATATACATTTCTAAATCGGGACCCACAATTTCTGAAGAATGAGATGAACAACCAGCTATGGACAAATAGTGATCCCAAACCAAAAAGCCTAAAAAATAAATGACAAACTTAAAAAAAGTATTTGCCTAAAGGATGATAGGAAAACCAGTAGACACAGTAGCAGTCCCATTACAAAATGCGAAAGCTGTCAGCCTTTGGGAAGTGGTTGAAATTTTCCTGATACTTTCCATGCTTGAAGCCACTCCTAGAATTTAACCTCTATGCATCGTATGGATTCTTAAGCACAGTTTGTTGCTTTCTGGCTTTTTGTAAGCTGCCTTAAGTCTCCATCTCAGAGAAAGGCATGATATAAAAAAAGTGATGGATGAATTAATAGTTTCCCCCAAGAGCTAAGGAAAGAAGAGAAATTCACTTGGTGTTAATCACATGAATGGAGGGACTGCAAGATCTGGGGCAATGAATTTGTTTCTGTACAACTGGGCATAAAAGGCCACACAATTTCCAGTTGACTAACCAGAGTGGCCAAAGTCAAAGCCCAAACAGTCTGGATAAAAGTGCATTTCTTGTGCTGTACATGCCTAAATCTAGTCAACACAATTCTTGGTTGCATCAACAGGATTATGGCATCTAGCTGGAATGTGTCCAGAGGAGAGTGACCAAAATGGTGAAGGGTCTGGAAGCCATGGCCTATGAGGAGCGGCTTAAGGAGCTGGGTATGTTTAGTCTGCAGAAGAGAAGGTTAAGAGGGGACATGATAGCCATGTTTAAATATTTGAAGGGATGTCACATTGAGGAAGGAGTGGGCTTATTTTCTGCTGCTCCAGAAACTAGGACAAGGAACAATGGATTCAAACTAGAGGAAAAGAGATTCCGCCTGAACCTCAAGAAGAACTTCCTCACAGTCAAAGCTGTTCAGCAGTGGAATATGCTGCCTTGGAGTGTGGTGGAGTCTTCTTCTTTAGAGGTTTTTAAACAGAGGCGGGGTGGCCATCTGTTGGGAATGCTTTGATATTGGATTCCTGCATGGCAGGGTATTGGACTGGGTGGTTCCTGTGGTCTTTTCCAACTTTATGATTCTAGTCCCAATTAGAGCAGGCCAAGTGAATCAGTAGAACTGTCAATGGAACTTGCATAAGTGTTGATTCAGTAGGTCTGCTCTGTGAAATGTTGGAGGGTATGCAGGTTCTCTCAACTTGTGAGCATCACTGTAGCTTCAGGAAAGGCAGTCCTGTTAAGGTATATGACTAATAGGGCAGCCCTTTGACTTGCTCTAACAAAGGGGAATACTGGAATCTTATCTAGGAAATACTGTGGAATGCAGGAACAAAGTCATGCCTTATGCATGTTCAGGGTCCAAGTGTACAATAAGCTGTACCTACATTTGCCTGAAGGGATGTAAGAACCCTTTCTTTGCTTGCATTTCTAATACTGCATCCTTTCCCCATCTATTTGTAATCAACAAAACTATACTTTGTATTACCAGCTGCTTACTTTTACTTCAGTGTATCCTTGTACCTATATAGTCTAAATACCCCAAAAGCACCAGATCCTATCTCATCTTGGAAGCTAAGCAGGATCAGTCTGGCTAGTATTTGGATGGGAAACTGCCAACAAAAACTAGGTGGTGTAGGCTATATTTCTGAGGAAAGAACTGGCAAAACCACCTCTGAGTATTCCTTGCCTGAGAAAACCCTATGAAATTCATGGGATCTCCATAAGTTTACAGGCAACTTGAAGGCGCACACACACATAACCTTGAACCTTGTTTGCACTGAACATCCATAGAACAGCTCCTGTAGAACATTACGGGCACCTTGAAGAGTAACAAATTTATTAAAGTTTTGTGGACTGTAGTCTACAGACTAGACTGTCTGAAAGACTGTGTCCCTTTCCACACCTTACCCTTTTCCATCATTGCCCCATTGTAATCCTGGCACTGCCACTGCTGGGATGGAAGTGTGACCCAAATGCTTCCCTCTGCTTCTGGCTGGCTGCCTGTGGAAGGGTAGCATGAGCGACTCATGCCTTCCTTCCACAGTGCAGCCGGTCACTTCTGGTGCTGCACTGGGAAAGGAAGTGCCTGGATCACCCTTCTTCCCCTTTCACACAGCCACTGGTGCTGGGAGTGTTGTATGATTGGGGGCCACTACTGGATTGTTTCTGGTAATGGAATATCCCATGATTGCAATGGCTGGGGATGTGTGGGCAGCAGGACTGAGATGACATTGTGAGAAAGCACAACTCATGGTCTGGCACCAACATGCCCCCATCACAGGACAGCAACATCATGTGGAAAGGGCCTGTATCTCCCTAAATAAGGCTGCCTTAGTTTTTAGATCTTTGAGACAGGGCTTTCACTTGGTCTCACTATCATCGTATTTTTGTCATCATTATTATATTCCAATAGCCTTCTAAAAACAGTTAAAGACAACTAAACAAAAAAATCATACAAAAACATTAATTTAAAATATTTCTGTTATCAATTGTTTTAACTATATTTTGTTTGCACTCATATTGTGAGCTGCCTTCGATCCCATAATGGAAGAAAGTTGGGATAGAAATTAAATATATAAAATAATTAAAAAAAACATGCCAATTTTTAAAAAAAATACTGTTTAAAGTGCTTCAAGTATCTTTTTTATTATGGGTAATGACAAGCTATGGCTTTCCAGAATATTTAACTGGTTATAGAATCCTGGAATAACTGGCTGTGCAGTCTGTGGAGTCGTCTTCTTCTTTTTCCTACTGAACTCTATTGACATTGTCCCTTGTCCACTGTAAATCTCCTTAATCACTCAAGCAATAATTAATGATCCCAGACTGACATTCAAGTCAATACAATTTTCCTTTCTTCCCTCTGAACTGGCTTTCTTTGCTGAAATGAAGATATATTTCCCCTTCTTTCCTTTTAATTGCATGCAACAAGAGTACCAAAGTTGTGTCTATTCGCAAACTTGAATGGCTTATCAGCAACTGCACATGGGTCGCAGCAATAATAACTTTGTTCGGTGAGATGACTGCACTGTGCTTGTGGAATCCCAAAAGCTCTAATCATATTAATGCATGACCATTTGGGATGCAGCTGTTACAGGAAGGAGGAGTAGAAATGCTTTGAGTGCAGTTTTCCTCCAGATAGGGAAACCCTAGGGCAGCATACAATACTCCACGAGCTGAACAAACACACACGCACTGAGATTTCTGCAGGACAAACAGCCAGATAACATTGTGAGAACATCACATTAGCATGGGTCCCAGCAGATGAGGAGCTATGTTCCAAAAAATTAAACGGGGGGGGGGCACCTCAAACCATACTTAGCGAGAAAAGGCAAACAACACAAATTAAGAATGAAATTCCATGGCCTGTGAAAAATACTTTTAGAAAATCCTTTTGGTGCAGCATGATATAAAAGTTGGGCATTAGATGCCTTTTGTTTTGTTTTATTATGTTTGTGTTTTACAGATTTGTACAGACTCGGTTCACTCCTCAATGGCTGTGATTTGCAAAAAAATAACCCAGAGTTCCTTTTGATTTTTGAAAACTGTAGGTATCCTTCCCTCTCTCCCTCCCTCTCCCTCCTTCTTTTCTCTCTCCCCCACCCCCATGTCTGCATGCTCTTTAGGGGGGAAAAAACCTTCACATATGTAATAGCAGGATTTTGCCACAGGGTGGTACACCACGCATATTTAACTGAAGAGTTTTGTAATTCATCTGACAGTCTAGTTCTGCCCCTGACTGCCAGCCGCGGTCCACCAGTAATAGAACAATCTGGAGACATCAAAATAACTGGATTTCTGCCATGGGCTTGCATCTTCTAAAATAAGAAACAGAGTCTCTTTGTGGAATGTGGTTTCATCTACAAATCTGGTGGGGGACAGGATTGGTCTTAAGCAATCCTAAAGTGTAAGAGAGTTGTGGAAGAAAGCTTACATGGGCTGTTGGAAGGACTCCTCTGTTAGTAACTTTTGGAGATGGTTGGCAGAAATCAAGAGCAGAATAGACATGCTAACCAATTCCAACTGAAAGCAAAAAGCATCATCTTCACTCTTAATTGGCATTGTTAACATATCTTCAGCAAATGGGATGCTGATGTGATACATTCATTGAATTACTACATCGATATGATCTAATCACTGGAATTGCATCACTAATGGAAAACATTCCTTCTTCTGGGCTTTTCAAAAGGTTTCAGAAGGAGCTATCAGTTGTGCACTTGAGAGAAAAAGGAACAATATGACTGGGGTATGTGCATATTCAGATGCATTTTGACCTCTTGAAAACACTGTTTGTGTGCTCTGTGTGTTCGTGAAAATTTCATGTAGCACTACTTATAACTGTTTCTAGGACTGCAGGATCGGAGAGTTAACACATTTGAACCATATGCAATCTCTAAGTGACCACAATGGGTTAGACATAAGAGCAAAAAACATTAAAAATTGGGCTAACAATTGCACTTAACTCTTACAGCCTTTTGCAAATGAAGATGTTGGAGGAAGAAATGGAATCCTATATGACCTGTTACGTTATGTTACTTTATACATACCTAGTGACATAACAGAGTAGCTATGAGACTCCTTAACTGAATAGTGAAGATGTGTAATAGGACACTGTTACTGCAGTTTAGGCCTCCTTGGAGACACTCCAAGATATCATTTTGATATCAATAATTTTGCTCTCTTCCACCATCCCTCTCCATGTGTTTGTGAGGCCCCCAGACAAGCACAGACTAGGCTTGGCCACTAATTGCTGGACATTCCATTCTCCACCCAGGCAGGCCAGAAATAGCCAGATCACCGCTTTAGGAAACCTCTCTGCAAACACCCTCATTATGTATGCACGCTGTTTACAAAGGACTCTCTGCCCCGAGCAGGTAACCTGGCAAGCTGAATACTCAACTGCCAAGCACTGAGCATTTGCATACTGGCTACCTCTTTGTCAATTCGGACTTAACTCAATCATGCTAAATTCTGACCTTTCCAAAGCTTTGTCCCGCTCCTGAAACGCATTGTTTTCCCCAAGTACAGCATAGCCTGCAGTCACATTTCCCTCTATAAAAACCCCTGATTCTGAGACCATCCTCGAATCGCTCCCGAGTTCCAGACTGCCTTGCTGCCACTTTGCTTGGCAAACTTCCCCTCAGCTCCACGTGCTGAGCCACATCAAACCCCAGCATTGCTCTCTATCTTCTTTCTGGGCTCCAGGAACAGGTTCCGTATCACCCGAATCAACTATCCCTCTGAAAATCCTGCTATCATACTCACATCTTTGCTTTCCTTAGTTATCTGTGTGCGTGTGTTGCTTACATTGTGTGCCCGTATTTAATAAAGATCATTCATTATTTCCAATACGGTTTGCTTCTTGACTTGGCCTGACCCCGTAAACATTGGGTTACAAGATCCTGCTGCGTTACCCTGCTTCTCTCGTGGTGCCAACCAGTGCTCTTGATTAATTTCCCCATCTTGTGTTATTATAAGGTTATTTATGTGTCCCTCCCGGGACCCCCAGTAAACAGGGTAACAACACCAGTGAAAATGATTGCTGCGTACTGCTGACTGGCACAAGGACCAATGCAATGCACATCCTGTCGTGCATTTGACTCATTGTGCCTTGGTCTCACTCTGCTGGCTTTGCTATGTAGTACTGTAGCAGCAGCCCTCTACTGTATACGGACATTACAGAACTACCCAATTATAACGCCTGCAGACATAAGTCCACTTATGAAGATAATGGGCAGTTCCATTTCGAAAAGGATTCTGGCCACTGTTTTTAGCTCAGCTCGTTGGAAGGAGAAGAGAGAAATTTTTAATTTTTTTCCCCAGAAAGGGATGTATGCTCCACTATGATATGTGATACTTTTCCCTCATGGGTTTCTTTATTTAATTAATTACTCTACTGCCACTAGTAGCACTGGAATATATACTTTGCTGAAATACTTCAGGCTTAAATACAATTCCTTGTCTCAATTAGAGTAGACCACATTTATGGGATAGAATGAGGGCATAACCCTCCAATAAAAATTAACCCCCCCATGTAATTTTTCTCCAGTTCCTAAATGTCCAGCATTGCAAAGAATACATTGTTGAATTCACATCTTGAACTCTTATATTTCCTGTGGACATCTTTCCTTGCTAACTTTGCTTGCTCCTTTTCTTTAGATGCTTAAATAGTACTTCCAAAAGCTCATCTGAAATTTTAAATTATTGAAATGTTATAAACTTGGAGTCTGAAGAAAAAAATTATCCGAGAGAGAAAAAATGATTGTGAGGGGAAATAATGCCCTCATTTTGCCCTCCTCTGTGGTTACATGCCTGGTGGACCCACTGAATCAGTGAGATTTATGTAATCTAATATTCAGGAATTGATATAAGGGGTCTATTCTAAAGATGCAAACATTGACTTATTTTGTTCTCACATGTAAGAATTAATAATTTCAGAAGTTTCTTATTCCTGGTAAAACTGCAAGAGTTTTGGAATATTTCTGTACATTTCCCCAAGACTTTGATTATTTCATAGTTTAATTCATGTAAAACATGCTGTTTTCTTTTGCCCAACAGCATGGGAATTTTTGTGCAAAATTGAAGTGTTTGTGTAAAAGACTCAAGTTTGTTTGTTTATTTTTTCAGAGATGAAACTTTAGCAAAGAATTCCCAAGATGTCAAAAATCCTGCAGCCACCAAGTATTTTTTCTTCTTCATTGAGGATAAGAAAATTTGCAGTACCTTTTGCATCCTCAATCTACTCCATCTGGAACTAGCAACTGGATTTTGGCTTCTTTCTAATAAAGCTACCTCAGGACATATTTTACTTCTAGGTACCGGGGATGCGGGAAAGCCAGGCATTTCTGAAAATGTTCAAAAATATTTGAAAATAATTTATAAAATGGAAGTCTAATAAAAAAAAAACTGGTTGGGAGAATCCTCAATTAACAGGAATCTTCAAATATGCAGGAAACAGCATTTTTGTGTAGAACACAATATTTGCATGCAGAAATATGGTTTCCTGTAGAGAAAAAAATTGTGCACAGGAAATCTTGAATTGTGAGTGATTTTCAAAAACTGAGCAGTTTTCAAAGACCTTTTGCACAGTGAGGAAAAATGGATAAAACTACTTTTACTTTCCTTGAGAACAAAATTAGTGAAGAATTCTATCTCTAGGGAAAGGCAGCTCATGCTAAATGGAGGTCCCCCTGCTCCTCTTATCCCAAGAAGGTCACGGAAATGCTGCTAGTCCTGATGTAGTACAATGCACAACAATAAGATGGCAGTTAGGAGTACACTAAGCGCTCCATTTTCATGGGGCTTAGAGGCACAAGACACCTATGAAAGAGGAAAAAACATAAAAATAAAAATCAAGAATGCTATTTTCCCAACCCCCTTGGATCCTGCTAGCTGCCTTGGGTCTTGATCTGGGTGGCATATAAATACAATAAATAAATAAAATTAAAAATATAAACCTGAAAATGCTTCTCTAGGAATCTATGTCTTCCAGTGTGATTCTATGATCCACTTCTGGAAGAAGTTCTGGCAGAAGTGAACCATAGAATCACTCTGGAAGAGTTAGAGACTTCAAGAGAGAACATATTTTTTTCTGTGGCAGGGACAAATGCATTAAGATTTTTTAAATAAAATAAATAAATAAATTAATACATGTATTTTTTAAAGAAATATTTTTGTAAATAAATGGAAGAAAGAAAAAAAATGGATGAGCCACTGTATATCAGACATTTTTAGTGAGCCAAAATCTATCCTTAACAGACACCTGATTACAGTGTCATTCCCTACAAGGCTGCTGGCTAGTAGACAAATTTAAGAAAGACACATACCCTACTATGAAAAAGAACCACAGTTCATTAGCACAGTAACACTATCACTCAAGTAACATTTTCACACTGTAACACTGCTTTTGGTCTCCAAAATGTATGATCTTTTTTGTCTAGCTCACTTCCCACTGTTGTCCTTGTTATTTTTGTTCAGTTTCCTAGAGGGTGGAGGTGAGGGCTGAGAAAAATGGTCAGCTTTCCTCTAACCAAGACTGAGTGAAGACCACCCTCCCAGTTTGCAGCTCTGTCCAAACTGAGGTTGGGGGGTGTCTATCCCTTTCTGAAGAGGGTTACCAGAGTGACTTGTCTTCCCTGCCTTTCCAAATTTTTGTTTTGCCACTGTTTCCAGTGAGCGAACACTGCTCCAGGATTCATATATTCACAGGCATATGAGACATAACATTGCAGAATTAAACAGAATTGGTCAGATTTGGGAACGTATTGCTGTTTGGACAGCTAATTTTGTGGGTGGCAAACAAATAAATGCATAACTGTCTTCTCTCTCGGGGATCATTACCAACAGCCAATAATATAATAACTGACATTATTTTATTATAAACATGCCAATTAACCTCCCTAAAAATCAAACATAATTTTGAAAATGTGATCTCTACTCCCTGTCAGAACCCAAAGCGCTTTTTAATCACCTTTTTGTAATATAAAAATTAAAAATGTGCATCAATAAGTATGATTTTCATGCTCACCTTCCTAGCTAAAGGGGATATTCATTAGCATTTTGAAATTAACTTGCTCTTTAAGATAAGCAGGGGCTCTTATGAACTGTGACTTTTAAGCTGTCAGAGATTGGTAGTGGAGATGTCCTCCCTGTTTTCCCCTGCTTCTAACTTATTTGTGGGACTTGTTACAAGTTGGTGGGAACAGATAAGCATCTGTTAGGTGGGAAACTAGTCCCCTAATGTAATATTTCCCAGTGTGAACATGTCTATGGACATCTTCCTCCTGCTCCCTTCCCATCTCGTCTTGCCTACCTCTGTCTTATTGTGCTTAGAGGTGTTCGTTACAGGCTGAATCCCTTTTTTAAACTTTGCATGTTTGCATGAAAAATGTGCATCTTGTGTATGTGTGTTTTTTTCCTGGCTCCACACATTGCCTTCATGATGTCATTGTTCTTCTTGCTGTTATCATTTACCACAACCATGACTTACGGCAACCCTACAACTGAGAGATCTCCAAGAGCCACAGCCATCAACAGGTCTATTCAGATCTTTTAAGTTCAGAACTCTATCTTCTTTACTGAGTCAATTTCCTCGCAAGATGCCCTTCTACATTTCCTATCGCTTCCATTTTCTCATGCATTATAATCTTTTCCCAATGAACCATGCTAGGTTATGATCTGTCCAAAGTATGATAGCCTCTCTTCAGTCATTTTGGATTCTCACGTGAGTTCAGGCTGATTTGCTCTCAGATTCATAAATGTGTCCTTCTGCCAGTGCATGGTACTCTAGGCTTCTCCTTTAGCACCACATTTCAGATGAGTTATTTTTCTTCCTGACAGCTTTCTTCACTTTCCAGCTTTTGCAAATGTACATAGAAATTATGGCCTTGATGATTCGGATTCTGCATTTAATTATACAGTTGAGGATCTTATCCTGCTCCTTCACAATTGCCACAGCTTCCAAGTCCTAGGGCCCTTTCCACACCTTACCTGCATCCCATGATGTCCTGGCATCATCCCAGCAGTGCCTTTGCCGGGATGGGAGCATGTCTTCAATGATCCCCTCTGCACCCAACTGGTTGCTGGTGGATGGTAGCATTCAGGACATGCTTCTCCCTTCTGCAGTGCAGCTGGCCTCTTCTGGCACTGCACTGAAGAAGGAAGCACTTTGATCGTGCTTCCATCCTTTCTGCACGGCCCCAGCTGACACAATTATTGCATGGAAAGGATCTATTATTGGAGTAGCATGTGTCATGAACTGGCTTCAATGCATCCCCATGCTGGGTTGGGGCTGTAGTGCAGAAATGGCCCTAGTCTTATGATTTCTCCACTACAGTTTCCATTTTGATTTATTGCTTCCATGCACTCTCTCATTAACTAAAGTTTGCTCATGCTGTGGTGCTTCTATATACACTTTAACAATGTATAAGTTTTATTGATGTATTCAGAGCTGTTGGGCTAATGTATAGATTCCAGGTTGCAAAGGCCTGGTCTGAATACAGCCCAGTGAATGCAAACCAGGAAGGTTAACATGAAAAGTGCATCAGGGCAGATTCCTTTCATATATACAATGACAATGAGTAATGAGAGTTGATGCAGTGGGGAGTAGATAACCCACTGGGAAAAAAAAGTCAAATGCTGTTATAATTCTTGCTACAAATCAGTGGGAAAAAACAACAGGTTATAAATTGTACAATTTGTTGCTCCCGGAGCAAACCAACTAAACCAATTAGTCCTACCTACATGTTGACTCACTATTCAACACTAATTCAATGTGTCCACTCTAGCTACTACCAACTAACAGCATTCTGCTCCAGATGGATTTTTTTTTTTAAAAAAAAGGATTGTTGGATTTTGCACAAAAGCATTGGACTTTGTGCAAAATACCTCACTTTTGCACCAAAATGGCCTATTTTTCACAAGGCACAATGTTTTTGTAGCAAAAAGCTTCCATAAAACAATGAGGAGGTTTTTAAGCAGAGGCTTGATGGCCATCTGTCGGGAGTGCTTTGAGGGTGTTCCTGCATGGCAGGGGGTTGGACTGGATGGCCCCTGTGGTCTCTTCCAACTCTACATTTCTATGATTCTATGAATGAAATAAGTGAAGATTTAGTACATTTCTACTGAATGTTTGGGGAAGGCAACATGATCATATGAAGAGTTTCCAGGTACAACACAAACTCTCTTCTTCAGACTGTGACTCACCACATAAGGAACACAACAGTGAGGGGTTAGCACCCTCTACTCCATGGGCCCATTTACACTGCAGAATTATAGTGCTATTATTCCACTTTAACTGTCATGGTTCCATCCTATTATTAGCCAGAGTGCTCTAGTGCCGCATCAACTTACAAACCCCAGGACTACATAAGGATGCAGCTATGGGAATTAAAATGGAGTCATAGCACTCCAACTCTCTAGTGTGAACAGGTCCAATGTGTGTTGATCTTTGCCCTGCTCTGAACTCCTGAACAGTGCTTTTGAGAATGTAAAATTTTTGATCTGTTTGAGGCTTTTCCTATACAGGCAGCAGAATGAAATGATGGAGTCCTGAACTATTAGAAGACAAATGGGGTGATATCATATATGACACACACACACACACACTTTCTTATAATTAACTATAGTCATATAACTATAGCTATCTTTCACCAAGAAAGGTTCTAACCCTGTCATTCCCTTTCACTACTAGCTTGTACTTGCAGGGTGAATTGTTCATGAAGTTCTCCACAGTGGTGATCTGTGCCTCCCATGTAAGTGAATCCCTTCTGGTTTTAGTTTTAACTTTAAAGCAGCTATTCAAGGTGCTAAACCTATTTGGGAAGTAGATTTGTCACCCTGGGTAGCTCTGTTGAAGTCTAGATGACGACCTAAAGTGGATTTACAGCCCCACTGATGTGGAATCAGCAGCCGTCCCTGACTCTCCATTGATTCTATGCAGTACATTCTGACATTTTAAGGCCTCTTCTTCTTCATTTCTCCTTCAGTTTGGTAAGGAATTGTGCAAAAACAGAGGGAAGGAAGGAAGGAAGGAAGGAAGGAAGGAAGGAAGGAAGGAAGGAAAAGTTGACATACCTCTCTCACATGATCTGCCCAAGTATCCTGTACCAGAACAATCACAGACATATCTGTTCCAGCCATCCCTGCATACACCATTGTTTTTACATGGATTGCTCAAGCACGGTTTTGCTGTTTCTCGTGAACATGAAGGCTTCACCCCAGAAGTACTCTGGATTTCTGCCATTTGGCGAATATCTTTGCTTTGGCCATCAATAAATAGGTCCCGGATGCAGCCCACGTAGCCATAATTTAAAAGTGCTGTCCAGACTTCTGTTGGAAAGATCAGACCAGCTTTATTTTCTGGCAAACCTCCAAGGTACAAGTCATCATCCAAGTCCAAGATCTCACTCTCTCCAGGTGCAGTGTAAGGAGTTCGCATTGTGTTGACGGAAATGGTACCTGTTTGGGAACAAAATGAAAGACATTTTGTTTTAAACATTTGCATTATTGATTGACTTCACCTATTTAATATTTGCATTAATAGCCCACTGTTTTCCTAGAACCATATTAGAAGAACCAAATACAATAAAATCTATTTAATAGATTTAATGTCTGCATTTAGAATTGTAAAATAATAGAGTTGGAAACGGCCCCACAAACCATTGAGTCCAGCTTCCCAGACACTGCAGAACGCCATCTAGATCATCCCTAGCAAGAAGCTGTCCAGCTTCTTTTTGAAGACATCAAGAAAAGGACACCTGACCACCTCTTGAGATAAATGGCTTCCTCACCAAACTGCTCTTAACATCAAGAAGTTCCTTCCAGCATTCATTTGTTTTATTTTTTTTGATCCCAATTTCTTTCTGTCAAATTAATGGAGAGATGTGAAAAAAAAAAAAAAACACCCACCCAAACAAGATTCTCACCAGTCCTTAGCTAGAAGCTTTTGTACCATCTGTCTGAAACTGACAGTTTGGCAGTCTAGTGTGGCACAACACTGCCTCCACATATCTTTCCATTTTGATTGAAAACACAGGATGGTAGCCTGCATTCTGCCATAGCATTCTTCCATGGCGATCCATGGAAAAAAATGGATAGATGGATGGATGAATACATCATTGTAATTCTACAAATGGCACATTAGAAATGAAAACAAACTATATGAAACTATAATATTTTGGGAAGGATTCAGATGAAGGAAGAGGACTTTGGGAGCATTGTCACAGGCTAGAGTCTAGGGGGCATTAGAAGGGGGAAATTGGCCTCAGGCCTCCAAACAGTGTCCAATACCCAGCTCTAAGCTATGGGTGTCCAAACCTCACTTGCTTCTCCTCTTCCAAAGGTTTGATAGGATTTGAACCATCAAAAATCTAGTGAGATTAACTGGTTGAATATACGGTGGTCTCCTTCCTCTGGCTTCCAAGACACCAGGAGCCTTGAATTAAGGAATGGGTGGAGTAGAACCCAAATGCTTGATTTTCTTGGTAACTGTGCCAGTTTAGCCATGTAACCCAGTCTTTGTCAGTTAAAAGTCACTTATTAAATAATACCCATCTAGTGAAGTACTGTACATTTCCTTGAATTCCAATAAATCAATCAAGGTCTGTCGTTAAGCTCAAGAGCATTCAGATGACCTAGAAATAATCTTGCAGTTGTTTATTCCTAGAAAGCAAGGGCAATCCCTAAAAGATCTTTGGTGATTTAAGACTACAATGAATCAGTACAACAACCCCTAGATGGCATGGGGGTAGAATATACTCCACAACAGTGTTTAGAAATGGATATCTGGAAAGCACTGCTCCAAGTGAGAGTGTGATTACTCTAAACCTCTAATTATATACTCTGGAGACAGTTATGCGTCTTTTTCTCCCCCTGTAATTTCTAGCGCTTAAACCGGAACTCTGACTTTAATTCAAAATCTCAATGACTTCTTAGCCCTTAAATGCTGGCTTAGCGGTAAAAAAGCTGCTGATACAATCTGGTTTACCCTGCTACGCACAACTGGAGTTTGACAAGAATAATAAGTCCTTTCCTTGATTCCAATGTGTAATGATGAGTTTCCGAAAGGGTGAATGGCAGCTAGGTTAGGGAAACCTTTGTGAGCTTCTTTCATGAATATGATAAACAGATTAACAAAACATACAAATGACATAACAGCCCCAGAACACAATTATGAATGTGTCTCTGGGAGGTGGCAAAACCCATGGAGAGCAAAGACCTTTGCAGTATGGTTCTGGAGGATTTCCAACTTCCCACCTTTGCTTCCTTCCCATTGCTTTAACTGCAAATTGGGCAGGAGAGTAACAGCAGAGCAGGCACACAATTCTCATAGGTACATGTTAATGAACTTCTTCAACCATATTCATTATCTCAGCAATTTGGTTTTAAGAAGTCTGCTCACTAAAAGCAAGACTTGGCAACATCCATTATGTTAGGCTGCAGTAGAGGAGAGAAGGAAGGAAGGACGGAAGTGCTAGCATTGGATCTGCTGGGAAGCCATGTTCACCAAGGCTCTTTCCACCTCCAACTGTCACCTGGCAGGAAGTCTGCTTTAGCCTGGCATGAGTTTGACATCCCTTGACTGGTCGGATCATTAACGGTGATGGGAGACAGTAACTCTACCAAACAGTCACTACGAAGAATTCCTCAAGAATTCTAGTGCTTCAAGACCTCCGAATCTTGAATAGAGTTGTAAAAGCCCAGGGGAAAAATGAGGAAAAAGTAGGAGAAAAATATTTCGCCCCACTTTTTCCCAAAGCTTTTTTTCCAATTGCATATTTTCTTTTAGATTGATTTAACATCAAGGTGTTAATAAATTTCTTCTCACATTATTTTTAAAGCAATGTATCAGACTTTTTAATATAAGAATATGTGCAATTTTTGATCAGTGCAATTCCTGGTCTTGGTTTCTTTTGTTCAGTTCTTTTCATGGGAATGCATGATCTATGTCTTGTTTGGAGGACTAGAGGAGGACAAAATAATGTTCTTTGTTTGACGTTGTTTTATCTTGCCAGCTTCTCGTAAATTGGCAAAAGTGAAAAGGATTTTTTTTAGTTAGGCATTATGTACAGTTCAGGACTTTGTAGCTCTATTTGTAACAATAATACTTTAGTAAGAAAATTTAATTTGTAAGCATTTCCTCAGTAAATGGCTTTTAATATTGTTGTGTACCTTCAAGTCACTTCCGACTTATGGCAATCCTAAAGGTTTTCTGGAGGCTGAGAGTTTGTGACACACCCAAGGTCACCCAGTGGGTTTCCATGGTGGAGTGGGAAATTGAACCCTGGTCTCCTGGGTTGTAGCCCAATGCTCAAACCATTACATAATGCTGTACCTTTAATATATCAAACAGGAGGTTTTTATGCCAAGCCAAGTTAAACATAGCGTTTTCATTCTGCAAAGGATTGCTTTTAATTTTCCCCCCAAAATCCATTTCCCCATTCTCCTCAAAACAGTAAAAATATTCCCTTTCCTCATTTTGCAATTTGGTATCTTTCATCTTGAAACCCTGGGCAGCCCAAACAATCACTATCCAATCATTTGCCACCGGAGCAGATGGCCTATTAAAGAAGCCATTGTTAATCATTCTCATCTTCCTGCTACTGTTTCCAAATACTGCTGCGGTCAAGATTTCACCAGCTCACCACTAAGAAGGCCACTGGGGTTCCTGAAACTGAATTTTAATATGTTTCATACTCTTCTATCACAGAGGGCAAAAGGAGACATGTCTCCAGGTGCCAGAAAGATGAGCCAGTCTTCTGCATTGCTTGACCTGATGCTCCCTCCAGATCTGATGGAAACATCATTCACCAGTGCTCTGGTCAACATCTGAATGACCTCCTTCTCCTTCTTCCCATGCAGTTCATGCATGGTAAAGATGGCTGTGGTGTGGGGGGAGTTATGATCCTATCAATAGTGTCTCAATGCGTAAATCTAGAAAACAGAACAGTTAACTAAGTAGCTCATATAGAATATTGACCATGGTCTTTTAGTAAGTAAAAAGACAATCTTTCCACATCTTGAGATGTGCCTTTTTTTTCTCTTGTGGATGTCCTCAGCTTCTCTGCAGTTTTGGACCATTTTGTAATTTTCTGAGCTGCTGTTTTACCAACTAAGAGTGATAGCCAACCTGCATGAATGAAAGGCAGTATGTGTAATGGATTGTTCACTTACTCATCTTGCTCCCTCCCCCAACACTGTGCCCCCTTACTCCCTCTTAACAAAGTCAGAGACCTGCCAAACCTTATGAGACTGAGTATATGGAAGAAATTTGCTCCAAACTGAGTGGAGGAAATTTACCCTTCTTGAATAATCTTCTGAATTTCAGCAACTCCTCCTCACATTGCAGTTTCATACATATCCCACAATGTTAGATAGGTCACTCACAACCTTATGGAATTGATTTTGTGGTGATACAAAGGGCTTAACTGGGTACAGGAGAAGGGAAATAGCCACTGCATAAACTTGACATTTACGGGCATAATGTTGGCTAACACACTCTTTCTGGTGGACTGAATTTGATCCAGTAGTGTTTTGAGCATTAGACTATGATTCTGGAGCTCAGGGTTTGATTCCCCACTCGTCTATGGAAACTCATTGGTTGATCTTGGGTGCATCACACACTCTCAGCTCCAGAAAACCCCATGGTAGGTACATCTTAGCAGAACTGTAAATTGGAAATTACTTGAAAGCACACAACAACAACAACAACAACAACAACCACCACCACCACCACCAACTATCTAGCAGGACATCTCTATCCATTTTCTCCCTAAGAATTTTAGAGTGGCTTTGCAGTATCCATCATCCTTGACACTTAGGTTAGTGATACTAGGTTTGTCTTTTGTCCATATAACACTGCAACCTTCCATTACATTACATCTAATCTCAGAAAAGGGGATTGTAATGAGTAATTACTGAATGAGGCACATATGAACTTCTAAAGCATAAATCTGTCAGTGGCTTGGTTGTTATGATGGCCAAACATTCAGTCACTGGATTAATGTAAGAATAACTGCATGAAGGATTCTTATTCTTGTGACCTGCCTACGAGATTTTCAGAGGAATCTGGATGTGACCACGGTTGGTAATGGAATGTTAGAGTAGATGGACCTGTGGTCTATTTCACATGGCATTTCTTTGCTCGGTGCGAACTGATGAGCAGCTACTGAAAGACTGATCAAATGGCAAACTTCTTCCATTTGCTCAGAAAGGGGTGGTCACCAGTTCCATGACTTTCACACAAATAATGACAGCATCCTATCAGTGAATCATACCTTCCAAGGTAACAGCTCCTTATAATATTTTGGTGGCCTAGGGTCTACTACAGAAATTATTCCTGTGATGGTGCAATACCATTAGATGCTAAATCCTTTCCACGAATATCTAAGCCAAAATGGTGATACACCTTGTGAACATTTTGACACCTCTACACATGAAATATTTGCTTGATTTTAGTGTTCATTTTTAAAACCTTTGTACATAGAATCCGGTGTGGGTTTGCATCTCTGTTCAACAAAGCAACCCAGCAGTACGTCTTTGCTAGAACACAGTTGTGCATAGCCAGTTGACTGAAGAAGAATGTGGAAAAAGTAACACTGTTCAGGCTGACCTTTTCATTTGATAAGATGGGGTGTCACATATCCACACTGCATTCAGGTACACATCCCAATACACATACTACCTCAACTACTTGTGGAGAACTATGGTGTCTTTCATACCTCACAATTATATCACTTTTAAAACACAATATTACTTCAACTGCTATGGATCCATCCTATGGAATACCGGGGTTTCTAGTTTCATGAGATACTCAGAATTTTCTGCCAGAGAGCTGTAGTGCCTCAACAAAATACACACTCTGGGATTCCATGGGATGTGGCCATGGTAAATAAAGTGCCATCAAGCTGTATAACTATATAGTGTGAAAAATATTTGTAGGCTATTGATGCTGTTAAAAGCAAATGTCTTGCCATACACAGCTAAAGAAGATGATTCTATGCTTCCCTAAAAGAAAGAGGATTGCTTTATTACATGTAGTGATATAATTATGTAGTCCAATCTGAATGGCTACATAGAACAGCCATACACGGGATGTGACATATAAGTATCATGTTTGCAGTAGGATCACTAATTGTCTGGGGCCACACAGTGAGGAAAGGGGGGAAAATGGCACAGAAGCAGGAGTCATCCAGGGGAAAAGTGGCGATGAACTGGCATGCAAAGATATGCAAAAAATGGAAGGTAGTGGCTTTCTTAAACTCATTCATTGCCTAGAACATGCAATAGCAAATTTTGGAATCACATGTGAACCTCATGAGAAATCATTATAGTGCTTGTGGTGTCCTTCTGGGGAGCTGTAGCAATAGTGCATTGGGAAGAAGCCCTATACTTCCTATCTGGCCTGGAACTTCTCATGCTATCTTACTAATGTGTGCCTGTATGTGCCTTCCAGTTGCCTGTTGACTAATGGTGACCCCATGCCTTTCATAGATATTTCTTGTGTGAGGAATTCTCAGAAGTGGCTTGCTATTGCTTTTCTCTGAAATATAGCCTGCAGAACCTGCTACTCCTTGCTGGTCCTTCATCCAAGTACCAATCAAGACTGACCGTGCCTAGCTCCCAAGATCAGCTGGGATCTGGTGTCATTAGGGGTAATTAGGCATATCTTATGGGGGAATAGATCATTCTGCAGCAGCTGAGACATTGAGGTAACATCAAGATGCAGCAAGATTTAGTTAAGATCAACCATACAGTAATTTGCTATATCTCCCCATTTCTTCTGGAATTCAAATACACCATGTTGGAGTCTATTACTATATGTAGGCTGAGCTAGGAAAGGTGAAATTTCAGAAACAAAAACAAGAAATTATGAATGACTGGAAGAGTCAGGAAAAGGGAAATGATGGGGGTGTGGAGGGGGTGGGATGAATAATGCAGCCTGTCTGCTGACCTAGCGTCAAAGAGTTAAGGAAATTAAGAAAGCTTCTTTAGACCTGTCACAGCTCTTTCTTATCTCTGGGCACCACTGTGTGGTGGATTTGCTGGCTAGCTGGAGATAGGCAAGAGTAAAACCTTGCAAAACAGACAGAACACAGATCAGCAGAAAAGAGATTGGCCATCCATAAACATGGCTGATGAAAGTCTCTAGTTTGTTGGCAGAAGCATGGAAGGTGCAGAGCTCTCGAAGATGCAAGACTGAAAAATTCCAGAGAGGCAGCTATATTTTTTTATTTTGTTGCAGAAGGCAGACATTATCAGAAGGATGGCTGAGAATTTTGTTTCAGTATATTTTTGATAATACTGTATTTTTTCCCTCACGTGGAATGGAGATAATTCAAGACTGGGGCCTAAGCATTTCAGTGCTTAAGTTTTAGGAGTCTGAATTTGAATCTGTGAATCCAAGTTATGTTTATTTCTCCTGAAATGATCCTCATCTTTCATACTTACATAACAAGTAGGTATAATATGCTGGGAATATCTGCATCCACTGACTATGCTGGTGAAAATGGGGATAAGTTTGCTTTAAAAAAAGTAAAAGATTTGAAAATGCAAATATAGGGAAAATAAAACTAGACGTTAAAAACAATCTAGATGGGAGAAAGTAAAACCGACAGATTTTCCTGTCCCTAATTTGGACATAACACTAACATGAGTTTAATGTTAAAATGCAGAAGCTGTCATTTCATCCAAACTGGGACAAACTTTGCTTAAATTAAACTTTGGCGTTATATAGGTAGATTGTAAAGTTCTTTCAGGCAGGGATATAATCTTTAACTAACTTTCTTTACCAAGGAAGCAAAACTACTACTACTACTACTACCACCAACTTCCTGATGCAAAAAAGTTTTCAAAGCTGCACCATTCTTAAAGATTATTTGCAGTTCAGGATTTATTCTGTGCAAAATTCACACATGGTTGCTTCCTGGAGGAAACAGCATTTTCTGCAGAGAAAATAATATTCAGTGGTCAGGGGAAGCTGAAGAGCAGCCTAGCAGCCAGCTGATTGTGTTTCTGAACCCAGCTGCAGGAAGCATGAGGTCATCCTCAAGGTGGTGATGTGATGGAGTCTCCTTCTTTGGAGGCTTTTAAGCAGAGGCTGGATGGCCATCTGTTGGGAGTGCTTTGATGTGTGTTCCTTCATAGCAGGGGGTTGGACTGGATGGCCCCTGGGGTCTCTTCCAACTCTATGATTCTATGATCCACTAGGACCTCTGGACATCTCAGAAGTCCAGATGGACGTTTCTTCTTCCTATACCTGACTGCAGGAATTGGGCTGACAGACTGCTTGGCCACCTCTCATCCTTACCTATCCTCCCTTGGCTGTTGGATGGGTGCTGCAAGCAGCACCCAACAACAAACAGGTAGATGGTTCAACAAGAGAGTCAAAGAAGATGGAGGTGTGTAATATTTATATATGCTATGACCAAGAAAGTACACATGCAAGCATAACTTTCAGTGTCCCCCCTGTATGCCATTAACAAGGTGTGAGCCTCTTTTTCGTCTGAGCAAGCCACAAACGAACTGTGGCTTTCAACCCATAGTTATTGAACTGAACCATAGACAAAATTAACTATAGTTTTCAGTTTGGATGAACAAAAAAACTGTACATAGTTTAAAATGTAAGTGATAGCTTTTATCCTCTCTCTGTGGCTGTCTCTGAGAATGAAATAGCAAAGGCGCTCATGTTAACTGAACACTAAACTGTGGCTTAGTGTTATAGCACAACGAGTCCTAAGAATCCCATATCATCTTAAAGTTTCTGGTCTGTGAAAACTTCTAACACAAGAAATTTGTTAGTCTCTGTGTTGTTTTCATTTGTTTAAAATTCAAATAGATTGATTTCTTTTGTTAGCATTGGAATGCAAAACAAACAAACTTCTCTTTGGATAATCTCTTCTAATGGCCTTATCAAGAAGCAGTACTAAAAAGTCAGAAAAGATATCACCACAAGATAGCATTGCATTTAATAAAACCCTTTTGCTGTCTGATTTTCAAGTCTCAGGGTCCCTTCAGGTCAATGTGTTAGGTTGATACAATCCTGTATGAAGGGCAAAATGTTTAGTTTTGACAGGACCTCGCAACATGCATGATTTTTTTTTTCCTATGTAGATGGCATACCTTTACATTTCTTAGCTTAGGACCTGAATGTCTGAAGGAGTAGCAACATTCCTTTACCGCTCAGTAGTGTTGATGGTGTCATTGTGTATGTGGGTCATTAGGTGGCGCTGGACTTAATTTCGTCTGGCTAGATTCAAGAGTTTCCTGATGTTGTGTTTCCTCTAAACCAGAGTTCTCCAAACTTTTCATGTCAGTGACACGCTTTTTAGACATGCATCATTTCACAACACAGTAATTCAGTAAGTTATTAAGTAAGTCAAGGCAGCCCCTCCACCCGAGCCTGGACCACCACCCTCACTGGGGTCTTCCTCAGAGAGGCAGCCCATCCACCCATTACATTCATGCAACACACCTACGTACTGCGGTCGACACACTAACATGTCACAACACACGGTCTGGAAACCTTCCATGATAGCTAATTTCCATTAATTTGGAACCATGGTGAGACAAGACGTAGTATGTCTGGGCCTGTGGCAACTGCCAGTGCACTGGAGCCACTGGAACTGAGACAACATCAGTCTGCTTAAGTTGCTGAAGTTCTGATGTTAGGTTTCTTTCTTTTTGAAAAGAAGAAGGCTAAACTGTTTGTGTGTACTCATAGAGTAAGCAACCAATCACTCTGACTCTCCTACATGGCTCAAAATCTTACAGCATCAGGCTCAAAACTATGGGCAGGGAAGGAATTTGTCTGGCTCACATTTTAATGCACATTTACCAAATCCACATTTCATGGTGCTATACCTGAGACAGTTCTACATCAATAGTTCACACATTTCTGGATTTTACAGTGCAGTTCAGAAATGAAAGAATGTATGCAAAAATGTGTATGGTACGGAAATGCATGTCACAGGATGTTACAGTACAGCCCAAATCAATTTATTGCAGGGCAAATCACTGGTGAGAGCTCATATATTTAAGAAAGTGAGCATGCATGCAGATAGATAGATAGATAGATAGATAGATAGATAGATAGATAGATAGATAGATGTATTTTTTGAGAGAAATGCACCTGAAAGGTGGACTTTGAAGAGGCAAATTCATGAATTGATATGGAAACAGGATGGAACAAACTCTTAGTTGATTCTTTTAAAAACAATCCTAAGTAAAATAGAGGCTGACAGATTCATTGGCCCACCTTCAAAAACTCATGAGATCATCATCACCTCCTCTATTCTGCTTCTCATTTGCAAACAAATCCCAAAATGGTTTGCATAATGATAAAAGAAGCCAACCACACACACAGATATACACACATACATATACAGTAGGCAGTCCCTTACCACAACCTCCACACGCATGAATGTGGGGTTGCACAAAGCCCTGCACCCCGTTATAGTAAATGGATGCAGCAGGCATGAGCACATCACATCCATTAACTACAGTGAAATACAATGCTTTGCTTTTTTTTTTTTAACTTGGGGTTGCCTTGAACAGAACCCCTGCATATACAGAGGGCTTCCTATATATGCACATACAAACCACTTTACTCTAAAAATAAGAAAACCCTTCTCAGATTACACTTTGGCAAGGATCATCTCAGGCAGAAGAGGCATATAAAAAGGCCCGCAGTCCAAACACACAAATGATTTTGAGGGGTGCCTTCAGCCAGTAAGATGCATGATTCCAACCCCTGTTCTAAGACTACAATCCTATCTGTGCTGGATGAGAAGGAAATACCATTGAAACCAGCATAAAAGACTTTGGAATAACATGCATAAGATTGCCCTGCTCTAAATTTGTGGTTCCTTGTTTTGTATATTTTATTACGGGAATTTTTTTTCTAGATTAGTCTAGAAGAAAGCTGAGCCTAAGGGGAGAGATTTCCTCAAGGCAGTTTACCCCCCCTTGCCAAAAATGGCTCAACCCCCTTGACAAGAAATTGTGTACATATACACAATTACTAGTGGAAGGGGCTTTATGTTGAAGGAAGCCATCTTCAGTGCAATGTTAAATGCGGTGCCTTTCTTTCTCTTGGGGAAATGCTTCGCCAACAGATCGAAAAAGATCACAGTTTTGTGACAGTTTTCTTCCCTGTAGGATATTACTGCTCTTTTCAGAGAAAATGTTTTGCTCCTCAAAATGCCACATTTCACTCAGGGAGTGGGGAATACATGTGAAAAACAAACTCAGAAAAAAAAGATTCACCAGGTAGGCACAGATCTCTTTCATAGACATTGAATCCAAAGAGGAACAGAACACTAAGCAAACTCCAGCTTTGCAGGTTGCATGTAGTTCAGGGTAGTGTTCTGCCTGATCTATCACCCAAAGCAAAATTGAAAGCTACATTTTGGGTTTCTCCTGAAGCAAAACATCTGATGGGTTTTCAAGGAAATTCAAGTAGGCTTAATGGAAGACAAGTGACATTTCATTGGGGAACTTCTGCCCCCTGAAGCTGGCATTAGATTTTGCTGTCAATGGGTTGGCTGAAGCTGTCAGTGGATTTTGCTTGTAGTAAAATGTGAAGGGAATTCAAAGGTTCTTCCTCAAGAAGGGGGAAAAAGAGGAACTTCAAAGACAGCCAAACATTTCTGAAGAATTAATACTGTTTATTCAGGTTCCACTCTACCCTTCTTGGGCCATAGAAAAACAGATAACAGCATTTCAAAAATATAAAATACTTCCTCTTCCTGCTTACTTTCAAACACCAGCACTTTGCATGTTTGTCGTTTGCTGTCAAGTTGCTGTCAAGTTGACTTTGACTTAAAGCAACGCTTGGAGTAAGAGATCCCCAAGATTCCCAGTCCCATCTGTGCTCCTCAGACATGGAAACCCAGGGCTGTGGCTTCCTTGATTGAATCAATCCACCAGTGGTACAGACTCCCTCTTTCACTACTGCCTCCCATGCTACCAAACACGTTCATCTTGTCCAATGAGTCACATTATCTCATGGCTGTTATACACAGATAAATCTCAATAATTTACTGGCTCCAGTACATTATATGCAAAAAAGGCTATGTGATATAGAGTTTTGATTCATGCTAGATGCATATAGCAGGACAAATGGATAAATAAGCCACTACTTCTGAGAATTCCAGTTCTGTTTCTCTGGTTACTGCTTATCACCATATATAAAAGCAAAAAAGTCAAGATTGTCTATGAAGTAGCTTCGTATACAGCTCTGGCAAACAGTAGCATTCAAGTTTGAAGGGCTTCACTTGCATGAAATGTCTGTGTGGATTCAGTAAGTGAAAAAAAGAATGTCAATATTAGAAAAACAATCCAGGGACAGGTTTGTCAAGGGGACATCCAGGGCCTTTCTGCACTATACTGTTATAGTGTTGTTATTCCACTTCCAGCATCTTATGGAATCCTGCAGTTTGCAGTTTAGAGAAGGGCATTTAGGATTCTTAGCCAAAGAGCTCTATGGCCTCGGTAAACTACAAACCCCAGAATTCCACAGGATGTTGAAAGTGGAATAACAGGACTATAACAGTATAGTGTGGAAATGGCCCCAATTTCACTGTAAGAAAAATTTGGATGAAGTATCTCTATGGTTGTGAAAAGTTTATACAAGTTGTGCAGGGCATTAAAATGATTCTCCTTAGACTAAAGGTATTTGTCAACAGGTTTCCCCTCAAGAAGGACATTTCCCTATGCAGTTAACAAATTTATCCCATTCTACTTCCCTCTTGTTATAAAAGCTTGCTTTGCTTCAAGTTGTGCTCCTCCTAAACTCTGGTTTAAGCTTAGAAATCAGAGCATGCACACTTTGTTTCAGTTTTATATTCCTTTCATTCATTGGTATCTCTGCCCTTCCCCTGTACATTTCCAGCATTCATGGGGACACTAATAAGCTAAAAAAACAATCTTCATATAGCTATATTTTACTCTATACACAATGGCATCAATAGTTCTTCTTTGCAGTGTTTTGTTGTTTTGAGTTTGTTTTATGAAGGTACACATGCATCTTGATAAGGGGTGGTGACAGTGGGGAAAACAATGCAAATAAACAGAAGGAAACGGGTGGCAAATTGTTCTTGTACCTTGAGCAAAATTTGGAATTTTCTTCAAAATTGAAGAGAGAATTCCTAACATGGGAGTTCCATGGCTAAAGAAAACCAGGCAATTTGCTACTGTGAATTTTTAGATGAAAAGTACGTTATTTTAAAATGTTTCTTCCTTTTAACAGATCAGGGCCAGAATTCTGCTGCCAGCTGCTGCTTTCTCCTCTTCCTTTTTTTTCCTTTTCTTCCTTCGTCTTATGCATCTTCAGGTAATTTCTGAGATAGTGCCTCTAAGGCAAACTAATCATGGGTTTTTTTTTGCAAGATTTGTTCAGAGACGGTTTGCCATTGCCTTTCTCTGAAGAAGGGAAAGGGTCACTTGCCCAAGTTCACCCAGGACATCATAGTTCAACACTCAAACCACTATACCATCCTGGTTGGTGTCTTACACATGCATGCTCTCCTACAGAAGCAGTTGGACATTTTTGTCCGATGGACAATGTCCTTACTCAGTTCAAGGCTGTGGAAGTGGAATTGCACATGGGGTGCCACTGTGCAAGCATATGTCCATGCACATTCAGTCATGCATTTGATTGCACTTTTAGGTGTGCAGTCAGTTGTGCAACACTGTACGTAACACATTCAATGCTCCAATTGGCCCTATAACTTCATGCTTAATAACTGCTTAATAACATGCTTAATGACTCCTCGTCTCCTCCTCTTTCTCCTTGTGCGCTTTCAAGTTTTATCCACCTTATGTTGACGCCAAGGCAAACCTATCACAGGCTTTTCTTCGGGGGGGGGGTCCCTTGGCCTTCCTCTGAGGCTGAGAGATTGTGCCTTGCCCAAGATTGGTTTCCATGATAGAGTGGGGATTCAAATTCTGGTCACCAGAGTCATAGTCCAATGCTCAAACCACTATGCCATCCTGGCTTTGCAGGCTTTATGCAGGATCTTAACCTACGAGTTCTCATTCTCATTCTTTGGTGGCTTGTATATGAACACACAAAGAATCCTATTATCCGAGCTGCTTTTAGAAACTGTTGCTGAAGGGTACTAATGATAGATATATTACCTGTTGTCTCTCTCCTTCCCCACTTTCTCTCTTTTTCTGTAGCTTGTATGTTTCACTTTCTCAAACACTTGAAAGATTTTATCTGAAAATATCTGAGCCAAGATCCCATTCATGGCAGCAGAGTGAACCACCTTGCTGGTGTAGAAATGCAGGGTTACTACTGCATGCTATGGTAGAGATGGTGGTCCCCATTTGACAGATGTGACTTCTGATTTTGCAGGGAGGTCCTCAGTGATATATGTGAACCCTAGACTGTGCAGCCATTCATGCTGCAGTGCACTACATAAGTGCACCATTAGGATCCTGGACAAATTTTTCAGGAATATTAGCAGCTAACAATCACTATTCATTGTCTCAAAAGATACCCCACTCAAAATATATGCTGCACAAGCATGAAGATGATATGGATTCAAGCATAACCTTGATGGTGGACTATGCCCAATATTCTGTTAGTGTGGTGAGATATGCTGGCATAAAGTCCTATGTAATTTGGATCATTGCAGAAGGAGGTATCGGTTACCTCTTTGTGCAATGACCCTCCCTCTCCCATGTACAACTCAGCTTGATGGTACCTTTACACTGTACTCAATTGTGTATTCACTGATGGACTAGAAGGGCAAAGGTTGTTTCCTTTTTCCTGGTGTGTGTCTGTGGCCAGATGGTGCCTGGGAGCCTCCTCCCCCCACATCCACTGAGTATGACAGTAGAATTCCAGTAGAAGTATGCTGGTGGAGATCAATGCTCTATCATTACATTTGTTGGATCTCAGCCCATATATCTACTGTTTGAGGATGAGCCTAGCTAAATACAGGGAAGCTCATCACCAGAGGATTAGGTAGTGAATTGGCCACAACAACTATGAACTATGTTTTGGTGGAATGACCAATAAGACCACACATCTTGGAAGTCTTTAAGATTCTCAATTCTCTTATATTTTGTGTCAGAACTTACCTGATCGTCCATCTCTTTGAAAGTCGACATGGTACCATTCTCCATCATTCACTTTCTTCTGTAAAGCCTTTATCTTAATTGTACCAGATCCCATGTCCAGCAAGAGGTAGAGGTGGCCATCCAGCATCTCGATAGCAAAGAAATCAACTTTCACCATCTGTGGATGTTTGGCATCTTTCTGATGGCGTGGTTTACCGTGGCTGAAAAGTATCAGGCCATTTGGCTCAGTAGTGCGGAAGTCAAACGATATGGAGCCGGTTTTCTTGGCATTCCACTTTGGCAAAGAGATGAAAGATTCTGGTGTTTCAAAAGTGATTGGATCCAAAGTCGCCACATTTTCACATTTAAATGCCACCACACCATGGATCTTCATCTTAGGGTCTCCTTGTTTGGCAAGTCGAGACAGTTCCAGCCTTACGTCATTGTTCTTATACACAACCTGCAAGAAAAGCAGAATGGATTTAATTAATAAAAGAAAAATAGAATATTACCTTCCTGTTCACACTTTGTTAAAACATGTTTTAAGGCAGGAGTTCACAAACCGTAGCCCTGGGCAGGCATGGGCCCTTCTAGGGTGATTTCTGGGGTAGCTGGACTACTCCTTTCCTGGCCAAAAAAAGAAGGCAATTGGCCTGGGTTGCAGGGAGATCTTTGACTTTGTGTGTGTGTGTGTGTGCATGCGTGCATGTTTGGTAATCCATCTGGCTCTTGGAGGATTCCACAGGCAGGAAATTAGCCCCCAGACCTAAGGAGGTTGCCCACCCTTGTAATAAAGGTTACTTGGTACTTCTTATGTTTCTTCTTCCACCTATGCCCCTGTTCTGCACCAAAAATTGCAGGGTTTTATCTTCATTGTAGTAGCCACCCAGCTGCATCTGCCTTGTAGCTTGGTGTCCATTCTGTCTTAACAACTTAGCTTCGTGTCAAACACCAACAATATATCCTAGGACTGATAGATGACCAGTTAGATAAGAAGTTTAGAAGAAACATACAGTATATGATTACAGCTACCAGACTACTTTTTCACGCAGAGATGGAAGGAGTCAATCATCCCACCTCAAGAAGACTGGATGATGAAATTGCTTGATTTGGCAGAAATGGATAAACTAACTTTTTGATGGAGGAAAGACCATTGAGTAGATTTAAGAAACATTGGGATAATGTTGGTTGTTTACTTGAGAGATAACTGGGGGAGAACTTCAACTTTGGGTTTTGAAGATTAGTAGCTTGTAGTTATGATAACATAGGTATTTATATAATCTTTTAATGATGAGGAAGCATAATTATCATTATATCCTATAACCATCACTGTAGGACACAGAAGGACACTGTAGACAATATTACTTTAGAAGGACAAACCAGCAGGGGTATATACCCTTTGAGCCCCATTTTTATTAGAATAGTCCTTTTTTGAGAGAAACAGTATGATGCAGTGGTTTGACTATGACCCAGAAGAGCAGGGTTTGATTCCCTGCAAGCCTATGTACAATGTATTTTTTCCAAACGATAGAGCAGGTGCTTCTCTACAGACTGTCCCTGTTTATCTGACATCAGTCCCTGAAAACCCATTGTCCATATTTTGATTTTATGGATTGCTTGTTTCTTGTTTAAAATATTACTACTACTAGCATTCTTGACAGTTTTTTCTCCTACCCAGGATTTCTCAAAGTGAGATCTCAGAATGGATAAGAGGACCACAGTTGAACTATATCTCTAGCATGCATTATTGTAAAGGCCAGAGGCATGAGCACTAAGGCAGCATGCATTACACAGCTTGACATTTCATGCCATGTGAGCTGCTCCCAATCACTGTAGACAATATTACTTTAGAAGGACAATAATCAAACTGGGTGCAAATCAGCTTCCCCTATTCCTATTCTTTCTGTCCTCTATCCTTGACCATGTCTCATTAGCATGGGGTATATGAATAGGAATCATGCACCCTATTGGCTGCAAGTGGCCCCTAGGGTCATCCTTGAGACTCCCCTTAAGCCTGCTACAAACATACACCAAAACCTGCCACTGACCTGCCAGAAGCTTTCCACATCCTCACAAAATTTTGGCCCAAGCCTCAAAGTCCCCTCAATGCTGTTTCAAGCTCCACTCATTGCAAATAGCAATCCCATACCCCTCCCCTGCCTGGCAATGACCACAAAGGGTGATTAGGAGTGATGGAATGTCTCTTTCGGTCACTGTGATAATGGGGCTTCCCATTATCTAGACTTAGCTAAAGGGGGATACTTCCCTCTTCAGGTAAACCAAGGGTTAATGAGGTGTTGGGATTAGATTACATTTTATTGTGGGTCAGCCTCATAGGTCACAGGGTGAGAACTGACCAATCAAAAAGGAAAGAGGTGAGCATCTTCGGGATGCTTCAAGATGCTTCCAAGGAGAAGTTATAAAACTTCTTGGAAGACCATGTGGCTGAGAGATAACAAAGGAACAACAAAGGGACCTCCTGGAGAGGGGTTCTGCACCAGTTGTAGGCTGTAGGCCCCTGGCCTCGCCTCCTGGCTTCATTCCTCTTAGAACATCTAAGCCTGTGAACATCTGTGAGTACTAGAATAAGATAGTTAGTCACGTCAGGGACTGTCTGTTATTTTGGAGGTTGGCTAATCTAAAGAATGTATCTGTGCTTTTATATCTGTTCTTTCTGTAACTACTTGTAACTAAGCTTGCCTGGGAGGGGGGAGCCTCTCATGTATATTATTGCCTTGTTTATTTGCATGCCTTGAATAAATACTTTCTGTAAAACCTCTGTTTCTCTCCTTCCCGATGCCAAACGCTAGATAGAACTTCCTCATCCAGAAAAGGGGAAGGGAAGATCCTCAAGCTTAGGGATTGGCGATGTACTGAGCAGAGTCCTACTGTGCTGTTCAGTTTATTCAGAATTCGGGGGGGGGGGTGGCAGCGAAAATTAATAATAACAGCTAAAATTAATAATGCTGGAAATTCCATTCCAGTATGACAGGGTGACTGTGGCAGCATGTTGAAGTTCCAGAGTAGTTGAAAATTGGGTGGTGTGACCTTTTGGGCTCCAAAGCCTTCTCTTCCCTTGTCTTGGTCTGTCCTAACTCAGAAGTATCACTTGTCTTCTTTTCAAGGGCCAGAGGCCATGCTCAGTTTGCTGGAAGGGATATCTAGGCTAAACTTGGGAAAGTGGCCTGAACCCTGTCCTTTGCTCTTCTTGAAACACTGACCTTAGTGGTGGGTGGGAAGACAGGGAAATGGGGAGAACATTGGTGCAAATTTTGAGCAAGCATGGGTCCCTTCACTTGTTGACTCTCCTGCTTGTCGGACACATCTTGGTAGCCCTTTAGCAAGCCTGTAATAATGTCAGCTTTGTTATTCAATTACAAGCATTTCAGTTAATTTAGACACTTTAATTACAAGTGCTTACTCCAAAATGATCTTTTCCCCCTGTTAGTTCAAGTAAACTGAGGAAAAATGAGCTATCATTTCAGAATTAAAGTGTGTGGTGAACTTGCTTGCTGAAAAGATTTCTGTGCACAGCTGTTTTGCTGATTTAACAAAGTATTAGATTACGTACTCCTCTAAATCCTTTATCTCTTTCACAAGCCTTCCACTTGCCTATATAAAACACATCAAGGTCAGCCTCTACACGGTAACCTGATTTGAGCATTGTTTGGGCTTGTCCTTCAAACTGGGACTTACCAGCAACCTTGTTGAATTGTGAAGCAAAGCTACTGGGAAGTCAATAGGATGGCTATCAAGAGGGAGCAAAGCCAGCCCAGGAAAAGTAGAGCGATATTAACTGGATGCAAATCAGGCTACTTAATTCTTCCGAACATCAAAACTTGACTGAAGATTATTTTTGATAAAACTGAAAGGCAGCACAGGATGAAGATTTAATCAGCCAGCCTTACAAGTGTTCCAGCTTTAGTACATACGTTCATTTCCCTGCAGCCTTCTGAGGAAACTGGTCACACTCCCCAAGCAATAAAAATAAATTGCAGAATCCATGCTACAGTCCATCAACATTTTGATGACACTGAATTCTTTAGCTACTGAGGCTGGTCCTGACATGCTAATGTTATAATTCTGAATTCCTAAGCGGTGCAAGGATTCTAGATGTTATCAGTAAGGCTGAACGAACCTACCCTCCAGCATTTCACAGATGAAAATCGGTAGATGTGCAAAGAAGCAACATCAGCGTATGGTAAGTATGTCAGTGGTTATTAATGAAGAACACACAAGCTAAGAGAGGCTGCAGCAGTTGGCTTTTGCCTGAACCTATTGGAAGCCCAAGATTCTACCTTTTCCTCTCCTCTATCTCCTCTCTGCTGAGTCAATTAGGTGCAAACTGCTTTTGCACTTTAAATTCAGGTTGGTGCATAAAATAAAGTGAGGACAAAGGAAGAAAGTAAAAGGGGGGAAAAAGCAATTTTAAGAGTAATTGAAAAGGTGGGATGATAAGAGGATTAATCAGGACTGTCCCTGCCGAATAGCGACAATTGGAGGGTATATATAAGTACTACAGAATTCTTAGAGTTGCAGAAAAATGTAATACCTTCCATGGCACTTGCTAAGCATCTTTTTTTTTCTTTTCTTTTCTTTTTTAAAATACTTTCTAGACTTTATAGAAAGGCTTAGCAAAGTGTAGCTCAAAGTCCTCATGTTTCTTCCAAAACTCCTTTGTTGCTATGTACCTTTGAGTAATTTCCAACTTATGGCAACCCTAAAATGAACCTATCACAGAATTTTCACATCAGATTTGCCACAGTCTTCCTCTGAGGCTGAGAGTGTGTGACTTGCCCAAAGTCACCCAGTGGGTTTCTAGTGCTCAAACCACTACATCACACTGACTCTCATGTAGTCCTTAGGCTATTCTTTTTCTTTCCCCTCACAAAAGGTCAACTGCAACTTGTGAAATCCTCTAGGACTGATGATTTATCTTTCAAATAGGCTGCAGGCCCTGCACGGTTTAACATCAGACAACACCCATTTTTTCAAAACCAGAAGTGGACTTCCCAAGAGATGTAAATCTTCCTAAATATTGCAGACAAGCTCAAATAATTTTATTATTTTCTCCTTGATGTGAGAAAGTGGTCAAAAGCTGGACAGTTTTTGAAACTTATTCACAAATAGAAACTTTTTCAGTGTAAAAATATCAATGTGTCTTTCTTTCTTCTTGGCATGGCAAATAATATTTTTTCAGGGGAAAAAAAACATATTTTCCTCAATAGAAAACAACTCTCCTGCACTGAAACCTGTATTTTCTCAACAAAAAAGGCTTCCTACCCAAATCAGTCCAAATGCAGCTATATTGAGGCCATTTCCACATGGGGTGAGGGAATCGCCCTGTGACACTACTCACCGGACTTTTGGGCTCCCCAGTCCAGTCCACGCTTCTCCGGAGCAGTCCGTGGCCACCGCTCCACACTGCTCCGGGGACGAAAATGGCAGCTTCTGGTTGGTCAAGGGTCTCGACCAACCACTGACGCTTGCCAGCCTAAAGCCTGCCCCGGCAGATCACAGGCTTGCACCAATGCAAGCCTGCGAATCTGCATATGGGAGCAGGCTCGCAGGGGCACGCTTCGTGCTTTTAAAAGACCTGTTTTTAGCGGTCTTTCAAAAGCACGCTGGATGACCACTTGGGGTCGTTTGGGAGCAGGCTGGACTACGGATCTACATTCAGTAGGTCCAACCCAGTCCAGTCCCAGGTGCAGACATCCTCCCTGGAAGATGCTCTGCCCCATTTAAAAAACTCTGTGTGGAAATGGCCTGAGTCTTCTGTAATACAAAGCTTCAAATAACACAGGTTCAACCAGAAATGCTGGGCTTCAACCAAGTATTTACTCTATTACAAGTTGATTTGTATTTGTTTTTTTTGGAAACTGGCCTTATTGCTTAATTCTGGCTGTTATTCTTGTTCATGTCTGGAGGTCATTTTACAATGTCATCTGATATAGAAATATTTGGAGAATTTAGGATAAATCTAACTGTTGCAACAGCCAGTGGATCAATGGAAACTTGGAAAAAGTCAACACTGATGCAATTCTGATTACATCAATGGGTCTACTCTAGTGAGGATTAAGAACTAAATTTAAGCCATTTCCACACTATACTGTTATAGTGCTATTATTCTACTTCCAACATCCTGTGGAATTCTGGGGTTTGTAGTTTACTGAGGCCAAAGAGTTCTCTGGCTGAGAATTCTAAAGGCCCCTCCCTAAACTGCAAACCCCAGGATTGCATAAGAAGTTGAAAGTGGAGTAATAGCACTATAACTGTGTAGTGTGGAAATGGCTTAAGTAGGGATGGGACGAATCCAGAATTTTCTGAATCCAAATCTGGATCCGGATCCCTGGAAGGTTCTGGGAATCCACAAATCTCACAAATCTAGAATCTTTTGAATTTTTTTTTTAAAAAGGGTTTAAAAAGCAACTTTTTTAAAAAATCAAACTTTTAGAAACTTTTCTTAAACAACTTTTTTTAAAAAAAAACCCCTATTTTTTGGTTGTTGGATTTGAAAGATTCGGTTTGCCTATTTTTGCACAGGGATTTGGATTCATGAATCTCAAATCCTTGTTGAGGATTCAAGGATTTAGTTGGCCCATTCCTAAGTTTAAGTCTTTTATTCTTTGGAAATTCTGTTATAAACTGACCTGATCCATACCTCTTGGACTAATGTGTGGATTTGAAACATAGTTATCTGTTGGACACATCTAAGACACAGGTCATGGCTCTAAAGTACCAAAATGAATTGGGTAGTATTTAAATAAGTATTCTTGCCAACAGAACTGCTTTTGCCAGGGGAAAAGAAAGGGGTGTTACACCTTCCCCCTTACATCCCTTTGTGTATTCTCAAAATCTGATCTGAAGAGGGGGAGAGCCCTGAAAATCAGGTTGCGAGATAGGGTGTTTCAGGAGATAGGAGAGGTACAAAAATCCTGAAAATAAGTGTATTTTTTAAAAAATAGGTATTTTCAGAAAGCATGTTTAAAAATATGTATTGTTAGAAAACACATTTCAAATATACATTGTAACACATATTTACATTTGAATATGGATGGAGAAACTCACACAGAAACACATATATATGTATACACATGTGTATGTGTGTGTACTTTTGCATGTATGTAAATATAAACACACCCATATATGAATTCACACTTGATTGTGGACATGAAGTAGGCTTCGCTGCAAATATATCAGAAATAAGAGATTGGTTCAACTGGTCAGACTAGGGCCATTTCTGCACTAGACTGTTATAGTGCTATTGTTCTACCTTCAACATCCTGTTCTGGGGTTTGTAGTTTACTGAGGCCAAAGAGCTCTCTGGCTGAGAATTCTAAATGCCCCTCCCTAAACTGCAAACCCCAGGATTCCATAGGAGATTGAAAGTGGAATAATAGCACTATAACAGTGTAGTGCGGAAATGACCTAGTTCTTTTCTTTCTTTCTTTTTTAAACTTTCACTTCAATTTTTTTTTCATAAAAAGTGATCTCCATATATTTTAAAAAATGGCCTGCGATCACATGATGCTTCTGTCACCGTCAGTTATGCGGAATGGGAGGAAGCGCGATGTAGGCACTTCCCTCCCCAGGGCAGCAAGGGAAAAAAGCCAGCTTTGCTGCAGAAGAAAAGTGTGTGTTATCCTCACTCCCTTCCATGGAGAGCCATCCAGGGGCAGAGGGGAGCATTCATGTTGCTCTCCCACCTCAGCAAAGGCACTGCCAGGATTGCAACAGGATGACAAGGAGAACTGGCAAGGTGTGGAAATGGCCTTGGACTCTGACCCCGGAGACCAGTGTCTGATTCCCATTCAGCCATGGAAACGTGCTGCATCACACACTCTCAGCCTCAGAAAATACCAAGATAGACTTGCCTTAGGGTCGCCATCAGCCTCAAATGACTTGAAGCTACACAACAAGCAATGACCACAAAGAGGATCATGTTACTTCCCCCCCTTTTTTTTGTTATCTAAGTGTTGATGAAGAGGAATCTATCAGACAAGAAGTGTTGGCAACTCTGCTTCAGCACTGACATGGTTTGAATACAGATGTAGTCCAGCACAGACTTTTAAGAACTAAGCACTTAATGCCCTCTACCTGGAGGAAAAAAGTCTCATGTAGCAGTGCAGAAAGAAAAGACCTCAGCATGATATCTTGAAGAGCCATTGCCACTGCAGCAGACTGTATAGGTTTGTTGATGCACATATGTATAAATTAGGGGCCTACATGTATGCCCTCCCTTCAGTTTGGAGTGTGATTTGGTGATTCAGATACATGCCCAATACAATTTGAATTGATCCAGACCCAATCCACTCCAGTTTAAATGCTGAATCTGAAATAATATTGCAGATTCTGGGTTGCCTGTTCTTGCCCACTGACTTGTATGGGGAAACCCAAAACTTTTCTTTTCTTTTCTTTTCTTTTCTTTCCTAGAGGGGTTTAAGATAGCCCAAATTTCACACAGGTGACTCCAGGAATTTATATGCTGGATTGTTGACAAATTTGTCTTTTTTTCTTTTCTTTAAGAACCTCAATGTATTCTACTGCCAATGCAAATCAGTCTGAATCAGCCCGATCTGCTTTGTTATTTGAGATACAACTGAACAAATCGTGCAGCCTGAATATTGATATGTGAGAAGCTGAGACAGATTTGATATGAAACACAGAGGTTTTCAGAGGGCCTACATGCATCCCAAGAAAGGCCATGAGACTTTTGTTAGCTGTTAAAAAAACCCTCTCTCTTCTTTCTACTACACTTTTAAAACTTTTGCCACACTTTTAAATGATATTTTAGCATTTTTGGTTGTAGAAGTATACTAATGATCTAATGCTAGATTTTCTGTCCAAGAATCAATAGACAGTTTTACACAAATTCGTAAGGGTAGTTGCTGTGAGACAGTTACATGGTTGTTTGGTTGGTAGACAGACAGACAGACAGACAGACAGACAGACACCCTGGATATACTTGCATGGAATGGGGGAATAACAGAATTGCTCATATGCTGTTTTGGGGGGAAATCCCATACTCACTCATGC